>VMOF01000111.1:15938052-16266171 GCA_011764245.1 Trialeurodes vaporariorum | reverse complement strand
CTATATCCGCATTTACCGCAGTACTCCTCAATTACGCCCCAGAAATCCTTTTCATGGCCATAACTCGTTGCTGAACCCTTTTCTCGGAAGTTTCATATCCCCTCCGTGGTATACATGTATCCTCTAAAAAAATCTTAGCATGATATTTGGAACCTATTTTCATGTTGATCTCATGATGATCTCGTAGGAATGTACTTGAGCTCAGCATGAGATCATCATGAAATCTTCATGATATCGACATGACATCAGGTTTCTAATCTCATGCTGAAATATTTTTGGTGATTTATGATGAGGATTTTTACCAGGGCTCACCAATGGGCGGATACACTCTGTCCCTATTTTGCTTCGCCATCGCGATGACAATTTTGATCATTTTTTATGTAAATATTTAATCTATTTCTATTCCTTTTGCAGGCTCAAAATGTGCTCGTTTTGATTCTGTTTTTGGACCACTAGGAGTTCTTTAGTCAATTAAACGGCAATTTCTTAACGTTTTCGATGTCATTTTCTGAGGTGCCCAACCGCGATGACCATCAAATGCCGAGACTTTGTCATCGAACAAATTCGGAAATTGACGGAAATGAAGTGAGCCCATCATTTTGATCGTGCTACCAGAATTAAAATACGACACAACATATTTACGTAATCAGAACAATCAAAATCGCCATCGCGTTGGCAAAGCAAAATGCAGATTTTTTCTCTCTCTCCGCCCTCCGGTCATTTAAACAAAAGTGTTAAGGGGTGTCTCCACCTGCGAATTTAAAAGCGCGAACAAACTGATTGAGCCAATGAGCCGCCTTGAAGTCGATAGGTCGAGTCCGTGTATCGAGGAAAAAGAAGCCCATTAGTTCAATCAGTCAATTCGCGCTTTCAAATTCGCAGGTGGAGAGATCCTTTTAGTAAAGGGCACGACGAAGGGGGTCATCACGTGACTTAAACCCCTATACTCGTCCTTTTCTAACGCACACGTTCAAATGCGAGGGGAGAGAGAGAGAGAAAATCCTGAATCCGCCTATGCCCTCACCCGGCAACCCTGATCTGCAATACGTCGTGAAGTAGCTACTATGGGAGAGATTTCATTGCGCACCGAGAAATTATGGACGCGCATAAAAGCTGTACGTGCAAACTCGTCGCTTTAGAAATTGCATCGTGTGGAGCTCGTTCGCGATTTGCGAAAACGTTATATAGATTTTACTGAACGGCGCACAGTGGAGCGAGTCAACGGGAGAGGTCGGACAGAAAAAGTATGACTGAAACTACAATTTTCATGTTTGTTTTTACGGTCACAAAACGCCTTTTAAGGGGTGAATCTTGTAGGAAATTTTACTGTTAAATCAATGTAATCACTTTCTAACTTTTACGTTGCGTATTAACGAAGATATACGCATTTAAAGTGTATGTCCGGCTTCTCCCATTTACTCGCTTTACTGTGCGGCAACGCGTCGTAATTTGATGCTCACCGCAAGAATTACCCGATGAACGAATATTGACGAATGCGCACGAAGGATAGGACGAAAATAAAGTACGACTTCCAGGAACTTCAAATCAATTCGGGGATCTTTGCAAGGGATTCGAAGTTTCTTCGTGTATGCTTCGTCAAATGGGGTAGTTTCCGAATTATCGACCCGTAAAACTGCAGGTACGCCGCGCCGCCGCCTCGCTGCGGCTGGCGCACTTTGGATATTCTAGCAGGTATAAACTCATAACTTATAGGATTGACAAAAGCCACACGGGAATGACATTTTGGGGACACCGTATATGAAAGGGAGGTAGTAAAGCCCACTATTCACCATGTTAATGGCGACCCGTAATGGCAGCTGAAGGCACCAATAATGGGAGATTCCTATCTTAATTTTGTCACTCTCTCTATGCGAACAAGGAAGATTCACAGAGTAGTTTGACACCAGAGTCGTGATCCACATCCGTGATACCTGGTGATACCGGGTGTTAAAGGAAAGCAGTCTCTTATTGGTCACTTCTTGATGGTGTGACAGTAGTATGAGATGAGAGTCTCTCATTATTTGTGCCCTCCACCGCGGTTACGCTCACTCATTTAAAAGCATTTTACGGGTCTAGGGAGTGGATTTCGTGAGTTTATAGTACTATCATCATAGTTTTTGCAGGTTTGTACACCTGAATCAATTCTTAAATCGTTTACAGCAAAAGTGGGCAACAGCCCCATTTTAACGTATCCCATTTAACGTAATGTTTTTTTTCCGTGAAGTTTCAACGCGCACTTGATGGACACCATGTATACAGTTAAGTTTCCAAAGAATAAGATCCACAACTTGCGCCCATTGGAGGGGGGGAGTTCGATTGACTCCAAGGATGGGCCTCATCCTTGATTGCGTACAGGCCGGTCGTTGCCTCTGCCGAACATTTGGAGGGAAAGAAAAATACAGAGGACTAGAATTCTAAGAAATGAAGTACTTAATAAAGTACGTTAAACAAACAAGAATTGGGGAAAGAATAATGAATGGTCCTTCTCCTCAATGAGAGGGAGAGAGGTGAAGTCGATTGAAGAAGGTGCGTACGTGTATTCAGAACTTTCAAAATTCCCGGTCAATGGTCATGGCGTCCCTTTTAATATTCTTGATGTCTAGGGTTGAAATGTGTGTTTGTTTACGGAATGGAGAGTTTTGAGGCATCGATTTCATTATACCCACAAGGCATCGTTCTACCTTTAATTATTTTAAAGGCGTATTCTAGGCGTCTTAATTTGATTTCTTCCCCCTCTAAATCAACATGTGTCTCATTCTATTGAGCAAGAACTTCCATAAGTTTAAAAAAAAACGTTGGTTCTTCGGACGTCCACAATTTTTGAGACAAATGTTCTGAAAAGTTCTCTAGAGGATTTTCGTAAGCAAATCTCCTCTGATATGAAAATCTGTGATCTTGGAACAATTTGAAAATAAGTGCAATTGTACTTCTCCAGTGCTTTAATATTCTTATGATGTCTTTGGTTGAAATGTGTGTTTTTTAATGGAATGTAGAGTTTTGAGGCATCGATTTTGTTATACAGAGGTTGTTCTAGAAGTACCTTTAATTATTTTAAAGGCGTATTCTAGCTAGGCGTTTAAATGTGATTTCTTTCCCTCCATATCAACATTTGTCTGAAAATGGCATTCTTTTGAGCAAGACCCTCCAAAATTTAAAAACGAAATAATGGTTTTTCGGACGTCCACGATTTTTGAGCCAAATGCTCTGAAAAGTTCTCTGGAGGATTTCTGTAGACAAATCTCTTCTGTGATCTTGAAGCAATTTAAAAGTAATCGCAATTGTCCCTTCTCGATGCTCTTTGAAGAGGCAGTAAGCAGTAAAAGTGTTAGGTTTCTGATGGGGATTTTTAAGATTAATTATAACAATTCGATGAAAAATAGTCTGAAGTACCACGACCACGAGCTACGCCATTTAATTGTTTGACGCCATTCGGCTCTTACGGAGTACCTGCCAAGAGGCAAAATGCAAAAACGAACTTTTGCAAGTGTTTATGAAGCTCAGAACAAACAAAAAATGTATTTTTTAAGTGAACCGACAGAAATAACGGGGAAAGATGACCCGGGTACTGTTTTTTCGAATACTGGTTTCGCTCTGCAGGTAACATAACCTCTTTGCGTCCTGTCCTCACCGCTCAGATTTCGATGCAACTATTTTGGAAGACCAAAGGGTACTCAAGTTTAATTTTCAGTGCAGGTGGTCTAGAAATGAGCCGTATGCTATTTTTGCCTAGTTTGTTGTAAGCTGACTCCCGCGGTAAAAAATAAAATAGAAAATGAAAATAAATACTGAAAATTGTAAACTGACTCCCGTCATAAATTCGTTAAAATCGCGAAGCTGTCAACACAGGGTGGATGTAAACTGACTCCCGTTGCAACACCTTCCTTTTAGTCACTCATTTTTGTAAATAATGACTTGTAAATAATATGCAGCAGTTAACCTAATTTTTTCATCTAACGATGAATTTGTCGATTTATCTTCGATGCATCGATTTGTTAGTGTACTTACATCCATTTCTCGCCAATCATCCGAACACATATCTACTATTCAATATTTCCTCTTTACACGGAAAAAAAAACTGTACGGGTGCGACAACCATCCACGCCGGTTCATTTACTAACCGTAAAAAGACAGCTAGGGTAGCCGTGTTTCACAGGTGCCATAGCCAGAAAAACACGGTCGGAATGCCCGTAATAATTATGGTCGTGACACCCGTAACTTCACGGTGGCACAACCCGTGAAGTACGGTTACTCGAGTGCTTCGGTGCGACCGCCACCTCGCGACATCTGCTTCTTTATATACTGGAGTTTCCTCTCCCTTCTCCATGCGGTCAGCGCGGTGTAGTGGACAAGACACTGGACTGCGAAACGGAACGTTGCGGGATCAAATCCCGGATGAATCATCTTACCTTTTTAACCCACGGCGCCCGTGAAAGTACGGTTTCGCTCTAAACCGTACATTCACGGGTGTCGTAACTGTGTCTGGACGGCGTCCAACTTTTACCCGTGATTCACGGTTCCCGCGCCCGTCTTTTATAGTAACCGTACCCGTGAATTTTTTTCCGTGTATTAGTTTCATTAGACGCAATTTTCGCCATTGCCGAGTATTGCTGCTGCATCAGACTTACCTGATTTCTTACCAGAACGTGGCAAAATTTTGCTATGAGCAAATGAATAGTCCAATATGATTTAAAAACCAGCGAAAATCACGAAAATCTCACTAAGGTTAGGTTATCGGAATTATAGGGCAGGTCTTAACCCGCCTTAAGTGACGTAAACCATGCCTCGGCCGATGCCTTTCGATGTTTTTCGTTAATCAAAAGTTAAATTCGGTCCTCCATTCTTAATCGCATGCCCTCAGTGGCTCAGTACCGTCGTTACAAAACGAAATGTTAGCCCCGTTCCCCGTTCATGAGTTAAATAACAGTGATCTTGCTCCTTTTATGTTATTTCGCCTTCATTTTATAGGGTATGCAAAAACGATGCACGCATGTTGGAATAGTTATCTTCATTATTTTCTATTCATGGCAATTCGATTTTGCGTGTTTTGTTTTCTTGATCACTTTCGTGACACCTTATACTGAGTATTATACTGAAACAAAATTCAGTTCGGAATTGTTAGTTCTTGGTTGGCGCGAGGTTACGGTTCTAGTTCCAACGTTTTTTCGTGTGACGCCGGCCACCCTAGAAAGGCATTTACAGTATTTTGCACAAAAAATAAACGATTTGAAACGGTTATAGTTCCCGGTTCATGTTAGTTTGACACCCTTGTATATGAAAGAAAATCACAAATTGTTAGTCACCTCTTGTCCTGAGAATGTGTACAATCTTTACTGCTAGCGACAAAATAATTGCCAACCTACTCATGAAAACAGTAGTTGACACGAAACTTGATCGTGGTTTTCGAACTTTTTCGGTGTTTTCAGGCATTGATGGCATCAATTCAATTTTGTATATAGGTGCGGAGGTGAAAATCGAATTGATGCCATCGATGGTCTTAAAACCCGTAAGAACGCAAACAGAGTTGCCTCGCAAGTGTAGGTTAGGTTGGTATTGTTAATCATATTCGATCGCGAAAATTCGCTTTAAATTGAACCCAGAGATGGAACCAGCTCTCGTTTGTAATCAGAGCCCGATACCAATCGATTAAACTAAAATCATCGATTACCGAACCGGTCTTTTGTACGAAAGGTTGCGTCTTAAAAGGTTGTAATAATTCAGCGATCTTAGAGTAGGGGCGAAGTCCATAGTGAAAACTCGACTTTCTACGAAAATCGAGGCTGCAGTATGAGACGGCAAACCTAGGAAGATGGTTTGAAGGAAGTAATCTGGAGCTTGGCGACTTTAATTTTCTCGCCGTTGTTTTCTTTTCATTATGCATAAAACGATTCGGGGCGTCTTGAATGTCCCGTCTCGTTTTGCTTCGCCCGCAGTGTTGCCAGATTGGGGTGAAAAAGCCGTACGCTTTACATTGATTTAAATGGGGACGATACGACTTTTTACCCTCGATCTGGCAACACTGTTCGCCCGCTGCTCCATGGTCTGAGATCGTCAAACAGTGGCCAGAAATCAGAAAGTAAATTTTTCATAAATCTATCATTTAAAAACTTTTGAGACTAATGGGGCTCTTGCAAACTTTTGCTGTAGAGAATTGAAGAGTTGATGTTTGCATAAAAACCTGTAAAAATGACGATGAGTACACTAAAAAAATCACGAAATTCCCTCTCAGAATCGGGCTTAGTGGCGGAGAGACACAGGTATCATGAGAGATATCCATCTAAATTGAGATACGTCTCTGTATTTCTCTAGAGAAAGTGACATAATAGACAGGAATCTCCCATGATATACCTGCGTTGAACCGTCATTACGAATTTGCCGTTAAATCAATTACGTGAGTTTATTACTAAATGTTGGACATTCTTAGTGTGATTTTCGTGATTTTCGCTATATTTTACGTCAGATTGGGATTTTCGTTTGCTCCCAGCAAAAAATTGCCAGAGCCCCAATGGGTCTGTTGCAAACTTTTGCTACAGCGATAAAGAGTGTTTATTCCAATGTAATATCGCCTGAAAAGTCCATTGGTGGCATCATAAAGTCATGAAATACAATATTAAACTCACAAGAGGCGTTTATTGAAATCCAAGATGGCGGCAAAATATCGAGGAATCTGAATGTATGCAACGTGATCATCCAAGGATTGCCAACTTTGACAACCTCATCTGGAGGTAGAGGTTATGTGTTTGTTTACGTTGTGATTGGTTGTGATGGATATTGTGAGGTTGGCTATCCTTGAATGTTCGTGGTGTATGCATACAGATTGCTCGATATTTTACCGCCATCTTGGATTTCATGAAACGCCTCTTGCGAGTTTATTATTGCATTTCATGGCTCTCTGATGCCACCATTGGACTTTTCAGGCGATTTTACATTAGATTATTCACTCTATAGCGCTGTAGCAAAAGTTTGCAACAGACCCATTCAATTACTACGGACACTTTCAACAAGTAATTTAAACCTATAATTGTCTTTTGAAAGTTTTAAATCAAGCTTAAAAGGTCGAGAAATATGGTTTTTAATGGATTTTTTTTCAACTGATGTCTGGCCACTTTTTTAGATTTCAGACAATGGGGCAGTTGCAAGGGTCTGAAATATTGTGTTTTCTATAAAGAAAATGATAGTTTTTGATGAGTTGAGAACAATGGTGCCTTTGGTTTTTTCCTAAGTGCCCCGGTTTCGGAGATACACACGTGTAAAGTTGTAGAAAATCGTGTGCGTAGTGACGTCACAACGCGGAATTCCCATTTAAAACAATGTATTTTGGCCCAAATTCTCATCTCGAGAACAATTGGACTTAAGTAGAAACCATAGGCATACTTGTTCTCAGCTCATCAAGTACTTTCATTTTCTTTATAAAAAACACAACTTTTCAGACCCTTGCAACTGCCCCATTGTGCGCTGGTGCTGCTGGTGCTGCTGGTGCTGGGTGTAGGTAGTAGGGCATTGGAGCAGTGAAGAGCAGAAGATGGAATGAGGCAAGTTCGGCGTCTAAACTTTTCTCTCCGCAATATTCGTCATAATTAATTAATTCCTCGGTCAGCAATGATTATCTCAACTTGAATCTTAACAGCGGCATCGGTTTGTCTTCTCCTCTCTGACACGCTTCAGGATTGCTGCTTTTGCTGCGCTCCGTCTTCCGTTATTGCAGTTGCAGTCAGTTTATATAAATTATTATTTTCTCTCGTCCACTTTCCTGTTGACGTCTATAGACCGTTTTAGTCCGACGTCATGATCAAAATTGGATTCAATCAATGGGCCGTAAGCAGTAGCGCCGCGTGAGCTGCGATATATCTATTATCCTCCATTTAAACACAGGAAAACAATCGATTTTCTGGAGATTCACTGTGCACCCCCTCATAATCGATTGTTTTTGTGGATTCAAATGGAAAAAGAATCGATAGATCGCAGTTTACGCGACGCTACTGGCCGTAAGCCCTTGCCACACCGCACAGTGTGTAATTTCGGCAATCTAGCGCCCGAAAACCTCCAAAAAGTATATTGGCAGATCATTGAAAGAATACCTGATATTGACAAATTAGAAGTACGTGGAGCAAGAAAATAGCATCATATATATGACCATAAAGCACCTTTTAAAGGGTAGGGGGAGTCCTCAAATTCATCAAATTTAGTGAGCACGATTCATACATCAGCCGGCGAATCTCAGAAACACAACGGAAAAAAACAATAAACATAGATAGATTCAAATGAAATTTTCGCATGATTTACTCAAAAAAACTCGATTTTCCTTTGTATTAAAAGAAAGCTGAGAGTCTCTACTTTCTTTATCTGGAAAGACATTCTGCGAATTTTTGCGATTTTAAAAGTTGCGAGCATAAACGTGAAGTTCCTAATCGATCGGTTTTTTCTGCAAATCTGAGAAACGTAAAATAAACCGTAAACATGGATAGATTCAGATGAGAATTTCGCATGATGTACTCAAAAATACTCGATTTTCCTTTGTATTAAAAGAAAGCTGAGAGTCTCTAGTTTCTTTATCTGGAAAGACATTTTGCGAATTTTTGCGATTTTAAAAGTTGCGAGCATAAACGTGAACGTCCTAATCGATCGGTTTTTTCTGCAAATCTGAGAAATGTAAAATAAACCGTAAACATGGATAGATTCAGATGAGAATTTCGCATGATGTACTCAAGAATACTCGATTTTCCTTTGTATTAAAAGAAAGCTGAGAGTCTCTGCTTTCTTCACCTGGAAAGACATCCTGCGAATTTTTGCGATTTTTAAAGTTGCGAGCATAAATAAAAGGCAAAGTTGATCGGTTAGTTCTGTGCTTCTCAGAAACGCACTATTAGAAAACAAGTAAACATCATTAGATTCAGATGAGAATTTTGCATGATGTACTCAAAAATGCTCGAGTTTCCTTTGTATTAAAAGAAAGCTGAGAGTCTCTGCTTTCTTTACCTGAAAAGACATCCTGCGAATTTTTGCGATTTTAAAAGTTGCGAGCATAAAAGTGATCTCATAATCTATCCATGTTTTCGGTTCATTTTACATTTCTCAAATTTGCAGAAAAAACCGATCGATTAGGAACTTCACGTTTATGCTCGCAACTTTTAAAATCGCAAAAATTCGCAGGATGTTTTTCCAGATAAAGAAAGTAGAGACTCTCAGCTTTCTTTTAATACAAAGGAAAATCGAGTATTTTTGAGTACATCATGCGAAATTCTCATCTGAATCTATCCATGTTTACGGTTTATTTTACATTTCTCAGATTTGCAGAAAAAACTGATCGATTAGGAACTTCACGTTTATGCTCGCAACTTTTAAAATCGCAAAAATTCGCAGAATGTTTTTCCAGATAAAGAAAGTAGAGACTCTCAGCTTTCTTTTAATTTAAAGGAAAATCGAGGTTTTTTGAGTACATCATGCGAAATTCTCATCTGAATCTAATGATGTTTACTTGTTTTTTAATAGTGCGTTTCTGAGAAGCGTAGAACTAACAGATCAACTTTGCCTTCTATTTATGCTCGCAACTTTAAAAATCGCAAAAATTCGCAAAATGTCTATCCAGATAAAGAAACCAGAGACTCTCAGCTTTCTTTTAATACAAAGGAAAATTGAGTTTTTTTGAGAACATCATGCGAAATTCTCATCTGAATCTATCCATGTTTACGGTTTATTTTACGTTTCTCAGATTTGCAGAAAAAACCGATCGATTAGGAACTTCACGTTTATGCTCGCAACTTTAAAAATCGCAAAAATTCGCAGAATGTTTTTCCAGATGAAGAAAGTAGAGACTCTCAGCTTTCTTTTAGTTTCAAGGAAAATCGAGTATTTTTGAGTACATCATGCGAAATTCTCATCTGAATCTAATGATGTTTACTTGTTTTTTAATAGTGCGTTTCTGAGAAGCGTAGAACTAACAGATCAACTTTGCCTTCTATTTATGCTCGCAACTTTAAAAATCGCAAAAATTCGCAGGATGTCTTTCCAGATAAAGAAAGCAGAGATTCTCAGCTTTCTTTTAATTTAAAGGAAAATCGAGTATTTTTGAGTACATCATGCGAAATTCTCATCTGAATCTATCCATGTTTACGGTTTATTTTACATTTCTCAGATTTGCAGAAAAAACCTATCGATTAGGACGTTCACGTTTATGCTCGCAACTTTTAAAATCGCAAAAATTCGCAAAATGTCTTTCCAGATAAAGAAACTAGAGACTCTCAGCTTTCTTTTAATACAAAGGAAAATCGAGTATTTCTGAGAACATCATGCGAAATTCTCATCTGAATCTATCCATGTTTACGGTTTATTTTACGAGGGGCGTTCAACTTATAAGTTTCCCTATTTTTTATCTCTGGCCCTGTTGGTGCTAGAAAAATTTCATTTATACGGTTAAATCCGCCAAATCCTCAGCTTTCCAACGTTATTTTTGTTTTTGAAATTCGAGCAATTTTTGTAGGAGAAAAAGCTATATTTCTACACCCGTGTCGAAAAAGTCCCCCGCCAATTTTTTCAGCAAAAAGTATTCGCCTGTTTTGAACAACAGCATTCGTCTGATTAGCGACGAAAATGAGCCGTTATCCCTCCATACCTGTTGCTGCGCTCAATTTTCGTCGTGAAATCTTATCTAAGATGATCATGAGATGCATTATAATCATATATTGTCGGCAAAAGTATCGCACGTAAAGTTCCAGTCGGATGACCACCTGAAGGATACCGTGATGAATTTTTTCAAGTCCTTAGACCGAGAGTTTTTCGCCCAAGGTATTGAAAAGCTGGTTCATCGCTGCAAAAAATATATCAATCTGGAAGGAAATTATGTGGAAAAGTCGTAAAAATGGAATACTTCAAAAATAAAATGTATCTTTTATTTTAAAGTTTTGCGTTCTTCATTCCAAGTGTCAAAGTTAGTTTTTACTTCCCAACTCAGAAGTTGGCGGGGACTTTTTCGACACGGGTGTAGAAATATAGCTTTTTCTCCTACAAAAATTGCTTGAATTTCAAAAACAAAAATACCGTTGCAAAGCTGAGGATTTGGCAAATTTAACCGTATAAATGAAATTTTTCTAGCACTAACAGAGCCAGAGATAAAAAATAGGGAAACTTATAAGTTGAACGTCCCTCGTACGTTTCTCAGATTTGCAGGAAAAACCGATCGATTAGGAACTTCACGTTTATGCTCGCAACTTTTAAAATCGCAAAAATTCGCAGAATGTTTTTCCAGATAAAGAAAGTAGAGACTCTCAGCTTTCTTTTAATTTAAAGGAAAATCGATTATTTTTGAGTACATCATGCGAAAATTTCATTTGAATCTATCTATGTTTATTGTTTTTTTCCGTTGTGTTTCTGAGATTCGCCGGCTGATGTATGATTCGTGTTCACTAAATTTGATGAATTTGAGGACCCCCCTACCCTTTAAAAGGTGCTTTATGGTCATATATATGATGCTATTTTCTTGCTTCTTGTACTTCTAATTTGTCAATCTCAGATATTCTTTTAATGATCTGCCAATATACTTTTTGGAGGTTTTCGGGCGCTAGATTGCCAAAATTACACACTGTGCACCGGAGCAAACGCTAACGCTGCTGAAAAAAGGAAAAAGAAAGGAAAAAAAAAAAATTCGCGCCTTGTATTTCAATACAAGTGGACACACCAGGCGAACGTTTTGGCATTCCACAAGGAATTAAATGGGTTTTGTTAATTTATAAGGGACGCATATCGCTTTAAGGAATAGATATTGGCTGATTGCTGTTGATGCATCGTTTAGGCTGTAAAAATACGAACAGTTGTGCTCCTCGATAGTTAAACAAACGATCTGCATTGTTTTCTTAATGAAAACTGATGGAATTTTTGAAATCTGCTTCTCAAAATACATAAGATAGCGATGATGAAGTGAAATTGCAGGCGTAGAATTATTCTAAAACACTAAAAATTAGTAAAATTAACACGAATGGATGGTAAATGTCGCGGACACATTATGTCGTTTTTGATGCTTACTTAACCTAACCTAACCAAAATACTTTCGGTGACAGCGGAAAAAATACGGAAATTAGCTATGAATTAATTATTAAAGCCATCCTATCACACAGAGGCACACTCTCGAACGTGCGTGACCGACCAACTTTTCTTTCTTGTCTCGGAAAGAGCAAAAAAGGAAGAAAAAAAGCTTGAATAAATAAGTAAATAAAATGTTTATCGCGACTTCTGAGCTTTACAAGGCACTTTTTAAGATGGGTTTTACTAAAAATTGAACTAAACTTGACATATTCTCATACAAGGAATCAATTCAAAGTTTGGACTATTATTAATTTCGAAAGTTAAATCAGCAATAAAATAAATATTTTAAAGTACCGATTATAATCTTATGAGAATTGTTTTCATTTTAGTCAAGTTATTTTGAGTAACGAAAAGCAGCGGGGAGAGAAAGAAAAAGAAGAAGAAGAAGAAAAAAAGAAACAAACTCAGGAATAAGTATAACTTACAGAAAACTAAATCGTAATCAGCTGTGACGGTTTGCAGGTGGTTTCCGTCGGAGCTCCAGTCCAAATGTATCAGCGGATGACCACCGCGAATTTTATTCGATTTCTTATAAGTGTAACCGTCTCGACTCACGCGGAAAAGATAAACACTTCCGTTTTGAGAGCCAATAGCTATCATATCACCGGCTAGAAAAAGAAAATAACGAGAAATATTAAATAACAAATGTATCAAATTATATGAAAGAGTTTGTGGCTGAAGCTACTTAGCTTGCTTAGAAATTGCATTTTTTCCCCCGTTTATTTCCGATGGCTTGAAGACACCTGAAAAATAGGTCATCGTTGCACTGAAAATCGTTCTTTTTGCCGTTTAATCGAGTACTGAGCTTGGGCAGTGGCGTGACGTGCAGTTTAGCAACGTTTTAAATCGTCTGTTTAAACCCATTAAAAGATGTAATTTGAGGGTCTTCACCGAACACACCCAATGGTTCGATATTTCCAATGGGTTAAAATCAGGGCTGCCGTTTTGCGTATAATCAATGCTATTTTTCCACTCACCGATGATTCCACCGGTTGAGAAAAGATTACAAAGTTCAGTTCAGGTCATGACTATATTAAACTAAAATACTCGCATCTGTAATCTTTTCTCAACCGGTGGAGTGATCGATGACTGTAAAAAACTTGTGGATATTTTAATTAATCAACGGAGTTTCCACCGATTAAGGAAAGATTACAAATCAGAGTATTTTCGTGTATTACAGTCATACACTGAACTGAACTGAGTAATCTTTTCTCAACCGGTGGAATCAACGGTGAATTGAAAAATAGCATTGATTATACGCAAAACGGCAGCCCTGGTTAAAATGGAGAAAGTACATCGTTGCCAAATAGCCACTGATTTTAGGAAGGGCAGATAACCTTCCGAAGAATCGATTATTTTCCATAGATTTAAACGGAGGGAAAGCGTTGTTGCCGCACCGCAGGAACCGCCGCTTAGTGCCATCTATTTGTATGAGTGGTAAAATATGTATATTAAAATATCTACATATAGGGTGTTCAAAAAATACCGGATAAGTCACCGCGCCGCACTATGGTCCAGAAGTCCAATTTAGGAAGACATTAGTTTGCATTAAAATCGCCCAATATCTTGAAAACGGCTCATCTGACTTCAAAAAATGGTTATCACAAAAAAGTTAAAACGGTTTACGTTCTATCTTTTTAGTAATAGCCAGTTTTGGTGTCAGATGAGCCGTTTTTAAGATATTGGGCGATTTTAATGCAAACTAATGTCTTCCTAAATCGGACTTCTGGACCATAGTGCGGCGTGTCTGGCCTCTCCCGTTGACTCGCACTACTGTGCGCCAGTAAATTGCAGTCTCATTTTAAATGGAGCTCTTGCACGGTTTTGTTGTAGGCAAATGGAGTATCAATGCTGTAGTAAAATGCTGCAAAAATAACGATGAGACCATTAAAAAAGTCTAAAACTAACTCCTCGCAGAGAAAACTTAACTTGAAATTTCGGGTGACCACCCTTGCATGTATGCACCAACCTCGGATTCGGACCCTCAAACAAAAGAACATAATCTACGAATTTGAACTATGAGATCAATAAATTTGCTTTCAAAAAGTAAATTCGAAGGAATCAAAGGTCCGTTTATACACATTTTGTCACTAGGAGCACGGTGATAACTACAGAAAAGTTCTACGTTGCGTAGTAAACGAGGAAGACGGCTCTTAATTTCATGTCCTTTTCTTTTGTTTGGGGTCCGAATCCAAGGTTGGTCACCTGAAATTTCAAGCTAAGTTTTCTCTGCAAGGAGTGAGTTTTAGACTCTTCTAATGGTCTCATCGTTATTTTCGCAAAATTTTACATAGGAATTGATACTCCATCTACCTACAGCAAAACCTTGCAAGAGCAAGGCAACGGCTTGCAGAGCAACGGCTCTGCTAAACTTGACGACAGAGCCGTTAAAGTTGGTCCGAATAATTTGTGACTTCGACAAACTTTTTTTTAATCTATTCTATCCTTATCCTGTGAAACGTAGTACTTTTGTTCTTCGGTTTTTTTTTTTTTTTTTAAGCATTTTACGGAATACGGTACTCAGTGATTCCGTGCGGTATCGGAACTTTTTGCTGTTGCCAAAAAATGACATTACAAAAGCGTTGTGAAAAAGTTTGAAGCTACCTATAACTAATGAATGTTTTTAGTAAGTACGTAGCTTTCAGCAAGTTTAACATTGACAAAGCGTAACATGTAAATAGCTCTGAAACGAATCAGTTTCTGAGATTAGAAGGGTGGGAATGACTACCAGGGCTGCCGTTTTGCGTATAATCAATGCTATTTTTCTATTCACCGATGATTCGACCGGTTGAGAGAAGATTACACAGTTCAGTTCATGACTGTAATGCACGGAAATACTCAGATCTGTAATCTTTCCTTAATCGGTGGAAACTCCGTTGATTAATTAAAATATCGGCAAGTTTTTTAAAGTCATCGACGACTCCACCGGTTGCGAAAAGATTACAGATGCGAGTATTTTTGTTTATCACAGTCATGCACTGAACTGAACTGTGTAATCTTTTCTCAACCGGTGGAATCATCGGTGAATTGAAAAATAGCATCGATTATGACTACCATCATGGCTGAATGGACTTTGAGCCGTGTAAACTCATTGAATGGGTCTGTTGCGTACTATTGCTAGTATTTTCATTTGAATCACCTCTTTGAATTTACTTAAACGCATTTATTGAGATTATCATTGGGTTTTTAGACTTTTCGATGCTTTCAATGTGATTTTCATGGATGCGAACCGAAACCGGAACCCGAGAACCGGGAGAACCCTTCTTTTTGATGGAACCGGTTCTATATAGGTTCCTGGAACTCGATTCTTTTTGAGCTCTTATGTTAACCGTGATCTAAAATTGCCGTTTTGCATGATTTTAATTTTTCATAAACCTTACTTTTTCAAAAAGAATTTTGGAAACATGCTTTGGATACATTTTGAAGTAAGTATTTTTGCCTGAACTTTACCTTCAAATTACAAGAATTAAAACTTTTCTCATGTCTCTTTCATGCGAAGTGATATAAAACAATAAATCATATTCACTTCAAAAGCCCTAAAGTTTTTTCCTGCTTGTAAGCAGTACACTGGGGGAAAAATAAAGAAAAATAAAGAACCGGGAATAGGAACCCGGTTCTAGAACCGGAACCGGTTTCAGATCCATGCTGGAACCGGTTCTAAAGAGCTTGATTCAAAATGGGGGTTTTTCTCCCCCCCCACCTATTTTCCTGAAACTTTGTATTTTTATAGTACTTGATAAAAGTAGTCTTTTTTTTCAAATAAACTTTTTCCAAAAATAATTAGGGGGGGAGTTACAGTGTTGCAAAGTCGCACCTTTCAAAAATTCATAACTTTCGCGTAAATCATCCGATTGAAACGCGATTTTCACCAAAAGATGCGGATTGTAAAGCACTTTCATGCCATTTAAACGGAATTCAATTTCAATAATTTTTGACTTAGTTATCGTCATTTTTGTGATTTTTAGGCCACCCAAAATCTACTTAAAGTGAAATAAAATAAACTGTAGGGAATACCCTACGAACACTTTCTCACACCATTTTTATGTGGGAACGGCCCCCAGACCCCCCTTTGAAATGTTGGGGGAGACCCCAACCCCCCTTTAAAATGGTGGGGGAGACCCCAGACCCCCTTTTAGAATTCTGGGGGGGAGACCCCTGACCCCCCTTTAGAGTTATGGGGGCGGCCCCCAGACCCCCCTTTAGAATTCTAGGGGAGACCACTAGACCCACAAGTATTTATCAAATATTTTCATCTTTAGACGTAATTCTGCCTTCAATCCGAAGAGTTTGCAAATTTGTAGAGAAGCTGTACGAATAGTTGCCTACTTCATCAATTGAAGGCTAATTGAGACCCCTCAATTCTAATCTGATGTTGCTTTCAACATGTTTTAGATTAATTCCAGATTCCAATAAGTTCTTATTCTTTAAGTTGCATTCATTCTATTTGTTGGAGTTTCTTTTTTTCCTTAGTTTTTATAGGTCGTCAAAATCGATATTGATTCTTGCATTTCCTCCAATGAATACACTTTTTGGTTCCTTCTTTCATATGGTGGATTTTCAAAATAATTTTTTAGTTTAGCAGATTAAACCACCTCCAAAGATGTATTTTGTTTGCTGACTGCGTACACAAAATTTCAACCAAATTCATCCAGCCATTTTTGATTGACTCTTCTTTATACATTTAATTTTTCTTATACATTCTTTTTTTGGTTTGATGGAACCTATATTGCCTTTAAACGGTATCAGACTTAAGAGTTGTTGATTGTAGCTATATACATGGAAAAAAAAATATGCCTAAGTAGATTGCAAACTTTTTGTTTTAATATTCATCGAACTTAATTGAGTCATGCTTGAATTACTTATTCCAAATATTATTTTTGTATTTATATTGGCTTAGTTTAAAAGATTTTTGCTCGATCGCACCTGTATTGCCCCTTGAAACGGTCTTAAAGGTTTTTCATGATGACTGTATGAGAGAAACATTTTAGTGGGTCGGTAACATGTTATGTTTGTGCAAAGTTTCATCAAAATTCATCTCATTCATGATTGACTCCAAGTTTTAACATTAATTCCTCACTTTAATTCTTCTTTTGGGTCCAACACCCTATTTTGATTTTTTAACTCTCTTAAAGGTTGTATATTGTAACTGTAAGGGATACTTTCTTTTGTAGACTAATAGTAGATTGTATTTACCAGTTTTCATCAAAATTCATTGGACCAAACCTGAACTATCCCACTTAATAGGAATATGTTTTTATTTGCGTTTATTCCCATATTTTTTTCTCAATAGCACCTATATTGCCTCTTGAAAAGGTTTTATCAGTTGTGTATGGTGACTAAGAAAGCAAAATATGTTAGTATTTTGATAGTGGATTGAGTGTACAAAAGTTTCATCAAAATTCATGGAGCCATAATTGATTGACTCCAAGTAAAAAGATTAATTTCTCACGATAATTCCATTTTTTGGCTCGAGCGCACTTATTTTGATTTTTTAAATGGTTTTAAGGGTTGAATATTGTAACTATGTGTGGTTTATTTTATAGTAGGCTGAATGTAGATTTTTTTTGCTAACTTTCATCAAAATTGATTAAGCCAAACTTGAATTATTCCAGTTTTACCCATTTTTACCCTTTTTACCATGGATTTCAATGGAAATCATTTTTTCCCCATAACTAACCTAAAATTTGAAATTTCAAAAAAACAAAAAAAGTGCCTCTGGGGAATCTCAAAAGCAACAGCTGTGCAAAATCTGGAAGCATAAGGACCAATATTTCAAAAGTTATGGGAAGGTACGGACGGACTGACTGACGGACTGACTGACGGACTGACGGACAGACGCCACAGATTTTTTTTGCATATATGTCTCTATGTTAGAAAGGGTTAAGGAATATGGGACTATGATTGAAGTATGTTCTTTCTGATGGTATTGGACATGATGAGAGGCCATTATTTTGTAAAAATCATGATTGACTTAGTCGTGAGAGGCCAACTATCGCAACAAAATACCTTGAAAATTTCTGCGCCATCGCAATACTTTCTCAATTTTTCTAATTTCATTAGAGTGAGAAAGTAAAAAAATGGTATTTTTTTATTTTGACCGGGTTAAAATATGTTATTTCTCTTTAAATTCTGCGTAAAATGAGCCCAAGCAGAATGCAAGGCAATTTTTTGTTCCGGAGTTATGCATTTTTTAGTAAGCGAAAAACGAGTTTTTTAGGGTGCCCATGAGCGTTCGAGAGAGAGGCTCAAGTCAAATAAATGGAAACTGTATTTTTTGATTTTGATCAAATTAAAATATATTATTCCTACTTGAATTCTGCGTAAAATGAGCCCAAGCAGAATGTGGGGCGATTTTTTGCTGCGGAGCTATGCGCGTTTTAGTAAACGAAAGTCGAGTGGTTGAGGCTACCCGGGCTACCCACGTCTATCAGCCTCTCCATAGAACGTTCGACTTTCGTTTACTAAAACGCGCATAGCTCCGCAGCAAAAAATCGCCCCACATTCTGCTTGGGCTCATTTTACGCAGAATTCAAGTAGGAATAATATATTTTAATTTGATCAAAATCAAAAAATACAGTTTCCATTTATTTGACTTGAGCCTCTCTCTCGAACGCTCATGGGCACCCTAAAAAACTCGTTTTTCGCTTACTAAAAAATGCATAACTCCGGAACAAAAAATCGCCCTGCATTCTGCTTGGGCTCATTTTACGCAGAATTTAAAGAGAAATAACATATTTTAACCCGGTCAAAATAAAAAAATACCATTTTTTTTTATTTCACTTTAAGTAGATTTTGGGTGGCCTAAAAATCACAAAAATGACGATAACTAAGTCAAAAATTATTGAAATTGAATTCCGTTTAAATGACATGAAAGTGCTTTACAATCCGCATCTTTTGGTGAAAACCGCGTTTCAATCGGTTGATTTAAGCGAAAGTTATGAATTTTTGAAAGGTGCGACTTTGCAACACTGTAACTCCCCCCCTAATTATTTTTGGAAAAAGTTTATTTGAAAAAAAAGACTACTTTTATCAAGTACTATAAAAATACAAAGTTTCAGGAAAATAGGTGGGGGGGGGGAGAAAAACCCCCATTTTGAATCAAGCTCTTTATCAGGTGACTTGGAACCGGAACCGGTTCTAAATTCCGGAACGGTTCTCATCCCTGGACTGATTTTCATGCGATTTTACGTGGGGACGTACCGACCCTCCATAACGCTGCAACAAACAACGAGCTGTAGGAATAGAGAGGCTGATACACGTTATAAGTCTTATCCCAAAATGTAACAGCATGGGCGATCTGATTTTGGTACGTTTGCCTCATTATTTTTTTTTTTTTTTTTTTTTTTTTTTTTTTTTTTTTTTTTTTTTTAAACCCTCGAATCAAAAATTGTAATTAATTCTGTGGAAATTGGTTTTAAACGAAAATGCAAGTGTTTTAGGGTTGGTATCTGGGTAAAAAATTATAATACAACTATCCAGGGGAGAAAAGTTTGCTTATTTCTGTCACGTGTCAGTTTCTTTATCGTGCAAATCCTTCCAGAAGAAACAGTTACATCGATCCCTTTGTCCAGATGGCCACTCTCAAACACTTGCACTTTCGTTTAAAACCAATTTCGAATTAGTGCTGCTCGATTAGTTGATTAATCGATTACTAATCGACTAATCGCACATCACTATTTCGAATGGATTCGTCACAACCTTGTTTGTAATGTTATAAAAAATGATGCAAACAAACCGAACCCGTGTGAATTGTCCACACGAGAATTCCTTCATGGCTGCCTCCAGTAGCGTACACAGGAATGTTTCTTTCTCTCTCTTTCCCCATTTGAACATATGTGCAGGTAAAAGGATAGAAACAGGGGCTAGCACGTGACTTCAGCCCCTATTTCTTTCCTTTTCTAGTACATACACTCAAACGGGAAAAGAGAGCGAGAGGGACTAATTATTGCGTACGCCATTGGCTGCCTCCTTGAAGTTTCAAAATCACGTTCCATAAATCCTCTCTGTTGCTTTAGCTCGTTGGAAGCATAAGTTTGCAATAGAACAATTGAAGGCGTCAGCGAAAATTCCTTGTCACCGTGGAATCACCCTTATCGGAGCTAAGCTATGAATGAGGGATGATTGTGTATAACCGCTTACCGGGATTGTAGCCGAGACAATTCAGCGGTGATCCGCAGACCCTGACGGTAGACACGGTTGCACCATTCTCGGCACTAATAATTAAAAGATGACCTTCGGTGGAGCCAACGGCCAGCGCTACTCCAAATGGATGGAAGCTAAGAGATACGCATTCAAAGCCAACCTGTCGTGACCGAGAAATAATTCATTAATCTATCGATTTCATCGCAAACGCTTTCAAGTTGAATCACCTTTCCCCGGCTACCAGTGGCGTAACTAGAAATTACCTTTCTCTCACTTTGTCCATTAAAATGTGTAAGTTAGAAAAGGATAGGAAAGGGGGATCAACCCCCTCTTCCTATCCTTTTTCTAACTGTACATTCAGATGAGTAAAAAGAGAGATAGAATGATTTCTAGTTACGCTGCTGCCGGCTACCACTCGCTTCTCTTTTTGTTTGCCGCTTATCATAATTTCATTCGCAAGTGGGCCAACCCAACCCTCCTTAAAGTGTTTCTATTCGCAGACTTTGAACAAATTAGCAGATTTTTTATTGAGTATATGTATTATATCATAATGCTTTGAGTTGATTCACCCTAGTGATAGCGGATCTCTTTTTTGTCTGTCACTGTGCGAACCATGGGCGTATTACAGTTGAATCTTTATAGCAATTAGTTCCATTTTTGGCCGCCACCTGTGCTACTGTTCGATCAAAGTTGAAATGGTTCAAAGCTGTCCGTTGAATAATAAATTATTCTAAGGATTTTATACGAAAGTGTCGTTCTCAGAAATGGTAGATCTCAAGTTGAAATGGGCGGAGATGGAGGGTATGCGAAGGCATTCGCTCCCCCTCCCCCTGAAGCCTCGAATCCAACGCCTTAGTCCAACAGAAAATAGCCCGAAATTGCTTCCTTACACGCTTCTAATTTCTTATGCGTGCCCGTGCCTCCCACCTCCTTAAACAAAACTTTCTGGGTCCGCTACAGGTACAGTCGGCGAATTAAATACAGTCAGTAGACTCCTTAAATTTTAGAAAGGTAGGTCACCTGCAATGCTTTAATTCATTCATTTTGTTAAGTATTGCAGGCAATACAGCTAGCAATTTGGCAACTGTGGATTATTCCCATTCGAATGACTGAGAAACAATCGATTTGAAATCGGGCCATGCTCAAGAATCGATTGTTTCTCACACATTCAAATGGATAGAATCCACAGTTGCCAAATTGCTTGCTCCGCCCATGTGCCTACCTAAACCGAAATCTAAGGAGTCAGTCAATTGACATTATATTTAATTCATTAACTGCACACGTAAAAAATATTCTGCAAAGACCTTTTGGAAATATTGATTAAAATCATAGCAATGAAGCTTTAAGCACGAAGCAATGAAATATCGTTTATTTATTCACATATCAAATTGTGATAATGGAGCTGCTGCAAACTTTTGCTACAGGCTAAAATGGTTCCATTTGTGTAGCAGAGATTCTCATCTCAAGGATTTCGAAAAAGAAAAAAAACAAAAACAAAATTCTCTTGCTTCAAAGGGCTTAGCAAACAATGTCCTGAATAACGAATTTTTCATTTTTGGAAGTGTGATGCATCCAACCCACTCTCATATGGTACCACATCACATCTGTGTTTGTGAATTTACACAGTCTCATCTCGATTTGAAAGCGT
Source organism: Trialeurodes vaporariorum (assembly GCA_011764245.1). NCBI lineage: Eukaryota > Metazoa > Arthropoda > Insecta > Hemiptera > Aleyrodidae > Trialeurodes > Trialeurodes vaporariorum. The sequence continues at coordinate 16,244,309 of VMOF01000111.1, read as the reverse complement.
GGCTTAGTGTACCACTTGCAACTTACCTGCGTGGTCCATAAATATTTATGCCTTCTCCAGAGAGCGATGGATTTGTCAGTGCCAGCGGTGGCGAACAGCTCATCGTCCGGATGAACGGTCAACCCCAGCAGCTGACGGCTGTGCCCGAACACGATCTGCAAAAAAATTATGTTCAATTAAATGAAAAACATCCACAGTGCAGACTTTTGCGAGGGGGGAAATATGGGTGGAATCAGGTATTCGTCCCCCACCTCTCTCTCTCTCTCTTTCTCTCCGCATGTCTCTCCCCCCTCGCGCTCTCACTCTCTCTCCCTCTCCCTCTCTCTCTCTCTTTCTCTCTCTCTCTCTCACTCTCTCTATCCCTCTCTCTCTCACTCTCTCACTCTCTCACTCTCTCTCTCTCTCTCTCTCTCTCTCTCTCTCTCTCTGCCTCTCTCTCTCTCTCTCTGCCTCTCTCTCTCTCTCTCTCTCTCTCTTCCTCCCTCTTTCTTTCTCTTTCTCCCCCTCTCTCTTCCTCCCTCTTCCTGCATTTTCTTTGCTATTCCATATTTGAGAACATGTGTCAGAAAAAGATAGATTGAAGGACAATCATATGACTTATTTTGTCCTTATCCTTTTACGTCAATGAATTATTTCTTTAAATACACCCTGTATATGCAAGGAGTACTTGTATACTATGAATGGTCTAGACTGAAGAGACTCAAAAGCTGAGACATACCGAATGCGTACATTTTCATGAAAGATGTGAAATTCACAAATACAGCTCTCTACGGATCGCCCATGCCCCATGCCCTTTTTCTCCCTGAATTTTCAGAAATCAAAAGGTTTCTCTTGGCTCTTTATTTCGGCAGAATTTTTTTGAAAACGTGGACAGGCGAGCTATTTGAAGCTCTACTCTCAGGAATGGCGCAACCAAGCTTTACACTAAGAATAGATGATTCTCTCACTTTGTGGCGCAGACAAATGAAGGAGCGAATAAATCAACAGAAAATGATCTATCGGGCTCGGTTCCGAAGCTTCGAATCGGGATGAACGAACTGCGTGGGCGCCGTTGTTGATACAAATATTGACTCTTTGCGAATGACTTTTCGAAGCCGAGCATGAGATCATTCCCTCACACGTTTTTATTTACTTTTTGAACCGTGTGCGGATCCAGGAATTTGACTTTCTCTCTCTCCGTCCATTTGAACGCATGTATTGGAAAAGGATAGCTAAAGGGGCTATCACGTGACTTGAACCCCTATCTCCGTCCTTTTCCAACTTACGCTTTCAAATAGAAGATAGAAAAAGAAAAATGTATGTATCCACCCACACGTAAAATAAAGACTGGTAAAATTTACCTACTATCTGCATAGCTGATTTTGGAGTCTGCTATCAAGTATGGTGAATTTTACTTGCGGCAAATGCAACGTACGCACGACAAATTTGCCAACAGGTTATCTAACTACAAGGTACGTTGCATTTCCCATATGATAAAATTTACCATACTTGATAGCAGACTGTGAAATCAGCTATGCAGATGGTAAATTCTACCAGTCTTTTTTGCCGTGCGTGCATTGAACAAAGACGCAAAATTTGACAAAATTTTCGCTTTTGCATACAGATTTTTGTTTTTTTGTTTTTTGTTTTTTTTTTGTTGGCAACGGCTGAAAATAAAGAAAAACGTACAAAGTCGTGTCCAATATTATTAAGGAATACAATGGGTCTGTTGCAAACTTTTGCAACATCGATAAAGAGTGTTTCATCGTAAGTAAAATCGCCCGAAAAGTCCATTATTGGTGGCATCAGAAAGTCATGAAATGCGATAATAAACTCACAAGAGACGTTTAATGAAATCCAAGATGGCGGTAAAATATCGAGCAATCTGAATGCATGCACCTTTAACAGCAAAGGATTGCCAACGTTGACAACCTCACAGCTTCAGAGGTTATGTGTTTATTTACGTTGTGATTGGGTGTGATCGATATTGTGAGGTTGGCTATCCTTGAATGATCGTGGTGCATGCATACAGGTTGCTCAATATTTTACCGCCATCTTGGATTTCATTAAACGTCCCTTGTGAGTTTATTATCGCATTTCATGACTTTCTGGTGCCACCAATGGACTTTTCACGCGTAATTACACGAGAGTGAACACTCTTTAGCGCTGTAGCAAAAGTGTGCAACAGACCCATTGGTATATTTTGGCTTAACGATGCCATTTTGACGATCCTAGTTTGAGCATGCACGAAGGGCCTAAAATTGGCATCCCAACTCCGCCTCTCTTGGAACTCCTTCAACTCTACGAGTATGCAACCCGCAATATCCCCTTTCGCTGTCTTAAAAATAGGGCTTCGAACCAAACCGAAAACCGCTCCGAGCCGCCTAATTTCTCTTCTGCGAACCGAACCACGAATCGTTTTGCAGAAAATTCCTTGAACCGCGAATCGAACTAAACAGCACGAGCTAAATTGAGTTTGAACCTGTTCGACAATTTTCCAAAAATAGTTCAAGTTATAATGACCATAGACTCTAAATAAGGCTATTTTCATAAATTGAGACATCAGTGATTTAAAAAAAAAAAAAAAAAAAAAAAAAAAAAACGCCACAAAAAAAAAAAAAAAAAAAAAACAAGCAGGGAAAATTCCAACACGCAGGTGTTGGAAAAGCGTGCCACTAAAGTCTGAACAGCTTTAATGCTTTTGCTAGCAATGATAATTCATCAAAGAGGAACCATGTGACATGGAGCTGATCTCGAGAAAATTGAGTCCAAAGTTGAAGAGCTAGCATTTAAACAAAAAACGCGGAATTACTTACGTTTTGATTTCATTCAACTACCGTGTTATGTTTTTGCATTTCAACACCGGAAATGTGGAATTTCCTATGCAGGGAAGGTACCTACTTAATTTTAGCGTTTAAAGTGACTTGGTTCCTTTCTTGTTTTTGTTTGGCATAATCACGAAAAACGAATCTCTAAGAGAAACCAAACGGCAGAGTTGGTTTACACTGTTGATATTTTAAAATCCGTTAATCCGGACTTAAGTCCGTTCCCAATTCTATAAAAGGAACCAAGTCGGAGTTGGTTCCTTATGTGACTCGGATTAAGGTTTAAGAAAAAGGAACCAAGTTCTCATTTTATTTCATCATATGGACAATGACTTCAATGAGGCTTCAATGAGGAAATAGTTGTTATTAGAAGAAGCACTTGTTGCTTCGAGATTCAGTATTGCTAGGTCTATCAATCAATAACTCAATTTTATCAAAAATGTCACTCAGTTGCTCAGTTGACAAGTGCTGTCCAATTGAGCTGAGGTGTGAAATGATGAAAAAAATAAAAGATCAGATGTATCTCTAAGGAGATGAGTCAAAGGCGTTGTTTTTTGTGTTTGTTTTTTGATTTTTGTTTTCAAAACTTTGGAGGGCTCTAGCTCAGAAGAGAAACATTTGCAGCACATATTCGTGTAGGAAAATAAAGCCTTATATATGTGTTGACCCCAAAAATACACTCCATAAGTTTGGCACTTAAGTTTTGAAACACCCTATATTCTTGATATTTTGCTCCCTACCCCGCCACCCTTCACAGAACACAACATCTTGACCATGCAACTTTTTAAAATCACAGTTTGACTGTAGAGATATTTTCTTTTCCCCCCCTTTCAACGAAAAAGGGGAAAATGGATCGCCTATCTTTGATGTTCGTCGTATGCGCGTGCAGAGATTGTTCGGCTTTACGACTGCCATTTTGACTTTCTTTATAATGCGTTTTGTTAGTTTATTAATGGATTTTATGACTATTTGATGCCGCCAATAAAATTTTCAGGCGATTTTACATAAAAATCAAAACTCTATAGCGCTGTAGCAGAAGTTTGCAACAAACCCATTGAAAGCTGAAAAGAGAAAATTATTTGATAAGGCTTGATCTTTTTTACCCACATAAAGTATAGACAATAGATATTTCTAAATCCCTCCACCTTTTAAACGGCTTGTTCAGGGATCAAAAATGAGGTTGCGTTCTTTTGAAGTCAAAAAATGTCATATTCGGAAAAGCCGTGATTCTAAATAATAAACATTTTTTTTTTTCTTTTTTTCCGTTTTAGGTGCTGTCAGCACTTGTTGCGATTGTCACGATGTAGATATGTAATATGCATAAATGGAACACTTGCGAATTCATGAAAAAATAATCCTTTAATATACAGAAGTAACCATTTCAGGTGCCCTTTACACGTCAAGCATTCTAGGGGTATAGATTATAGTAGGTGTGGAGGTTTAAGACGTTTGTGGATTTTAATTCCCCCTCCCCCCATTTATTTTGTTGAAAAATATCGAAAGTTTACAGTTAAAACTAAGCCTATAACGCATTGTAATATTATTTTTTTTTTCTGATGCCGTGGGTCGATATCATTTTTCGTGTTGGAAAAGCAAAGTTTCATATGGACCTATAATTTCCAAAATTTGAAGAGGCTTCCAGTAAAAAATACTGTACACGCGAGAAACTTTTTAGGATAGGCAAATAAGTTATTCCAGAGTCAATTCCATAGCCGCAGGGAGGGGGCTGTCCAGGGGTGGAAGACACGCGACAGCCCCTCTCACTTTTTAGAGCTATTAATGCGAATTTTAACCCCCTCCCTTTGTTCTGGATTTTAAAAACCTTTTTTTCAACAAAACGCCCAAAATTTCCTCAAAAATCCCTTGATTGCATAGACGCTCATTAAGGGGTTTTCAATTTGCCGATCCCCCAGAATTTCAAATGTTTCCAATGACCAAGACCTGTTTAGTGTGACGTCATGAAAATAATTGGTTCCAAAAAAAGGCTCCGTCTCACTCGCTCTCGTGGGTTTTCCCATATGAAACACGATCTAAATTTTCAAATACAAGTGCTAGTAAACAACAAGTTCTTTGCACCAGTTGTGTTTATCACACCATTGGGTTCCACGTCCCTTATAAAAATTTCCGATTGTTTCAATGAATTTTCCGATAGGATATATATTCCCGCGCTTTATTTCCCATAAAAATAATCGAAATTTTATAGAGACAATCGGAATTCGTGTAGATTCAAGCGCGCTGACTATAGCAACGATATATCGGTTCTATCTATCGAATCTATGGTTCTATTCTTACAGTTTTAACAGCCACTTTTTCCTCAGTGATAAAATATGAGCTCGCTACCACAAACTTTTTGAAACATCGCGCATCAATGCACAATCACAGCTATATCGCATAAAGTCCTATGTTTTGTCCTTGTCACACTCACAGTTTTTTATGAGCACAAAATTCTAGGATATAGGCTCATCAGCACCATCACGACATGTGTTATACCTCGAACAATAGCTTCGATACGAAGAGAAGTTAGAGTGATTGAGTGTCATGGCGGTGATACTCCCATAAGAGACCGTGAGTAAGACGAGGACAAAACGTAGAACATCTTCTTTCGGTATAACTGTGATTGTAAATTCGCTTGTGATCTTTTAGGAATTATGTTAGAGTGATAAGATACTTTAAAATACGTGGAATCTAATGGTGCAATAAAATTTGAGAAAACTGTTCTTTAACTAGCATGAATATGCGTTCGAAAATTTGGATCTGATTTCTTATAGGTAAATCAACGAGAGTGAGCGAGATAGAGCATTTGTTTGGAACCTATTTTGATGGTGACGTCATCACTAAACAGGTCTACTTAAGGATATGATTGAGCCCCTCTCTTTTCTATACCCCCCCCCCGCTCTTCATCAATACCTCGCCGTCACTTCTTTTCGATACCGTCGTCAAATAGATTTTGACACTTTTACGAGTCCTCAGACCCTCCGAGATCCGAGACACAAAGCCTCTCTAACACCCTCTCTCTCCCACACATTCACAAATCTCTCCGCTTAATGAACCGTGAAGAAATCTCGTGACCGGTGGAGCCCAAAACCGAGGGGCAAAGAGGGTTTCTGTGAAGGATGTTTCCACCCCCCTCCTGCCTTGGAATTTCGACTCATAGGTTGGCACAAATGACTTAGGTTGCTGGACCTGTATGGAATTCTCGTTTGAAGGAATTCGACTTTGACGCTTAATAACTTATTGAAATTAACAGGAATACCAAAACTTTTACAATTTTAAGAAAATAGACGCCGAGACCTCCTGGATTGCAGCAATAAATTAACGATTAATGAAACCAGTTTTAAGAAAACACGGTTTTAATTTTTCAAACCTTTCCCGCCAAGGTTTTGCCATAAGCAAAGCATGCAACCTATATATTAGATATGAAAATGAAAACAAAAAGCGCACCGTATATATACGGCACGCTTAAAAATTAAAAGTTGGTGATGTTGTGCTCCTGAAAGCGAAAATAATTTCTCACTTAAATTCGCTTTTCAATATGAACCGGTTCGAACCGAGCCCATTGTCCCCGTGCACTCGAATCGAACCGCGAACCGATTTTATTTGCGAATTCCAAACCGCGAACCGAACCTAACCGAAATTGTTACAAGTTCAAAGCCCTACTTAAAAAACAGCTCCGAGAAAACAAATTTTATGCGTAGAGCCAAAGCTGCCTTTCAAACAAGCTTCGCAGGGCAAAAGTTTTAGCTCTACCGGAGCAAGTTGCGGTTGCACTAAAGCCCTACTGCGGTAGAGCAAATGCAAGAAATGTTGTTTCTCCACTTAAGTAGTGCTTCGGTATAACCGTAACTTGTTCCGGTAGAGCTTGAACTTTATTGCTTTGCGAAGCTATTTTAAAAGGCAGCTTCGGCTCTACTTAAACTTTGTTTTTTCAGTGCACGACCATTCCTTTGTGCCGGAAACATTTATGCTATATATTTGTGTTCAGAAAGAGTGAAGTCAAATCTCTATAAAAGGAAAAAAATTACCCAGTAAAAAGTGCGCATTGTTAAAACCAAGTGAGTGGAGGTAGGGAGCTTTTTTTTGTCTTTTTCATTGCGCATCATTTTCATTCAGAGAGCCTTTGAGTTCGCGGTTAAAAGTTCCTCCCTCTATCCCCTCAAACTTCCATGAGTATCGAACCTACGTCAAGTAAACAACGCTCATCCAAGCAGGCTGACTTTTTTAATCAATGGAGTAAGTACCCCCTTACTACGTCCTCTTCAGTCTCCATAGTTAGCCAGTATTTCGTTCTTTATATCGTCCATTAATAAAATTCGTCCTATTTTTCAGACGCCGCACAGTGTGGGATCTGATCGATTAACCCTTACAAAAGCCGGAAAAGTCAGAGCGATCTACTCAGAAAAAACACTTTGGTAGCGCGATAAAACCTTTGCTAGAAAAATGACCTAGTAAAAGACTTTAGTTGAGCTAACCAAATGTTTCATACGCTCAACTAAAAGATTTGGTTGGCTCAATTAAAATCTTTTGCTGGGTCATTCTTCTACCGAAAATTTTGTCAGCGCTACCAATTTTTTTTTTTTTTTTTTTTTTTTCTTTCTGTTTTTTTCTGTGTAAGTGAGGTCAAACTAGATAAAATGGCTTGGGCGAATACAGAAATTTGGCTGTCTCTCTTTTCTCTCATTTGAATATGTGCGTTAGAAAAGGACGGAGGTAGGGGCTGAAATCACGTGATCCCCCTCTCCGCATTTTTTTTTTTTTTTTTTTTCTAACTCATGTATTGAAATCAGAGCTGCCGTTTTGCGTTATAATCAATCGAATTTTTCATGTCATCGATGATTCCACCGGTTGATAAAAGATTACACGCAGTTCAGTTTGATGTATGACTGAAATGCACAAAAATACTCTGTTCTGTAATCTTTCCTCAGTCGATGGAAACTCTGTTATTTAATTAAAATATCCGCAAGTTTTTTAAAGTCATCGACGACTCCACTCCACCGGTTGAGAAAAGATTATACTTTCGTAGCGCTGATAGAACCTTCGGTAGAAAAATGACCCAGGAAAAGACTTTACTAGAGCTAACCAACGGTTTTGTATGGCAACTAAAGAGATTTTGCCGGGTGAGCCACAAATTTAGAGTTGGCTCAACTGAAGTGCCATTCTCTGGGTCATTTTTATACCAAATATTTTTGCAGCTACCTAAGCTGTCTATTCTGTTTTGTTTTTTTTGTTTTTTTTTCTTCGTGTGATGACTCTTGCAAAGAACAAGCTTGATACGCCATGTTCGGATCAGTATGACACAGTCATTTTAAATAACAGGTTTTCGTAGCCCTTACGATCCTACAGCCAACGAGCTGCAACATGGGCGGAGCCAGCAATTTGGCAACTGTGGATTCTTCCCATTTGAATGTATGAGAAACAGTTGATTAGAAATTGGGTCATGGCCTCCTCAAGAATCGATTGTTTATAATACATTGAAATGGGAAGAATCCACAGTTGCCAAATTGCCGGCTCCGCCCATGAATATAGAGGATTTATGGGACGTGATTTTAAAAGTAAAAGGAGGCAGCGACATGGTGGAAATATTTTACGGACATTTTCACGGGCTCGGTTTGTTTGTCTCAATTTTTTTTTTTAGTCGTAAAAAGGAAGTTATTGTTACCAATCCACTTGAAATTGGTTTTAAACGAAACTGGAAAGTTTGCGAGTGGTTATCTCGACACAGAAATAGATATAACGGTTTCTTTTGGAAGAATTTGCAACGATAAAGAAACTTACGCATGGCAGAAATGAACCAAATATCACCTGGATGGTTATATTGGAATTCTGTGTTCAGATGGCCAATTTCAAATATTTGCACTTTTGTTTAAAACCAAATTCCACATAATTAATTACAATTTTGGCTTAAGGTTAAAAAAAAAGAAAAATGAAGTAAAAAAAAACCAGAATCAGATAGTCCATGCTGGCACACTTTAGGATAGGACTTTAACATGTATCAGCTATTGGTATACTTCGTTGGCTCAGCAAATGGGAAACTTCTAGACAATATTAAATATTCGTTTAGCTTGAAGGTAAATGATCGGCCTACAGTGATCAGAGTAGCGCACGGCTCGCATATGTGCGTTACTCATTCCAAAAAACCCTCAAACATCATGATCTGCAATAAATAAATGAATTAGCTCACTTGATTGAAACGTCTCTGCAGAGATCCTTCGAAGATATGATTCTTGACTGTGCCCACGTAAATGTTGCCATCGTTTCGACCAGGTCGCTGAGGATAGATGGTCCGAATACCGCCTGCGGTTTCCGGTAGCTGTAAATGACATTTAAATGTTGAATGACAAAGGTTCTCTGTTGTATGGGAAAGAGAAAATGCAGCGTCATTTCCCGAATTTGGTGTCTTATTGCACCGGCGATTTTACCAACAGTTGAGGAATATCGTCCAACGTAAATTGGGGGTAATGGGTTCTTTGCAAACGTTTGCTACAACGATTAAGAGTGTATAATGTAATGTAAAATCGCCTGAAAAGTCTATTGGTCTCATCAGAAAGTCATAAAATGCAATAATAAACTCACAAGAGGCGTTCAATGAAATCCAATATGGCGGATAAATATCGAGCGATCTGTATCCATGCACCGTGAACATCCAAGGATGGCCAACTTTGACAACCTCACTGGAGGTAGAGGATGTGTTTGTTTACGTTGTGATTGGTTGTGATCGATATTGTGAGGTTGGCTATCCTTGGATTTTCCTATGGTACATGCATACAAATTGCTCGATATTTATCCGCCATCTTGGATTTCATTAAACGCCTCTTGTGAGTTTATTATTGCATTTTATGACTTTCTGATGCGACCAATGGACTTCTCAGGCGATTTTACATTACATTATACACTCTTAATCGCTGTAGCAAAAGTTTGCAACAGACCCATTGCCAAATATTCGCCCACTTTAGGTATAGATTTTCAAGACTGAAAGTTGGCAATGTATTCTTCGAACGTTGCTAGTACAAACTGTGAGCCAACTTTGGGTCTATATTTTTCTTTTAACGTCTACAGCCACTATCTTACGTGTTCTTATTCAATTTTCTCTATGAGTTTTTCCAAATCTACCTTCTACATTCGGTATCTCAAATACAAAAAACGATGTCGAAATCCGGTTTGCGCTAAAATGCTCAGTTTGTTATGCCCTTTTGATTAATGTATCTCTCGATAGGGGTCGTTCTTCGGAACTTTTCAGATAACCTCCCCTGCAGGCGAAAACGTTAAAGCTGTCGGGGCTTTAAAACCTAATTTTTACAACAACAAAATTTAATTTGTATATATTTCTGAAAAGGGCTTGCTCTTTAAAGTATTTGCGACTCCTATTTTTTTTTTTAGAATGGCGACTTCTTAAAGAGGAGTAATGAGTTTTTGAAAATAGGTCCGAATCGAACTTTGACCTTGGTCTTATTAAAAACTAGAAACGATGTCGACCCTCAGTTTGCGTTATAAGTCTTTAAAGTTTATACCGTTTCAAATGATGTGTCACAATATGGTTTTTGTTTTCTTTTTTGCCGTGGCTTCACGTTTTATCCTAGAATGTTACGCTTTGTTCTTTTGATCCCACAAGATAATTTGAATGATCATCTGAAGACTATGCAATGTGAACTCTTACATTCAATATTTTCAATGGGTTTTAATGGACTAAGTGTAGCGTTGTCAGCTTTTACATGTAGTTAAACACGATAAAAGTTAATAACTATGCACAATATGGCAACACTATAAACATATTGAAAAATTGATTCCCTATCTGTGATCAGCGTCCCAAAAAAATCCCGCTTAGGTCGATATACCAAACGATGAGACTATTTTATATTCAGTTTCATTCCATAAACGTTCATAATTTTGTACATTATGACAACGCTGGAAAAATGTCGACAAATTGATTTCATATTCGCGTTCAGTGACCCAAAAAACCTGCGTTCCCTGGAAATTAGTCCTTAACTGCAGATGAGCCCAGATCTGGAACGTTTACTTTGAAGCCTTATCAAAAAGTAGGGGACTTGAGTTGTACTGTCGCTACATGGTGGGTCACTTGTGAAACAGATACTAAACGAGTAAGAATTGTCGATTTTGTCCTAGAGCGCACAGCACAGGATAGAGAACGTGCAGAGTGGTTGAAAATAGCTTACTGAAATCTGATCGAGATTTTCCGATTTTCATTGTTATGTTTGGGAGTAACGCAGGGGTACCATATACAAAAAAAACAACTATTGAAACTTACTATTTTTTTTACTACTTTAATTTTTTTTTTTTTAGCCTGAAAACTTTATTTTCAGTTGCATGGATACCTAAATGCGGGTAAGGCCGTATTTGGAACAATTAATATTCAGGCTCTTTACCATTGAAATATAATGGAAAGAATTTGTTCACTATTTTTCCCTGTCTCAAGGATAAAAATTGTCCCGGGGAAAAAAAAAATTATTTTATTAAAAAAAAAAAAATTTTTTTATTAAAAAAAAAATTTTTTATTAAAAAAAAAAAAAAAACAAGTTGGAACTTGCAACACTGGAACAGTGTTAGCAAAGAGAGCATGAGTGTCGGCCGTAAATCATTGTAAGTGTGGAGTTCCATATTGATAGTACAAAACTGCGACAAAGTCAATCGCAACGCTGCATTTGTTTTTGTATAACAGTGATCGCTGTAAAAATAACTTGATAGGTCAAAGGGGAATGAAAATTTACTTATAGCGTGTTGAAACAGTTGTTCACGAGGCGAGGTGAATACTGTGGTTTTGAAAATCGATTTCGATAGTGATAGTTCCTTTAAAATCGGATGACGCAATACCAATCCTAGCAAGCCGCAAAGTCTAGTTTAGTTATTTGGGACTTTTTTAGATTTCTCTCGCCTGAACCAAAGTCATCAGGAAGGAAATCTTAATACCAATCCTAGCAAGCCGGAAAGTCTAGTCTAGTTATTTGGGACTTCTATAAAATTTTTCCTCGCTTGAACCAAAGTCATCACGATGGAAATTCTTCGTCTTTATGGTTTCAGCTTTTTTTGTCTCAGTTTAAAAAAATGAATGTTAATATTGATCAAATGTCATCCGACACTCATCAAGGCCCTTAAGGAACGTAATATAAATTTGAAAAAAGCTCATTCGATTTTTAAGGGAGCTTAAACGGTCCATGAGAGACGAAATTCGCGGATACAGAGTATCCACAGCTTATTTCAATGTTCGATCTGACAAGACCGTGCGCCTTTGAAAAATCGATATCTCGATAGTGAATCGATGTATTGCAATTCGGTTTGCACCGGTCGAAAGCGCTTGCTTGTGACTGACAACCTCGAAAATTTCAGATCCATCCGAGTTTATTTAATGACCTTACAGGACCTCTCGCGGCCGCAGTTAGACATTTCTTGTCAGAGTTACGCTGAAACGGGGAGTAGTTTGATTTTTTAATAAGTCCCCCTAAGATGATATTTTTTGGCTCGAAACTGCATTGAGCTCTCTCGGGACATCTTTGGGGACCCAAAAAAAAGCGGAACCGATATAATACGGCACACGACTGGTTCGTGAGAGACGAAATTCGCCTTTTTCCAGCCTCCAGCGCCCCTCTAAGGTCGATCTGACAAGACCGCACGCCTTTGAAAAATCGATATCTCGAGAACGAATCGATGGATTGCGCACTGGGGTTTTGGATTGGGCGGTAGCTTCAGCTTTTAGATAATTCTTGAAAAAATTCAGATCCATCCAAGTTTTTAAACGGATCTTATGGGACCTCCCGCGGCCGCAGTTAGACATTGTACGTGAGACTTACGCTGGAGTTGGGGCCACGCCCCCCCCGATATAGACTTTATCGGTCCGACATTTGTCAGGGCCCCTTTAAAGAACTTCATGTGAACTCAAAAAACTCACATATGACTTCTCACGGCGCATGCTAGGTCCATGAGAGTCGAAATTCGCGGATTTTAGAGAATCTTAGATTTCTGACCCTATACCGCGCGCCTTTGAAAAATCGATATCTCGAGAGTAAATCGATGTATCGCAATCCGGTTTGGACCGATCAAAAGAGTAAGCTTACCGGTACTCGCCGTTAAAATTTTTGGGTCCATCTGATTTCATTTTGAGACCTTACTTGAGTTACTTGGACCCCAGTTGGAATTATTTTTTCGGAGTTACGCTGGCAAGGGGGTCGCTCCCCCTCTTGGAAAACTGTGGAGGGGGCCCCTTTTCTGGGGCATACATTCTATTTTTCACTTTTTTTTTTTTTTTTTTTTTAATTTTTATTTGTGTCTAATCTAAGTTGGGGGGGGAGGAGGGGAGTACCTGCAAGTCAACCGGCAATTTACTTTTGATAGTGGCTGCGGGTCGAGGGTGCGGATTGCGGACTTTTAACTTGTTGTGGGGTTTACAGGGTGGCCGTGTCTAAACTTATGAGAAAAAAAGGCAACCACAGACCGGAAGAACGTTCAATTTCTGGTTCAGAGACCATGGACAAAGACATGGGCACCCGCAAAACAATTGCCCGGAGGGGCAACTTTTTGAATGTCAATGGAAGGTCTAGGGGACACCACCTAGAGACGGGCAAGTCTAGAGAACCCCCCCCCCCACTTCCGCCCAAAAAAAAAATAAATCAATTATCCTTCCAAATGGTAGAAATTGTAAGTGATTGTAGCATGTAGTTGTATCAAAAGTAATTCTATTTTTGACGTGTTTGATATTTTGAATAAAGTGACAGCATCAGATGATAGAAATAGTAAAAAGCTGAGTACAACTATTCCTTCTTTATTTTCATTGTCCTGATGAATTCTAAGAGTTAACCTATTTAAATTAACAAAACCAAAAATCTTGCCTATACATTCTCTAATCATGTAATTATCGACCAGAGGATTCTGAATTTTCAAGGAAGTTCGCAAAATTCTCGTTGCCAACGGTAGTTGCCAATGTAGACACGTTCATACTAGTAGATTTTAAAACTTCTTTCGGCGAGGGAGATGACGGGTGGGAAGGATGATGTCGTCTGAATCAGGAGGGGGTGGGGGAAAAATCAGGGGGAGGTCTAGATCGGGGGGGGAGGAATCCTGAAACTGGGGGGCGAGCTGTATAGTGGCAAGGGGGGGTTGGGCACCACTGCTTAGGGGGTGGGGGGGCTACTTCCCGCCCTGCCCCCCCTAAATTACGCCCCTAATTAAAATTGTAAAGTAAACTAAGAATAAAGTTTGTTAACTCTTACTCCTTTCGTTTTTATTTGATCTTCGAATGTTCCGATTCTTTTTATTGTAAAGTTTTGATTTTTCTGAATTAGGGGGGGGCGCCCATTGACAGATAAGGGAGAAAAGGGAAGTGTAGGAATTTGCACGGGAATCCGGCGTAGTGTGCCGCAAAAAATTTCTACCAATGGCGGATCCAGAAAAATTTTTTTAGGGGGGGGGGGGCTTCACGCCTATGAATTTTCAAATTTGCAGGGAGGAATTTATGGGATTTTTTTTTGTTGAAAAAAAGGCAAAGGCTACCGTGAGTTGGGGGGGGGGCGTGCCTTTCCCGAATCCGCCGCTGATTACCATGTAACACTGAGCCACGATGACCGATGTCGCATAAAACCAGGTAGAAGACCCGTGGCGGGCGTGGCATCCGTGATGGCTGTGAAATTGGGATGAAGTAGATGGACACACATCATTCATGCAATCTGCACAACGCGGCAAGCAACTGTTGTAGGCGTAGGTGCAGTAGTTCGTGGGGAGGGCAAAGGGGACGGGAGGTCGTCGCAAAACCATGGACGAAGATATAACTAGACTGTTGTTAGTCCTGTTTTGCTCTCGACCCCAGCGCTCCAAGCAGCGGTCAGCTGAACTACTCTTTCAAGTGAGCGATCCTGGCGATGTGTCCATGCTCACATGCTGTGCTACTGCTAAAACCGTTGTTGGAGTTGGTCTGTTATGGCATGGCTGTCAACTGTTGTCGGCGACCCAAGAGGATCAGATAACTCAGTATCTCAATGGAAGATCGAAAGCAAGGGAAATTCAGAATCAACTTTGGACAAGGTAACAGAAATCATCAGCAAATTAAAAGAGTCGCCTGATCTCTACTAATAAAACAAATGTCTATGTACTCTTTCTTGTTTGATTCCGTTTTGAGGTTAACTGTGATGTATAGTATTTCAGTCCTTGATTAATCATTTTCGACAATAATTCAGGAATCTTTCAAGAAATACTCCAGACGTTTGCTTTTTAGCGGATTTTGCTTCCTTTTAATTCGCTGATCATTTGTTCCCTTCGTTCAATCGTGATTCAAATTACCTACACGGTATACATTTGCGGGAAGGCATGGGAGAAAGGGAGCCGGAGCGGCCACCGCTGCAGCGGTTCGTTTTTAGTTGACCCTTACTGCTGCTTGGAGCGCTGCGGTCGCGCTCGAAAACCCGCTAACAGGTTTTAACACGGGCGGAGATAGGAAGTCGGCAGTTCTTAGTTATATCTTCGTCCATGGCTCGGAATGGTCTTAAAATTTTCCTTAGGATTTGATCTAGAACGCAACGTTCTTACATTTTCGAAAAGTTAACTCTAGCTCTCGCAATTAACGATTATAGGCGGAAAAAGCATGGTTTCAGGACCGCGGAACAGTGGCGTTATCTAGCGGATGAGAATCTTACTACAGGTCGCTGAGGATTCACCTTAAAACGCAACGCCGATCGCGTTCCCCAAACGAACTCTTTTAGCGGACCGAAACATCAAAAATAACAGGATTGGAAATTTGAAATCATCTAAATGCATTTTAAATCGCAGAATACACGAAACATGGACACAATCCTCTGATATAAAACCCCAATATCTCATACAGAAAATTTCGTTGAAGTCTGATCCAAATTAGTAACGTAATTACATTCCCAAAAATGCTTAACCTCAATCTTGGCCAAAAACTCCCGCCACAAAGAAAAAGCGACAAATTGGGAGGACACCGGATTGGCGGAATCACATGGGTCAATCGGTCCTCGAGGACCCGTTCTCGATACTGAAACCAAGCGATCCCCCGAGCGGACCCCCGAACCATGCCGTTCCTATAAGAAAAGCATTATTGACCTTGTAGAAACGATTTCAATAGAGCATGACACTCATGCTCTAAAAAATCATGCAGTAAAGGGTTAGATAGCAATGCGACCGGCGGTGACTTTTATCGTAGCAGACCCATTTCTCACATCGTGTGCCTGTGCAGTGTGCGTGCGGCATCTTTTGGTTGGTCAACAATGAAAACTCATTGGTATTGATACTCCACATGGATTGTAGGGAATCTTTTTCATTTATAACTTTCAGAAGTACGAATAACATTCCGTTGAAAGTTCATTTGTTATGATTGTATCCCTTCCCCCCTGTGTTTTTTTTTTTTTTTTTTTTTTTTTTTTTTTTTTTTATTTCTATAAACTTTTGAAACTTTTTATAAAGTAAAGCTCTCTCGTGCATCTATTAAATAGTCAAGCATAGGGAATAAGCGGCCAGCATTTTCCGTACATATTAAAAAATAAGGGGAAATTGGATCAGAGGCAAAAGGTCGAACTGCGAACTCCTTCCTCGGCTCTGTGTATTTTTTTTTTTCTCTTCAAGTGGGTTAGCGCGAAAAGCTAAAAAGCCCTTTTCTCTACTTCATAAATTAACCTTTCGAGTATGAACTTCAAACTTTATACTTTATAACGCTATCCTTACCTTGGTTTCCGTGATTTTCTTGTAGTTTTGTAAAGAATCCCAAGCGACAATTTTTCGGTCTTTTTCACCACCAGATAAAAGTGTTCCTTCTGACAACATTATTATGGAACTAATCCCTTTGTTGTGCGCCTGGAAGAATGTGGGAAACAAGTACGGGATTAGAAACATGAGTAGATGGATTTATTCATTCATGGAATCAATTTTACTCGAAAGTCGAAGTTAAAACAATGTTCCTACTGTTCATAGGCGGACCGTATCAGGGGCTAGGGAGGGCTACAGGCTACAGCCCCCCCCCCAATTGTTTTGGGCGGAGGGGCTCAAAATCTGGCTTCACCGGGGCATCACTTGAAACTTGAGAAGGAGAATCCCCCCACTTTTTTCGGTCACGGTCCGCCTATGCTACTGTTACTCTAGCCTTAGGTATACGTATCGCGGGAATACGTATAAACACAAAAACACTATCGACTGTGTAATTATTAAGGCGACAACGGGCGACGTGTGAAAATTTGAAACAGCGCACCGCTCGGATTCCTACGGTGCGGTGACTCGATAGAAACGCATCACCGAAACAAACTTTTGACATAGTAAACATTGTCCCAGAGTGAATGAGGAAGCCGAATGTTTTATCATAATTTATTTCTATTTTAATGTCATTTATTTTTTTATTTTATTTTTTTCAAATCTCAATTTTTTTTTGTACGCACACATTCATGGGCGTAGCTACTATGGGGCGAGGGGCAGAAAATCTGACGTTGAAAAAAAATTCTGTAAGAATTGAAAATGAAAAAATTCAGCGTGAAACGAAGCAAAAACACTCTTAATAGGCATGAAGCATTCATACTTCTGGTGCGACTAAACGGATTACGTTGAGAGCGGAATCGGTTCAGAAGATACCTCTTTTTCTTTTTTTCCATTATTTATTTCCCCAGGATTTTATTATCAGTTTCATTTAGGAGTAGCAAAATAAAAAAATTGTATGATTAAATTTATCTAATTAGATCGTTTTTTTTTTTTTTTTTTTTTTTTTTTTAGGAGCATAAAGTTACTCTTTGCGAGCGTGTTTATTTTCTTATCATTTGCGAGGTGGAGATAGCCTGAAAGCACGTCTTAGTGCAGCTGAATTGGCAAAATTTCTTGGGGAAGACACCCCCCAAGCTGGGAGATGTTTCATTGTTTCATCCTGCCCCCTCCCGTTTGATTTCTAGCTTCGCCCATGCGCAAATCTTTCTCTTACTTTCTCTCTTGCTCGCACAGTTGCACATATCTTTCTCTTATTATCTCTCTTGCTTACTAGCGTTATGGAGGGTTGCTTTTGGTTTAACATCGCGTGAAAATTACACTGAGAGCATCAAATAGTCTCAAAATCTACTCATAAATTCACAAAAGGCGTTTTAAGGAAAGCCCACGATGGTGTCTCTTAGAGAGAGCTTCGAATTTTTGAAAATTGATCTGAATCGAACTTTAAAACTTCGATATATTGGACAAAAACAAACTATGTTGACTTGCAGTTTGTTCTTAAAGTCTTAGAACTGTGCGCCCTTTCGAACCATGAAATGAAAATAAGCAGTCGATGTTTGAAATAATCGATTTTGAAAGACGGGGCCCCACGACAGTTTTAATCATGCTCAAAATTACTACATGATAATACTAGACTATCAGCAAAATTTCTTTCTTTTTTTAAATTAACCGTCCCGAAGTTACAGGGGTGTTCCCGGAATTTTTGAAAACCCTATATACAGACACAGGCTGAATCTGGTGTCAGTTAACGAGTATAAGTTTATTATATCGTAATCGGGGTATGGAGTTTCGACTTCAAAGAAAAGTAAAACACGATGTTAAGGAGTTGATGATAAATAAAGAGGTTTAATGTTTACTGGGAAAAAAAAGCAAAAACAAAACCATGATTGGAGAGTGTTAACATCAAATTCCTGGATTATTCTGCTAGAAAAAGAAATGCAGTGGGTTTGCCTCTGCATTCAATTTTAAATCCTGAATTCAGTTCTGATTCTTCTTCAGAGAAGTCGGGTGGGGTTCGACGCAATGCTTTTATCAAGATTTTTCAGAAATATCCCTTTTTAAATACTAAGCTTATTCCATGAGCACTGAGTTTCTGGCTCCCCTTCGATGTTTTGAGAATCCAGATATTGTTTAGTTCTAAAGGTGATTAATTTGTTATTTGTTAGAGGATATTGATTATGGCGAACGTCAAATGATTCTTGCGACTTCGCAAGTTCGCGAAACATCATCACGTGGGCGGATACAGGAATTTTTCTGTCTCTCTCATCTCCCGTTTGAACAGTGAACACGTGCATTAGGAAGAGACGGAGATAGGTGCTAAAGTCATGTGATGGCCCCCTCTGCTATCGTTTCCTAACACACGTGTTTGAATGGGACGAGAGAGAGACACACGTATTCCTGTATCTGTCCATGCAGCATCGTTTTCTATTCGGCTCGCAAATGAATGCATTTTCCTAAGGTATTTCGAGCAAGGTGATCAGAGCTGCCGTTTTGCGTATAATTACTGGCATTTTTAAATCCACCAATAATTCCACCGGTTGAGAAAAGATTACATAGTTCAGTACAGGGTATGACTGTACTGCACGAAAATACTCTGATCTGTAATCTTTTTTCAATCGGTGGAGACACCGTTAATTTATTAAAATACTCTCATTTTTTTTAAAGTCATCAACGTTTCCACCGTCTGAGAAAAGATTACAGTTGCGAGTATTTTCGTGCTCCCTTGAACTGAACAATGTAATCTATTTTCAACCGGTGGAATCATCGGTGAAATGAAAAACGCCATTAATCACACGCAAAACGGCAGCTCTGAAGTTGATAGTATTCGCATGCCGATGGAGAGAATACATTCCGAGAAAACAATTGCTCCCTCAAATGATGATGAAAAACCTATTGCGCTCAAAGGAAAAATATCAGTCCTGGAAATTATCGTATGAGGAGAAATTCCAAGCGAAAATAAATACCTCGAATTCCAGACGTACGAAGTAAGCGCCCTCGCTATCAACCGAGTAAATGGTAATGAAGCCATCGTTATCTGCCGTTACGACGTCGCCATCTTGCTCAAATTGAAGGCACGTTATATGCGTTCGAGAAGGCTGCGGGAAAAAGACAATCAGAAATAATGTTATTGGAATGAATAATACAAATTAACATCAAAATATCGTGTAATTAGTGTATGTAGGTAAGAATATTTCATTTCACTCGTGCACCAAGACTCATGTTTACAGAGCTGCCGTCTCGTGTGTTTGTCGCAGGCAAATAGCAAGCTGCTTATTTGTGATAAACAAAAAATCATATCAAGCGTAATGGTGACTTACAGAATGATTGTATCGAGATTTAATTTTTGAACAAAAACAAAAGCTGACAAAAATGGTGATTTCATCTATTCAGGTTTATTTTGATTACTTCTTTACCTACAGTGTTTTAGATGAAGTGTATTTGCCGCATATTTTTCAACCTTTAAATAATTAAAACAAAATTGTGTCACATACATTTGAAATTGGTTATTGACAGATGTCCGAGTGGGTATGAAACACTAAAGACAACACTTCATAAAAGAATAATGGTCAACTTTATTTAACAGTCAATATCACGGATACTGGGGACGAATACTATTATACATGATCTCAAGATCATACGAAATACAATCAGCACATACGAAATACAATGAGCAATGACTATGCCGGGAACCGGCTCAGCTCGTTTTTACTCTACACGTATACTGCGCCCTCTGGCGGCCAACGCCGGCACCACTTATTCGCATACCCTACAAATCCCCGTTTCAAAAAGTGATTTTTGAATTAAAAACAATAAATACAATATAATTAATAAACTTAAAGATTTAAACGATTTACTTTCCTTTTCACTCGCGTAAAGTGTCTCTTAATCTTTACGATTTGATCGACATTGCGTTCACTGAAAAAACAAAGTTTATGTACAGCCGAAACAGCTTTTTGAAATAGCCTCGCAGAGCAAAAGTCCTAGCTCTACCGGAGCAAGTTGCGGTTGTCCTGAAGCACTACTTCGGTAGAGCCAAAGCAAGAAAAGAGGCTGTTACTCTAAAGAAGTAGTGCTGTGGTACATCTGCATTCCTGCAACTTTCTCCGGTACAGCTTGAACTTTTGCTCTGCGAAGCTATTTTAAAAAGCTGCTTCGGCTGTACATAAAATTTGTTTTTTCAGTGTTTGACAATTTTATCCCCCATTTCAACTTCAAAGTTTACTGGAGACATCTATTTTAAAATTTTACCGGGTAGGTACTTTCATAATTTTATTATTTTTATACTCGTTTACATATACCTCTTCGTCTACTTCAAATTCCGGACGAACGTTTACATCAAAATTCGTTTTCATGTGCTTTCCTTCAACTTTGGTTACAGGTTTTTTTTTACCCTGATCAAATTAAAGCGATTGCATGATTCCCTATTTAACATCAATTTGGCAGGGGTTTTGACCTCTAGAATAATACGTGGTTACAAGGACGACATATGTTTCTAATACACCCTGTATACAGACATTTTTTGTAAAATTTGTTAGCAAAAATGGTTTTCTCGAGTCATTTTGATGCGATTTTGACAGTAAAATGTCGTGGAACAAGGTCGTGTTTACGAATTTCGACACTAGCTATTCACAAGGGTCACGGGAGAGTTAGAGAGATAGTTTGGAACGCAACGCGAATTTTGTTGCAGCTGATTGCCACCGATAAGTGCATTGTTGCGATTGTTGCCTAACCGTTGACTTCGCACTAAAACCGTCTACAAGCTATTGCTATACACCTCAACTAAGATTTAGTTAATCCTTGCTTCAAAGTTCAAAGACATATTTGTTGGTTTATTTTCCTATTTAAAATAACGTAAGCGCGACTCTCGGAAAGATCTTAAAAATTCGTTTGAATCAAGGCAAGGGTTAAAAAAAACTCTGCCACAGAATAATTTCGTAAGTTAAAGTTGTAACATTTCCAACGAGAGCTCACTTACGAAATGCTGATTTCGAAGTTAATGAAAACAAGAGCGTGAATCAAGGCATGCCATTTTCTACTCCCAACTTGACATTCATGTATCTACTATCTATCGTTTTAAGGGACCCCCGTCAATGAAGGAGGCAGGAGGCAGGAGGCTCCGTGTATACGGTGTAATCGCGCGCGCAATGCGTGGGTGGTGGATCCTTACAAATAAAACTTCATTGATCCTTCACGCGTGAACATATGCGGATCGCGGAATTTATCCTTCTGTCTCTCCGCCGCACTTTGGTCTGAGGTCGTCAAAAAGTGGCCGAAAATTAGAAAATGAATTCCTCATCAATTTAACATTTATAAACTTCCTATGCCAATTTTAACAATAAAAAACACTTAAAGCAAGTAATTTAAAGCTAGAATTTCAAATGGAAAGTTTATATTATCAAGCTTCGTCAAAGGACATGATTTTTAATTACTTTTTTTCCTTGATTGTTAGCTACTTTTTTTTTTCGATCCGAGACCATAGTGCGCCGCGCTAGAGGCCCATTTGAACGCGTGTCTTGTAAAAGGACGGAGGAATAATGAGGCGAAAGTCACGCGACAGCGCCCAATTTGTCCTTTTCTAACACAGGCGTTTTAAACTGGAAAAGAGAGAGAAGGATTAACTCCTGAATCCGCCAGTCTGCGTGACAAGGATCGCTAGAGCTATTTTTACCGGAGCCACTGAGATGAGGGATTAGAGATGAAATCCCTTCCAGTCTAATTTGCAATAAAATCAGGCTCAGGAGTGAGCGCGCGGAGGGGTGAATCGGGTATTTCTCTCTCTCTCTCTCTCTCTCTCTCTCTCTCTCTCTCTCTCTCTCTCTCTCTCTCTCTCTCTCGCTCTCTCTCGCTCTCTCTCTTCCCATTTGAACGCGTGTGTTAGGAAAGGATAGCAGATGGGGTCATCACGTGACTTCAGCTCCTATCTCCGTCCTTTTCTAGCACACACGTTCAAATGGGAGGAGAGAGAGACAGACATAAATTCCTGTTTCCGCCCATGGTTGTCTCCCCCCCTCACCCCACCACCACCACCGCACGAATCTAGGCTTTCGTGATTGTGTTGGTGAACTTATGTTTAAAATTATGTCAGCCAAAGGTTTTAGAGGATGTGCAATGCATGACTTGCAAAAGGAAATCCTCTGATCTAAATTTCTCTTGATGAAATCGTCTATTCTTCTCCAAATTGTCTTAGATTTTTCAAGGCATATTTTCAAGTGGCAATTTCGTTAAACTTTGTAACACTGGATAGTTTCTAAATTCTTTAAAATTGGCCGAGAAATGAAAGATTGAAAGCTTCTACCATGATACTTTCTTTTGGAGGTCATAGGGGGTCATTCCATTTTAAATCAACCAAAATTAATGAAATATGTTGCTGCCTAGTCATGGATTTTGGAAATATTTTGTGGGGTGATTGTAACTACTTTTAGTAGCTCAAAACGTATTTTTTCATATTTTTTTAGCTTACGGCCCCTGAGATATAGGCAACCGGAAATTCAAAAATTGCGATTTTAGGCTTATCTTTGAACGCGTGCCACAGCCTTAATTCTCAACGGAAAGATACGGTTGAGGTCTCATTTTGATGCATTGTGTGTCCTCTTTTCATTGTTTTAGGTCGTTTTTCATTAATTGAAGGTTTAGCAGGTTGCATACCTATTTGAACTTTGGTGACCCTATTGCAATTTTTCCGATCTTTGATAATTTTTTTTAATAGGATAGCGTTGGTAGAAAAAATTCATACTTTCCAAGCTTTAAGTACACTACTAAGAGTACCTGCTCAAAAAAAATTGGATCTCCTGAGCAATTTTTTCTAGTTGAAAAAATTGCTTAAAGTCGGCTGAAATTAAGAAAGACCCTACTTTGAGGTTAAAAAAAATCGATGTGGGGATTCATGAAAAAATCTTAAAAAATAACTAAAATCACCGCTTTTATGTCTACTTTCAATATCTGAAGTAGAAAGTTTGTGTATTTGATCGCTACAGTCGATTTTTTTTTCTTTTTCAAAATTGGTAAAAATACAATTTGCTCGAACGCACGCGATTGAAGCGAACAGAAGAACCAACTCTTTGAGGTTTAAAAATCTCGCAAAATCTCTAAAATGATCGCTTTTAAGTCCTTTTTCAACGCCTGAAGTCGAACATTTGATTACTGAAGCGCTTCAGTTGAAAAACAAGTTCGTAAAATCGGTAAAAACACAATTATCACGGCCACAATCGGAGCTCAGTTCAGGGCATAGGGGCGTCGCGTGATATTTTACCAATTTTACAAGCTTGTTTTTCAACTGAAGCGCTTCAGTAATCAAATGTTTGACTTCAGGCGTTGAAAAAGGACTTAAAAGCGATCATTTTAGAGATTTTGCGAGATTTTTAAACCTCAAAGAGTTGGCTCTTCTATTCGCTTCAATCGCGTGTGTTCGAGCAAATAGTATTTTTACCAATTTTGAAAAAAAAAATTCGACTGTAGCGATCAAATACACAAACTTTCGACTTCAGATATTAAAAGTAGACATGAAAGCGGTGATTTTAGTTATTTTTTAAGATTTTTGCATGAATCCCCACATCGACTTTTTTAACCTCAAAGTAGGGTCTTTCTTAATTTCAGCTGACTTTAAGCAATTTTTTCAACTAGAAAAAATTGCTCAGGAGATCCAATTTTTTTTGAGCAGGTACTCTTAGTAGTGTACTTAAAGCTTGGAAAGTATGAATTTTTTCTACCAACGCTATCCTATTAAAAAAAATTATCAAAGATCGGAAAAATTGCAATAGGGTCACCAAAGTTCAAATAGGTATGCAACCTGCTAAACCTTCAATTAATGAAAAACGACCTAAAACAATGAAAAGAGGACACACAATGCATCAAAATGAGACCTCAACCGTATCTTTCCGTTGAGAATTAAGGTTGTGGCACGCGTTCAAAGATAAGCCTAAAATCGCAATTTTTGAATTTCCGGTTGCCTATATCTCAGGGGCCGTAAGCTAAAAAAATATGAAAAAATACGTTTTGAGCTACTAAAAGTAGTTACAATCACCCCACAAAATATTTCCAAAATCCATGACTAGGCAGCACAGGCTCTGGTTGATTTAAAATGGAATGACCCAGGACGGAAAAGTCGTTGGTGCTCCCCACGAAGCATAGGCGGATCCAGCCATTTGGCAACCATGTATTTATCCCGTTCAAACCAGGGCTGCCGTTTTACTTATAATCAATGCTATTTTTCAATTCACCAATGATTCCACCGGTTGAGAAAAGATTACACAGTTCAGTTCAGTGCATGGCTGTAATAAACTATAATACTCGCATCTGTAATCTTTTCTCAACCGGTGGAGTCGTCGATGACTTTAAAAAACTTGCGGATATTTTAATTAATCAACGGAGTTTCCATCGATTAAGGAAAGATTATAGATCACAGTTTTTTCGTGCATTACAGTCAGACACTAAACTGAACTGTGTAATCTTTTTTCAACCGGTGGAATCATCGGTGAATAGAAAAATAGCATTAATTATACGCAAAACGGCAGCCCTGGTTCAAACGTATGAGACACAATCGATGCTTAAGGGGGCCATGGCCCTTTTACTTATTGATTGTTTCTCACCCCGTTAAATGGGAATAATGCACAGTTGCCAGATTGCTGGATCCACCGATGCTGCGAGATGCTGTACCCTGGTAGAAATGACTCATGAAATAATTTGCATGGGAAAGCATTCGAGTTCTCATTTGTGAACCCATGACAAATATTATGATTTCCTAGTAAAGCTATGAAAATTCTCATGAGGGTGATTCATAAGAAAAAAAACCAACGGAAAATCAAAGGCTCCCCTGAAAAATCAAGGGAGCTTATAGAAAAGCATGGATTCATCATGGGTTTGATATGGGTTCCCATGAGAAGCCCTTGGAGAGTCATGAGTTCCCATGGGTTCTCATGAATTTTGCGTGGGAGCTCATGATTTCCCATGCAAATTTGGCTTTTTCGCATGAGTCATTTCTACTTGGGTAATCACTTTTGTGCTCGTATAATCCGGGATCGTTATGGTATAAGTTTGTTTTAATTGTTTCTCCCTCCACACACGAAGGACGTCATTACATTTTTGAAAATACTCATTGCAGTGGAAACCCTCGATTGGAGCTCTCGAATTTTCCAGGATTTCCTCAGACAAAGCCTCCCCTCCCCTTCCCTTCGTATCCGTTTGAAAATGTGTTTTCATTGCCCTGTGAATTTGTTCGTTGTATTGAGATTGTTGCAAGGAAGGGTCTCGATTTTGACTATACTTTTAGCGATTCACTGCAGCTACGTAGCAAATTGACGAGCAGGACTCTTATTGTTAAGTTCAGGCCTTACTGTAGCGAGGATACGAGTTTTGGCCGAATTGCGTGATTTTAACTTCACTCGCTTATTGACGGATCCAGGAGTCTATTCTTCTCTCTCTTCTCTCATTAGATTGCGTCTGGTAGAAAAGGACAGATTACCGGATGTCACGAGATTTTCGCCCCCCTTTCTATCCTTTTCTAACTCATGCATTCAAATGGCCGGAGAGAGAGAGAAGAACCATTTCCTGGATCCACTAGTGCACTCGCCGTTTCTATGGATTTTATCCATTGGGAATTTGCAAGGGTCTGGAATGGTGTGTTTTGTTTGTATACAGAAAATAAAAGTACTTGATGAGCTGAGAACAAACATGCGTTTGGTTTTTTCCTGAGTGTCCCAGTTTAAAAAAAAATAAAATACTCTCGCTTTAAGTTGCCAAAAACGTGTGCGTTTTGACGTGACAACGCGGAACTCCCTTTTAAAACAAAGTATTTTAGGCCATAATCGCATCTCTGGAACTATAACACTTAGTTAGAAACCAATTGTGTTTTGGTTTTCAGCTCTTTGAGTACGTTCATTTGCGTATTAAAAAACACCAACATTTAGACCCTTGCAACTGCGCTATTGAAAGAATTACTGAGTTTTCCCTCGTTTTTCTCAAAACTTCATTTTTTTCTTACGTATGCGACCCGTTTCAATATAAGCCATTGAATTCAGGTCTCAATTCTTCAAGTTGTTGTCAAATGTGTTATTTTTTTAATGCGCGTTCGTTGGAAGGCATGATGCTCTTCGAGGTAGTAAATCTAAATCATGAGAAAAGTGAAGGGAAAAATTGACAAGAAAGAAAGAAAAAAAATTGCTCGGAATTTCAAGGTCTGCCTTGAGCTAGTTTTACCTAATTTATTGATTGCATCACTTAAGCGAAGGAGCTCTGAATCTAACATGCAAAACACTGTCTAAACAGTCGTATTTGGCTCCCATTCAAAGTATGCACGATTGCATGGCCATCTGGATCGTATTAAAAATTCATTGATGTCCGTCGTTCTCAGAGATTTCTGGAGAGAGTGGACGGAAACACTCGCTCTCTCTCTCTTTCTCTGTTTCATATTCTCTCCCTCTCTATCACTCTCTCGCATGCTCTCCAATATTTCTCCCCCCTGTTCCCCCTTTCTCTCGCATGCTCTCAGATATTTATCCGTCTCCCTCTACCCATCCTTTCTCTCTCACTTGCATGCTCTCCGATATTTCTTTCTCCCTCCCTCTCTTTCTCTCTCTCTCTCTCTCTCTTTCTCTCTCTCTCTTTCTCTCTCTCTCTCTCTTTCTCTCGCGTGCTCTCCAATATTTTCCCCTCCCCCTCCCCCCTCTCTCACTCCCTCTCTTTCTGCACCATACTCTCTTTCTCTTGCATGCTCTCCAATATTTCTCCCCCTCTCCCTCTTTATCTGTCCCTCTCTCTCTCATGCATGCTCTCCGATATTATTTCCCCTCTCTCTCTCTTCCTCTCTCTTCCTCTCTCTTCCTCTCTCTTCCTCTCTCTTCCTCTCTCTTCCTCTCTCTTCCTCTCTTTCTCTCTCTCCCACTCTTCTTCCTCTAACTCTCTCTCTCTCTCTCTCTCCCACTCTTCTTCCTCTAACTCTCTCTCTCTGTCTCTCTCTCTCTCTCTCTGTCTCTCTCTCTCTCTCTCTCTCTCTCTCTCTCTCTCTCTCTCTCTCTCTCTCTCTCTCTCTCTCTCTCTCTCTCTCTCTCTTTTGTCTGCTCCTCTCTCCGTTCCCTCTTGATGCCTCCCTCCGATTGCTCATTCATTCCGACTCACTCTATCATCTCATCATCCACCAACATTTCAAAAAGTGACAGTCGCTGAAATTTAAAAGTCACTTCACAGTTTTTACTCCAAGCACTACACTAATCAATGGAATTCGTAGCTTTCAAGCTTTAAAAAAAAAAAAAAATGTATGAAATGAAAGGGAGCGGAATTTTTTTTTTTTTCTGTGTCGGAATGTAACTCCTCTTTTTTGTTTTTGACTTCTCGAAACAAGTCCCTCGAGTGATCGCCCAATTATCACAAACAACACTGTTGCCTAACCTTGTCAAATCTCGTTGTGTGATTGAGAAATGACGCTAAATCATATTATCAGTGGCGGCTCGTGCAATGTGATAACATCGCAATCTCTCCATTTAAACCTATGTAAAACAATCGATCTTGAGGAGGTGCAATTGCACCCCCAATATATCGATACGTTTGCATAGGTGTAAATGCCAAAAAAGCATGGTTGCCAAATTGCACGAGCCGCCACTGCATATTATGCCCAGCGACTATGAACTTATTCTAGCTTGAACTAGGCGTTTATATAGTTCCACAATGTCATTTTTTGTCACTAAAAATGAGGCTTCTCGAACACGCTGAAATCGGAAAAAAATAAGCAATAGGTGAACAATACTTGTGGTATGCAACACTTCACACTAGTGAGTCGATGGATAAAATTCCTACTGAAATTGCTGTTGTCGATACTTTTGTTAAGAACACTTATTTGAAGATTAAACCTATCGGACACTTGACAAAGTCTTTTTGAAATTCAAAGATTTTATGACGACATTCATGAATTTATAAATAAATTTTGAAGGCAGTTATGTAGCGTATATTCTAGCAACGTTGAATTTGGTCCTTTCAAACGTATGAAAAAGATTTACCTATTGGTCATTCGATTAATACCTTTGAATTCGACCTTACCCACGGGTCACGGGTTTAAAGGGACAGAATTCAACGCTGCCAAATTTCACGCTTTTACACTGCTTGAAGGTTCTTAATGTATTGGTATTGTAGATGTTTACTTTTTATGATGGGTTTAATTGGAGGTTCAACTGAACGCCCTAAAGATCGATTATTTTCATCGATTGTATGGAGATAGAGAGGATATCCGATTCATCGTATTGGGGAAGTTGCAAAGGCCTGACGTTTTGTGTTTTTTATAAGAGAAAAATTGAAATGACTTCATAAGCTGAAATGAAGACTTGTACTAAAAAATTCATTACTTTTATTTGATTTAATTTAGGACCAAAAAAGCATATGCACTCTTCTCAGTTTTAAGGTTTAAGGTAAGCGCGGTTTTCGTTGCGAACTCGGCTGGTTCCGTTTAAGTTTAATGAATCAAAATTTTTATTTTTTTCATTGTTTTAAGAAAATTAAAGTACTTGCTGAGCTGAGATCAAAGGTACTCATGGTTCTTTCCCAAGTGTCTGTTTTGGGAGTACACTCGTGTAAACTTGCAAAAATCGTGTGTGAAATGATGTCACGACGTAAAATTCCTTTTTAAGAAAAATATCGCATATCTGATTCTATGAAACCTATACATAGTTACAAACCAAAGACACGTGTGTTTTCAGCTCACAGAGCTTTTTCATTCGCTCGCTGAAAAACACCAAAATTCAGTCCCTTTTGCTCCTGCCCCGCGGGATAATGACATCGATGCTCTCAAGATCAGCAGCGGTATTTTTCCCCTGCGTCTTTTTCTGTCCTTTCACTCTCAAAATTCTCTGCTTTTTTGTTGCATCTTGTGAATAATCTTTTTTTCTTTTTTCTCCTTTTTGTTATAGTCAGAGAAAAATCGTAACATTGTGTGTACCCTTCGCAAAACGTAGGCTTTTAAAAGCGCGACGCTCGAATACGTATATATCAACTCGCAAGCTCGTGTTTGGATAATGTTGTAATTTTAAGATTAATGACTTCGGCTAGGTGGGAAGCTGAGAATGCAAACGTGCTTTTCTCACCATCATTTTTCATCGTCATTTCATGTTCTCTGCGTCTCCGCGGCCAAGACATATGCATCGATTAATCGATTAAACTTCAAAGTTAGTCGTTGGGATATACCTTTTTTTTTCTCCTTCGGCGCACTATGGTCTAATATCGTCAAAAAGTGGCAAAAATCAGAAAGTAAATTTCATATCAATTTATCATTCATAAACTTTCAAGACGAATTTCAATTTCGAAGAACATTTTTAGCAATTAATTTAAAACTAGAAATGTAACTAGGAAGTTTTAAATTAAACTTAACAGGTCGAAAACGATGAATTTTGATGAATTTCTTTTTCCACTGATTTTTCGCAATTTTTTTCGATATTGGACCATTGTGCGACGTGAGGGACCGACGATGCGGGATTTGCGGCAGCAGGAAAACATGCTAATACGCAATAAATTGAACAGCGTTTTGAATTAAGTGGTGAAAGATAAGCAAAAATCTCTCTCGTTTCCTGTTTTTTTTTTTTTGAAGTGAGACTTATTCTTTATTCTAGAAGGGAGAAAAGGCGCATAATAGTTTTTACGCTTGAGCCAAGTCCAACAAGTGGACACAAAAATGTGATTTATCGGTCATGAGAATGGATTCATCGGAAAATCTTGCTAAAAGCATTATGGTTCCATGAAAGTTTTTTACCTTTAAAGTTGCTCTAAAGTTTTAGTAAACACTGAAAAAAATGTAACTCATTTTAACATTTGCAGACTACTTGGAAAGAACGTGGTTAGTCATTTCATGCGTTGTCAAAATTTAGCAACCCACACTTTATTCTCCATGTGCCTGACTTAGAAAATGATATGAAGTGTAAACGAAAAATTTGGGATTTTTGTCTTTCATGTCCACAAAATTCTCTGAATTTATTTTATTGTTTTTACATTTAATCTTTTTTTTTCAGTGAGCCACGTCTTTAAACAAATGAAGTCAGTTGTCAAATTTCGACAACGCCTGAAGTAACCAACCACGTTCTTTCGTTGTATGTATAGTCTTCATTTTGAAGTACTGGAAAGAACTATTTAGCGGGTGTATCACAGTGGCGTAGCGTGCAATTTGACAACGTTGCATTGTGCCCATTTAAACCCGTGTATAAGATCAAATGCGAAGGTGTTCACCGAACACCCAGTAGTTCGATATTTTTAATGTGTTTAAATGGACCAACTGCAACGTTGCCAAATTGCACGCTTCGCCACTGGTGTATCATCATTAATCGCATTTTGAGCTGAAGCGGATTGTTGCGGTTTGAGTTGAAATAATTCGCTGTACAAGAACTTTTCTATCATCGGGCTAACCCCGCCCCCTTGATTTCACTTCCTATGCGGGCTACTTGTTTTCGCTACAGTCGGCGAGTCTTGGCGTGCCAAAAACGCCGCCTGCCTCTAAGGCAGCGATTCCCAACCTTTTTTGGTCGCGGACCACCAATCGGACGATCGGTGGAGGCCGCGGACCACCAACTTGAAACAATGAACAATCGATTACCTTTTTTTCATTTTTCTTTAACAATGGAGCGACGAAATAAAAACTAACCTACCCTCCTATTTTAAATTCAGCCACCGGTTAGGAACCGCTGAGATAATAATTGAACAAAAACAATAATTGAATTATTGAACAAAAACAATAATAAATTGAAAACTTTCAATTTTGAAATTAATTTTGAATTTAAAAAACTGAATAAAGAAAACATCGAAGGAGGAATTTTATAAACTTATAAAAATTTAGGTTATGACTCGTTCAAATGATAACTTTATTATTGTTTTTTTGCTACATGAAAAAATATTGGTCACAAATTCAACGTTTCCACTTTCGGGCGAAAAAACGGGAAAAATTCGGAAAGGTCTTCGCGGACCACCAAAACGTGGTCCACGGAACACTGGTTGGGAACCGCTGCTCTAAGGTGAGGAAGTATGGTCAGGTACCTGGTATCTGTAATCGCGCACGGGAAAAGGGACCCTATAGCCCGGAGAGTCAAATTGAGATATTAGTACCACTGCATGAAGATTGAAGGAGTGTTCTCTGAGCATTTTCACGCCAAGAACGCCCAGAAATGTCAAACCAAACCGAAGTTAGTCCGATGTTTAAGTTTTACAGTTCAAAATTCGTAGTTTTGAGAAAAAGAGGTTTTACATTTTACAAAAATTCATTGCTAAGGAAGTACAATATACCAAAGTACTAAAAGTACTAAAGAACTACAACTAATCACAAAACGAGACCAAAATTAACATCGCAATTCAGATGGTTATAATATCATGATCTAACTACACAGGTCGGTTAATGCGCACACCCTCCACTGTCTCTCCGTCGGACTGGGGAAAAGACCCTTTTTCAAGTGCTAATCATGCACAATTTACGACAGTGAAACTTGATTTATATTTATGATAGACCACGAGGAAGGTTTCAAGCAGTGGCGTCGCGTGCAATTTGGAAACAATGTATTCTCTGTTTAAACTCATGTAAAAGATCGAATCCAGGGGGTTCACAGTGCACAAGGAAAATTCGATATATTTAATGAGTTTAAATGGAGCAGTTGCATTGTTGCCAGATGGCACGCGACGCCACTGGTTTCAAGCTTTGAGAAAACCAGTCTGGTCGCACTTCAACTTCTTATTCCTATATTTTCGGGCGGCTTGTAAAAATCCCTCTTGTAAATAGGGTGCGGGTACTTCATATTCCACGCTGTCTATCCGATTTTTCTTAAATTGCCCGAAAACAGGAAAAAAAAAGTTTTAGACTTTTTTAATGGTCTCATCGTTATTTGCGCAGCATTTTACATCAGAATTGATTGGCTATTTGTCTACAGCAAAACGTTGCGAGAGTTCCATCAGACGGTTACTTTTTAACAATCAAAATCAATATACAATGTAGGGAGGGTTTCTTATTTCCCATTTTTCAGCGCATTTATTGAGCTTGTGGGTCAATTTTGGAACGTTTCTAAGCTCCCAACGTTATTTTTAAGAAATTCCCCAATTTGACCCTCTCCTACGCTGCATTAAATGTTCGCAACGAACCCATTAGGTAACAAACGGTGGTATTTTTCAAGTTGGAGCGTAATCGTCAAAGTGTATAAATTTTTAATGCCTTTAGTTCTAATATCCTCATAGAAAAGGTATGGTCTCTGGTTTTAATGTTATTAGTATTTTATACAGTTGACAAGGATGAACCAACTTTGAAATGGCTATCGTATGTTAACTGTCGCTAAACTTGTGTTAGAGAATGTGTATTAACTAACAGTGAAACCTCCGGAAACTGACAACTCCCACGTAGCGGGCACCTCTTTCGAAGTTCGAACGGAAACATTTCCTGGTCCCTAAAAGTTTCTAATGCTTGACCGTGCATTTGTGTCCTTCAATTAATGAATACTCTCTGGACTGGACATTTGGGCATTCGGCTTGACAAGATTTTAGTTTGAGGTATTCAGGCTGCCTTTAAACAGTGCCTTTGGCCGAGTATTAAATTGAAACCATGTTACCATGGTAACCAGTGCGGCGCGGCGCGGCGGCGAGATTTGGCAACCATGCAATTTTTCCATTTAAACTTAGATAAAAGAATCGATTCTTGAGGAGGCTGATAGCCTCCTGGAAAATCGATTGTTTTAAATTGGTTTAAATGGGAGGAGGACACTGTTGCTAAAGTTCACGAGCCGCCACTGATGGTAACTGGCGTCAAGTTAAATGTATGACTCAATCGGAGCCTTTAAATAAGGGCAGCTTACCGATGGTTGCCATGACAACAAAGCTTTTAGCTCGTGTGGTTCGACCAATGACATTGATCAATGCTCATAGGCAGTTTTAACGACTGAAATACCAAAATAGTAAATGATCACAATCCGGAGGCAATAAAGCATCCTACCTTGCAATAATAGGAGTAGAAGGTTTTATGACTGGAATGTTCATTTTCTGGGTCACCAATCCCAAATTCGCAACTTCCCTTGTCTAAAAGCTTTTACTGGAACGTTGCCATATTTACTCTCCCCCCCCCCCCCGCAAAATCCAACATTTTTTTCTTTCTTTCTTTTTATAGGCCTACAATCCAGTCCAGTAGGTACTATCCATTTTGTTCGTATAGAGAACGGAACCAATGGGTTGCGCACTTTTACTATAAAACCAGAATTAACCAGAATTAAGAACAATTACAAACTAAATGGCCAAAAAAACATCATAGACAAAATAAGGATTAAAATGGGAACTAGGCCAACAATAAATAAGAACTTCCGAGACGTTTCGGTGCACTCACAGCACCATTATCAATCGGAAAAATAAAATACGAAAAAACAAAATACTCAGAACGAGGAGCACACTCCACAAAGATGGAAGAGGGACTGATTAACAAAATACCGCAACATCGGTTACATAAACAAAACAGACCAACAAAAACGCAGACAGAGCCTCAATCAGTAGTCAACGTTTGGAAAAACTGGAGATATGCAACACTCAACTTTTCCACGTGTGCCCGGTAGTTGCATATGGAGTCTCTGTTTTTTTATTTTTTAGAACGTGAATCATTTCTAACACAGCTCTAGCATTGTAATTTTTCTCCTGTGCTAGAACCTGGATGTTATCAAAATCAAACGGATGACCACACACTTCCTGATGCTGATAAAGGGCAGTTTTACCATCACTATTGTTGTTATGTTTATGGCCATAAATCCTTTTAATGAGCTGTTGCCCTGTTTGTCCAATGTATCCCATACCACAGCCCTGACATTTCACATTATACACTACACCAGCCAATTGATGCGTAGTCCTAGGAGCTTTTAATTGTGACCAAAGAAACTCCAGTGTGTTGAATCTTTTGTGTATCACAGTAAAAAATCCTAAAAATCCCTGCCAAATTTTCAGATAGTAATGGCACATACGGCAAAACAACAACTTTCGATGTATCAAATTTATTCAGAAGATTTTTGGAGCTATGCTGATTTTTAAAACTATTCAGAACGTTGTCAAAACATTTGTCGATAAGAGATGACGGATAGCAGTTTTCCAATAAAAGTTATTTCCCTATTTGAATTATCTCAGACCAAAAAGATCTATCAGTGAGGCCTATGATACGCCTAGCCAAGTTAGAAACAACGTTGCGTTTATGTATGAAGGGTTGTACTGATAGGTAATTCAAATACCTGCCGGAAGCGGTCGGTTTTTGGTACCACTTACATTGTAACCTGTTTGTTTTGCGAATTACAGTAATGTCTAAGAAATTGGGGCACTGGTGCTGCTCAGTTTCTAAAGTGAAATTAATGAGAGGACATTGCACATGTGCAACCTAACCTTAAATCGCCTCTAACAAAAGTAGTTTGCAAACAGCTCCATTGATATGAGTAACGATGTATCGAAATGGGTCTGTTGGATACTTTAGCTATAGCATTAGGGAGGGTTGATTCGGGTGTAACATTGGGCGAAAATCACATCGAGAGCTTTAAATTAATATCCACTCACAAACCCGCGAAAGGCATTTTAAGGAAAGTCAAATAGAACGATTGACAGGGCAAATCAACCCAGCATGCTCGCACCACGAGCAGCAAAAATGGCCGATGACGGCATTCGACAAATTATGTACTTGCGCAGCGTTTCCTTTTCAGAATTCAAATCGACACAGAACGTAATGTATTCATGATAGTAATCACTAACAATAACGGGAAAGAAAAACTTACCGGAAAAAACACACAGAATTTCACAAATTATATTTTCTATGAGGAAGTAAGGCGTTTGTTTACATTGTAATAAATGTTATAAACTGCCGTCATCGGCCATATTCTGGTGCTCCTGGTGCATACATGCAGGGTTGATTAGCCCTTTCAGCCGCCATCCTAGACTTTCCTTAAAATGCCTTTTGCGGGTGTATGAGTGGAGTTTGAGACTATTTGATGCTCTCATTGAGATTCTCACACGATTTTACATCAGAATCAACCCTCTATACAGAGAGTTGAAAAACTGTTCCCGAAGATTTCAGGGGCGGATTCTACAGGTCAAAATAAGACTTTTTTCCCCCTATAAACATGGGTCCAAAATTGCAGTCTTTTCGAGTTACAGTGTTGCTAAGTTTCCGAAAAACAAATTGAAAAATTGTCATAACTCTCTCGTGAATTTTTCTAGATGCTCGTAAATTGGTACTCTGGTGTAGTTTTAGGCGTTCTTGCCGATTTTGGCCGTGAAAATGCTGTATACAAAAATTAGAGGGGGGTTATGGGGGTTTTTCTTGATTTCTCTCACTTTTTTTGGCCACATCATGTAAAAACATGCTTTCGAATTCATTGAACCCAAAAACGATTAGCATTAATCAAAAGTTCGTAAAAAAGTAAGCATTTTTAGTCCTTACAAGTTTTTCTAATTCGTAAACCATTTCCGAGAAAATCGTCCCTAAAGTTGGAGAAGTCGGCCAAGAATTGACAGAATCAAAGAAAATGCGATTATTGGCCGACCTGCCGGCCGAAGTGAGAAAAATCAAGAAAAACTCCCATAACCTCCCTCAAATTTTTGCATACAGCATTTTCACGGCCAGAATCGGTAAGAACGCCTAAAACTACACCAGAGTACCTATTTACGAGCATTAAGAAAAATTCACGAGGGAGTTATGACAATTTTTCAATTTGCTTTTTGGAAACTTTGCAACACTGTAACTCGAAAAGACTGCAATTTCGGACCCATTTTTATAGGTAAGAAAATTCTTATTTTGACCTTTAGAATCCGCTACTGATATATTCGGGAACAGTTTTTCAACACCCTGTATTGCTGTAGCGAAAGTATGCAACAGATCCATCTTGTATATTTAGCGATTCGGCAACACCGCGGATCCGCGTGTGTACGCAACTCGCTTAATGCGGCGATCCAAGCTTACATACCTTCGCCCCTTCTTCCCTCCTTTCCATACATCATTACTTTCAACCCAGCTATACCTTCTGTGCTCCCCCAGCCCCCTCGTAAACTCATGTAATTCCCTCGTATACGTGATTCAAGCGAGGAAGGGAAACATTTTGAAATGAACGAAGAGTTTTCACGAATTTCAGTGGAGCCATTCCTTCTCACATCACCGAACTGCTTGGACCCATCACAGGTTCCGAGGAATTTACGTTTATAAGCGCTACCGCTTTTATACTGATCCAGTGATCCCTCTCTCCCCGAAATAAAAATCTGCTTTTTTCTAACGATACCCCAAGGTATAATTGTATGGGCAGTCGGGCCTTTTGCAAACTTTTGCCACACTAAGATAAAGTATGAAGCCTGTAGAACATACATTTCTATAGATTTTTTTGAGGGTTCTTAGTGTGTTAATATTTCTCTGGGTTTTTTTTTTATTTTTATTTTTACCTCTCTCTGTCTCTTTTCTTTGATCGTTCATGAGGGGGAAAAATCAATTTACTGACGCCGCACCACCGCCATGGAGTGAGTCAATGGGAGGAGGCGGACATGGAACAAATGACTAAAAATGCCAATTTGAATGTTTTTATGGTCAAAAAACAAACTATATAGGGTGATTCTCGAAGGAAATTTTACAATAAAAGCAATGACATTATTTTCAAACTGTTCGAATGTGAAAAAATGTTCAACCTATCGATTTTGCTTTGATATTTTGAGTCGTCAACACGGTGATTTTCAAAACTGATTTGAATGGAGGACTTATTATTCTTTAGATGAAATAAATCCAAGTCCCACTCCGAGGAGGGGGGCCGGCTTCCTTTCTTGCGCCTCTTCACCTTAGAAAGGGACTTAATTTACATTCATGCTTCTTACCGATTTGAGATATGGAGAAGGGGGCAAGTTACAACTCTGGTTTTCTATCGACTGGCGTCGAGATGGTGATACGTCAGCGTAATGAGCCACGTCTATCAACGGTAAATCCCCAAATGCGCAAATCCTCAAATGCGCAAAATACTCTTTTGCGCATATGGGTATGTTCTGAGCAAGGAAAATTTGCGTATAAATGGGTGCATTTTACTGAGGACACTTTCAGCCACAATGCTATTAAAAAATAATGTCCGATTTGACAACCATGCTGACTCTAGTGAGTAAATGTGGAATGCAAAATCGGAGAATTTTAGTGGAGAATTTTAGTTTCATGGACACTTTAGAAAAAAAATTTGCTTCATCTCATCCAAACATTCACTCCTTCCTTGCTGTTCTGCAAGCAGAAACTTATATCAAGCTAAAGTCTTGCGCTTATGGGTGCTGTCCCTATCAACGCATAAATGTGTTGAGAATTTAATACACTAGTTGAACAACTGTGTCTTTTACCTGACGATGAGATTCGTGTTAATGTATGACGTGGTGATGGGGCGTCCATATCCGCGGTTTACGTTGCATTACCGAGAGTGTCGTTTTGTTAAATTTGTAAACAGTAATATATACGTGATATAATGAAAATAAAAATTCGAAAATAAAGTGCATTTGTTCTCCTCTGCGATAACGAAATTACTTGAAAAGTACCAAAGATTGATGATCTTAGATCGTTTAAATGATGGTGACAATTTTTTTTCCAATTGGGACTTTGGCCTCCACACGTTGACCCTCACTGAATTTGGGGTCTCCGTTATGGGCGATAGAGATCTCACTGTCTCGACATGTCCAGCCTCTCTAATTCTCGCTCCACTGTGCGCCGAGTGGGATTTGATGCATCCACAACCGGCCGCGTTTTCCGTCTCTCTTCTCAGAGAAGCAGATTTCGTACATGATGGAACTATAAAGGTGGAGGCATTCGTAGCCGCTTATTTCACTTTTGCCTTTTCTGACGTTTTCCCCTTAACTTTCCAAAAATCGATAACATTCTTGCATTCCACTGCATTAAATTGCTCTTCGATAATAATTATTTCATATCACTTTTTCATTCAAAATTTAAGTTCCATGAATGCGAACAAAACCTAACTTTGATTGCTTATCGGTGAAGCGCATTCCTTGGAGCAGGGTGGGGTTCATGTTGTTCTCGCACCATAAACCAGGCAGGAGGCCGTCAAAACAATACAAAATCGCTAATTCCAAGAACGTCACCACCTGCGTTATTTTATAGTGGATTTTTTGAGCTAACGAGGAAATTTGGTCGAAAATTAAAGTCGTACTTTAGGACATTAATTTCGCCGTATGCTTGGTGAATGCGAGTGATACTACGTATATCTGCCTCACTCGCACTCATTGAGGCTCGTGAGAATTTTCGTATTTCATAATTTCATTTTCGGTTTTATTTTTGAGTGTTTCAGCTTTAAACTTTCAGGTTATTTTCCTGAAGTATGCTCGCAAAGTGCAGACGTTCCTCAAATCTGTGCTTTCAGCATAAATTCGTCAATTCTAGCCAAAAACTGTTGATTGTTGAGCAGCGCGACGTGTGGTCAGTGGTGTCCACAGTTCGAACGAATCGAGCCTAGAATCACATGAAAGGGGCAAAGAGAGAGAGGGAGAGAGAGAGAGAGAGAGAGAGAGAGAGAGAGAGAGAGAGAGAGAGAGAGAGAGAGAGAGAGAGGAAGAGAGGGAGAGAGAGAGAGAGAGAGAGAGAGAGAGTACCCCCGTACTTGTGGGGACCATCTAGCTTTGCAAATCAACATTGTGGGTTACTTTTTCTCAACTTCTGCTGGGAAAAAACTCAAAATAACGGCTTTTTAAGGTTAGGATCGGGTAAGTGTAGGTTGTTAGGTCAGGTTAATTTTAAATTAACATGGGGTCTTTTGGAAAAACCGCACAAGGATGGGGGCCTAGGGCAGAGAGAGAGAGAGAGAGAGAGAGAGAGAGAGAGAGAGAGAGAGAGAGAGAGAGAGAGAGAGAGAGAGAGAGAGAGGAGAGAGAGAGAGAGAGAGAGAGGGAGGGAGGGAGAGAGAGAGGGAGAGAGAGAGAGTGAGAGGGAGGGGGAGAGAGAGAGAGAGGGAGGGGGAGAGAGGAGAGAGAGAGAGAGAGAGAGAGAGAGAGAGAGAGAGAGAGAGTACCCCCGTACTTGTGGGGACCATCTAGCTCTCCAAATCAACATTGTGGGTTACACTTTTTTTCAACCATTGAAGGGAAAAACTCAAAATAAAGGATTTTTAAGGTAAGGATAGGGTAAGTGTAGACTGTAGGTTGTTAGGTCAGGTTAATTTTACATTAACATGGGGTTTTTTGGGAAAACCCCACAAAGACGGGGGCTTAGGGCAGAGAAGGAGAGAGAGAGAGAGAGAGAGAGAGAGAGAGAGAGAGAGAGAGAGAGAGAGAGAGAGAGAGAGAGAGAGAGAGAGAGAGAGAGAGAGAGAGAGAGAGAGAGAGAGAGAAAGAGAGGGGGGGGAGTTGCGAATTACTGGTTACGGCCGTAAATCGAAACGATTCCTATAGGATTTGAGCTCAGCAGCAACACGTGGTATCTGGGTTATTTTCTCTCTTTTTTTTCCTAAAATGGCAAGTTGAATCGATAACTCGTACCTTTGAAATTAGTTCCGAAAATCACCATAAACATTTTTTCCCTGTAAAGCGGTAAGGAGCACCGCACTCTTGGCTGAAACGAAGTTTTGATTGTGAGCCCGCCACGTGGAATTGATTGATGAATGCATGAGACATTTCATCGATACCGCGTGATGTGTGGCGTGGCTTCTCGGCGAAGGCTATTTCGACAAGTATTTCCAGCTCGTATCCTCCCAACTTTCAGCTCAGAATAACACTGCAGATTTTTTTTTTTCTTTCGTCGAAGTTTCTTCGAAGTATAAGTAAGTAGTGTCCTTTCAGTAGAAATCAAGTTTTGATCGCAAAGCTAACTCGTCTCGTAGATTCTGCACCAGACTTCTCTTTTAGTTTCATCAAATAAATAAAAATAGTGTCGGGAAATGAAGCTGAAACATTTAAACAAGAAACAACGGGACGTTTCGAAATTTTACAGTCTCATTTTATATCAACCGCAAAAGAACACACTCAAAATAAAAAAAATAACCGATGAAACTGTTAAGTTCCGAAACGTCCTGCCGTCTCTTATTTAAATGCGTCAGCTTCATTTCTGGACAGTTTGCGTTATTTCTAGGGCAAATTAATGGCCACACGTGGTTCTCTATAGTTCCATCTACCTACAAGTTGCATTTTCTACGCTATGGGAACGAGATTATTCGTTAAAAGGCCTCCTCTGACGTTCAAATTACATCATCAAAGTAGCCTCCAAGCTATAGTATTTGGTGATTGGTGCCCGACCTAAAAAGTAATAGTTTTTAAAGATTCGTAAATTAACGGTTATTTAACGTAATTTTTTTCCAAAATGCGCTCTGCAGAGTTGGGCAAGTAGAGATTTCAATCGATTTTACAATTACTCAGATTTGTAATCCTCAGTTTTTTGGAAGATGATTTTATGGTAATCAGGCCGGCGCACCAAGGTCTAAAAATCAGTGAAAAATAGTAATTGAAAAGCATCGTTTTCGACCGTTTAGAAAACATCTAAAACAATCCAGCGATCTTTCTCAGTTTAAGTTACTTGTTAAAAGTGCTCTTTGTGAGAGAGATTGGTCTCGAAAGTTTAAAAATAATGAATTGCTGAGAAATTAACTTTCTAATTTTTGGCCACTTATTGACAATCTCGGAGCACTGTGCGGCGTGCCGATCTTTTACTTCATCTAAACATAAACCAATCGTCAAGATTATCTATGAGTGGTGCTATTGATCGAGAATTATAAAACTAAGCTGTTTCTATAGCCATTCATGAATAACTTCCATGGAACGAGCACTTTAACGATGGTTACCATGCATACCAACAGCCAAGCTTTATAATTTTCAAAAAAATTGACTTGGACCCAGTTCCCATAAGAAAAGCGGGGCCTCCTTTGTTTCAGTTTGAAAATTAATAATTGTAAGACTCAATGCTTACCGCTTTAATGATGTCGGTCCTTTCGAAAAAGCCGTCTTTCCTTCTGGTCCAAAACGTGAGATGACCCTTTCCGTGGGTTATCATCAAATTGTCGTCTAAGGGGTGGAAGGCTGCTCCTGAGATATCCTCTTGGAGGGTGGCCACTTTACCGAGCAGGTGGCCCCACTGCCATTGCCAGACCGAGAGGATCCTCTCGCGGCCTCCGTCCACGGCTAAAACGTAGCTCCCGCCGTTGAGCTGAGAAAAGGCCACGGCCGAAACGCCGATCTCGAACTCGCCCATTCCGAAGACGTAAAGGGTCAAGAGACTTTCCGTGCTCCAAATCCGGATGTGCGCCTGAGTTTTCCTCGTCCGGCCAGCTTTTTGTCCGGACGCGACCATTTCGCGGGAAGGATGTAAGTCCAGGCATTGGATGTCCTCCGTATGGCCTATATAGTGACGTTGCTGCTCTTCGTCTCTGTCGTATAAGACGGCGACCGCTGCGACGAAGTACAGGAGCTCTCCTGTTGGGAGAACCCAAAGGTTTCGTCTCGAATCGATACCCCGATACCCGTAACTGTTGGAAGTATGTGTTAAGGCAAATTCTTTAACGGCGGAGGACGATAAATGTTTATGTCTCAAACTGACAATGAGACACATTTTCCTATTAATTCAACCGGACGTCTGTTTCATACTTACTTAAACGGAATTCCTGTTGATCTACAGGAATATTACTGTTATTTAAATAGGAGTTCCTGTTACTTGACTGGAATTCCTGATTCCGCTTCAATAAGATTTATCAAGACGACCGGTTACGGCAACAAGAAATTTTTCCCAGTGCAGGCAGTTGGGGCTCCTGGTAGTGGCGCGGCGTCGCGTGCAGTGTAGCAACGTTCAGTGGCGTCGCGTGCCATCTGGCAACAATGCAACTGCTCCATTTAAACCCATTAAATATATCGAATTTTCCTTGTGCACTGTGCACCCCCTGTATTCGATATTTTACACAAGTTTAAATGGATAGAATACATTGTTGCCAAATTGCATGCGACGCCACTGGCAACGTTGCAATTTTCTCATATTCGAATCCATGCAAAGTATCTATTCGAGGGAGTGTATCAGTGCAACTCCAATAGTTCGACCTTTTTCATGCGTTCAACTAAATGGACAGAATGTTGCGTTGCCATAATACACGCGACGCCACTGACTCTTGCCAACTTTTGGTATAAACGATTGAATAGTTATTGCTTCGGTAAAAAAATAGGGCTGCATTTTTTTTTTTTTTTTTTTTTGGTACTAAACCGTAATTTATCGAGGCATCAGTGTTGCTGATGTTTTACGCTATTTTGCTTGAGTATCAAAATTTCGATCGAAACGATTTTTCGATGGAAATGACGCATTTAAAATAATTCTGAGGTGATAATGTGGCTTTAAAAGTTATTTCATAGCAGATTTACGTATTTTTCCGCTGTCATTGAAAGTCATTTGGTGTCGCTTTTTGGCACCATGATCTGTATCTTTGTCGGTGAAAAACGACATCAAACGACTTTAGGTTACGGTGGAAAAATACGTAAATCTGCTATAAAATAGCTATGAAAGTCACCAGTGATCCAGCTACTTCTATGTCATTTCGCCTTCATTTCGTAGGGTATGCGAAAACGATGCACGCATGCAGGAATAGTTATCTCCATTATTTCCTCTGTAAGACTTGTCAAAGACCGGAAATCACGACATGTCTAGAGTCTCTTGATGGAACTTTTGACAGGTAGTCCCACGTGAGCTTAGCGACTTTTGGTGACAATGGAGCAATACGGAAATATGCCTTAAAAGCCCAAGTATTCCCTCCGAATCATCTTAAAAGCGTAATTTTCATTGAAAAGCTGTCGATGTTTCGATTTCTAAGCAAACTATCTAAAAACATAGACATCACTAGAAGTATTTTATTTCGCCAACAATACAATATTCGTTTTTGTCGTCAGCATTCGTATTTTGTTTGACTGTTGACAGCTTGTTGGTGACGAAAGTGGACATGGTTTGAAGTGTCGTAACAATGTAGATTTTAGGTTGATGGACGGTATAACTGAATATTACGCCACTTTCTTCTTTGTTGTTAAAGTTGCCAACAATCGCCAACATGCTTTCAAACTTGTTGGAGAGATGATTCTCTTATGAGCAGTTCGTGCTTTTTCTTGTAACTTCCGTGGCTTTTTTGGTGAGTTCATCGGTACTTTGACTCGTCTTTCGACTTGGGACTTGACTTAGGACAGAACAATGTGGGGTTTAGTAAT
The DNA here is from genome assembly GCA_011764245.1 of Trialeurodes vaporariorum. Classification (NCBI taxonomy): domain Eukaryota; kingdom Metazoa; phylum Arthropoda; class Insecta; order Hemiptera; family Aleyrodidae; genus Trialeurodes; species Trialeurodes vaporariorum. The sequence goes on along the minus strand of VMOF01000111.1, from coordinate 16,200,690 downwards.
GCGTGTGTCGTTCACGCTGTAGTTTTTTATTGCTTCAGTCCACATTATTAGCAAGTTGAGACATCTCCGACTTTTTGTTTCGTTTACTGTTTATTTGCGGTCATTTTTAAAGACAACTGGGGATCTGCAGTAGAGCTACTAAAAATCTTCAATTGGCAGCTGAAAAAACGTGGAGTCAAGTCTTTTACGATAGTTGCTATAGACGAAAACAAATTTTTGGCGATAGCTAGCGAAATAAAATCTGTCTACCGAAGCAATAACGAATTATTATTACGGCGTTGGATTGAAAATCTCGATAGCGTTTCGCCGTGAACCACGTAAAAGCTAGCAGAACAAACTAACAAACACTACAGGGTGTTGAAAAAGTGTTCCCGAATATTTCAAGGGCGTATTCTACAGGTTAAAATAATACTTTTTTTTTTAAATAAACAAGTGTCCAAAATGTACCCCGCCCGAGTTACCTGGCGTTACTAAGTTTCCGGGGGAAAAAGTTTGAAAATGTTATAGCCTTCGCGGAAATTGTTCTAAATGCACGAGAATTGGTGTTCCCGAGTATTTTTACGCGTTATTTTCACTAATGAGCTCAAAGTTACTCCATCGCTTCTCTGACTTTTCTCCAGTCGCTGGGGCTAGGGGAAGGGATGTCACACATTTTCAGAGGCTTTAACTCGGAAGGGGTGCATTTTTTGACGCGTTCTTTTTATCAATGAGCTCAAAATTACTCCATCGCCTCTCTGGGGGGGGGGGGGATGTCACACATTTTCAGAGGCTGTAACTTGGAAGGGGTGCATTTTTGGACTCATGTTTATTTTAAAAAACAAAAAAAAAAAAAAAAAAAAAACAGTATTATTTTGCTAGAATACGCCCTTAAATGGTTTGGGAACAGTTTTTCAACACCCTGTATAGGAAAAGGAGTGATAGTTGCATGGTATAAACACTGGTATGAAAGGATACACCCATTCGAGAACTAGTCTTTTTTCCGGGGGAGTGTTGTCCGCTGGAGCGTGGTGAAGAGGGGGGTAGAAAGTTCTCCGCATCCCTTGGATCGTGACTCGGAGAGGTTCCTCTTTTAAAACTTCTAGTAAAGTGTAATCTGCGGACAAAAAAAGAGAAAGTATCCATGTCAGAGTTTTGAACGAAGAACAATACCTCTTAGCAGCTCGCAACGCTATTCGCGGTCGCATCATGTTTGGAATTTTGTAAAATTGAAAATGCGTCGCTTACTGCTTCGTTGGAGAAAAACAAAACAAATCCACCATAGATACGTTTCATATTCCGCCAAATAGCTCATGTGAAGCTTTTTCTGTATATAAATTGGTTCATTCTTCGATGTAATATATACGATTTAACGTTTCTTTCCAGCAAGGATTCCAGGAAAGCTCAAGCTCTCCATTCTTAAGGAAGAGAATCAAGCAAGGTTGCCAGGTTGAACAAAAAGTAAATTTATAGGTGCGTACGAAAATGTAATTTTTCTCATATATGTATATTTGTGTTGTTGTTTTTTGAAAGATAATATTTCGTCATTGCTTTCTTAAGGGGTCTCTCCATCTGCGAATTTATAAGCGCGAATACACTAATTGAGCCAATGAGCTGCCTTGAAGTCGATAGGTAGAGTCCGATGTATCGACAACAAAGAAAGAAGTCCATTGGCTCAAACAGTCAATTCGCGCTTTTAAATTCGTAGGTGGAGAGACTCCTTTACACTAATGAAATATTAAATGAGAAACCCATGGTAACTGGAGAATCCTGAAATGAGCGTCTCAGTAAATAGTCCTGAGATCTGAATATGTTTCTCAAAGCAAAGCTTGGAAAGTCGGATGGAACTTATTCAATATCTAAAGCTTTGGGGGGAAACGTTTAACGCCGCTTGTAAAACTTATACATGCGTTAAACCTGGAAAACCTCAATGGGAAAATGGGTCAAGAAAGGGAAAAATTTAAATATTTCAAAAATGGATCTTTGGATTTGGATAAAAATATCAAAGGTGGTTTGGGGGTCTTCCCAGAATATTAAAGGGGGTCTTGGGGTTTCCCCCAAAATATTAAAGGGGGGGTCTGGAGGTCTCCCGCAGAATAATTTGATGTGAGAAAGTCTTCGTAGGGTATTCCCTACTGTTTATTTTTCTTTTATTTGAAAGAATGAAAATTGAAAATTCGTCGAAGATTATCGGTAAGCTGCGCCTACTCTGCTGAAACGAACTCAACTTGCTTACTGAGTGAGAGAAACTGCTGGTGACGCATATTTTGACGCTGAAGAAAATGAGATGCTCATACTTTTACAAGGACAGGCAAGACCCGACGAGACGCGATGCGACTAAAGCAAATCCAATTTGCTCCTTCGTGAAGCTTTACAGTTCCTTCGTGCAGGATCGCGGGTAAGCCTACGAGGTGTACGTCACTGGCAAATCCAGGAATTTATCCTTCTCTCTCTTGCCTCATTAGAATGCGTGTGTTAGAAAAGGACAGATCTGGGACAGTCACGTGATTTTCGCCCCCTCTTCTATCCTTTTCTAACACAGGCGTTATAATGGGAAAAGAGAGAGGAGAACAATTCCTTGGATCCGCTAGTGGTATACTTATGATGCGACGTGCGTGGTGCTTACACTCGCCGCTTATAAGACGTCGTTTTACATATTTTGATAGATGTCATACGCAATCGCGGTATTTTCAATGATAGCGAACGACGCGCCCTCTGTTGCGAGGAAGGTGAAGTTTTGGCCGGTGACGGGGGAGGGGTGAGGAACTCTTCCGGGGTCGAATGCAACTGACTGTGAGGGATACGTTTCATTCAAAAAGATAAATGAACGACCGACTTGACTCTTTTCTGTTTGTTTGATGACGATATTTTCTCGCTATTCATTAAAAAGCGTCGCGTCGCGTAATTTTTTTTTTGTTTTTTTTTAAGGTTGGCACCTTGAGTGTATAATTTCCTATGCGCTATGCGCGTGTAGCGACCGATTTCCGCACAGTGGGTTGGATCTTGGATTTTTTCGGACATGGCAAATTTTTGTTCTTTGCTTTGAGGGGGTACTACACCATGTTTTACAGTTTCTTTTACAATTTTTTTTTCTCACCCAAATTATAGAGAAAACTCTTACAAAATAGAGGAGGTCTTCACAGTATACTTATCTTACCAGTAGCGAAACTCTGTAGGAGTGCTTTTGCGAATGTTGTTTTTCAATGTAATCAAATGAGAATATTGATTTGTTATCCCCCTACTACTTGGGGGCGCCACTGTCGCGTCTAAATGCAAATGAAATGGTGGCTGTTAGTTCTATCCTCCGACCACCAGGGAGCATTTGCCGTTTTTCTTACATTGAGTTGCGCTACTGTATAGGATGAGTTTACTGTGGTGGTCTTGTTTTTTTTTCCTAGCGGAACAGTCTTTCAATTAATTTTTTAAACTAGGGTTCAATGTATCCCCTCCCCCCTGTAAAACTAGTTTTCCGTCAGCTTTTTATTCGTGGGACAGCAATATATCCAGTTCTTTTGTAGCTAGAGAGACGTCACATTTTCTTTTTCAAAAGAAGTAGAATTTTATTTTCTATGTAATGACAGAAGCACAGTTAGTACAGAAGCCTTTGTAACACAGGATTCAATGAAATTTAAATGGACTTTTTGCAAAAAATTGTGTGACCCATCAAAATTCTTAGAAAATCGTCGTCTTCTAAACTACTATGTAGAAAAAAATCTCAAAAAATTCATGTACCAAAATGCGTGCATGAAAGGGTGAAAGGGTTAAAGCCCTTAAAAGCTTTAGTGTTGATATTTTCTTGCAACAACCGTGTTGTCTGACTTATAAGAAACTCTAGCATGTATGATTTCACTCAGTTTTAAGTTATTTTTATGCTAATTGTTCATAATCTTGATTTATATTCAGGGCTGCCGTTTTGCGTATAATCAATGCTATTTTTCAATTCACCGATTATTCCACCGGTTGAGAAAAGATTACACAGTTCAGTTCAGAGCATGACTGTAATTAACTAAAATACTCGCATCAGTAATCTTTTCTCAACCGGTGGAGTCGTCGATAACTTTATAAAACTTGCGGATATTTTAATTAATCAACGGAGTTTCCACCGATTAAGGAAAGATTACAGATCAGAGTATTTTCGTGCATTACAGTCATACACTGAACTGAACTGTGTAATCTTTTCTCAATCGGTGGAATCATCGGTGAAGAGAAAAATAGCATTGATTATACGCAAAACGGCAGCCCTGTTTATATTCGTATAATAGGGCAGTTGCAAGGGTCTGAAATGTTGTGTTTTTTATAAGGGAAATGATAATATTTGATGACCTAAGAACAATGGTGCCTTTTGTTTTTTCCCTAGTGCCCTGGTTTTGGAGATACACTCGTGTGAAGTTGCAAAAAATCGTGGGTGTAGTGACGTCACTTCGCGGAATCCCCATTTAAAACAATGTATTTTGGGCCAAAATGTAATCTCCGGAACAATGGGACTTCATTAGAAACCAACGGCATCTTTGTTCTCAGCTCATCAAGTACTTTCATTTTCTTTATAAAAAACGCAACATTTCAGACCCTTGCAACTGCCCCATTATGTCCAGAAAATTCTATGTTTTTGATCCTCTGCGCGGTGAGCGCTTGCAACTCGCTGCAGGTGGAAGTAAAGTGGATGTGCCGGCGAGGACTAACTGTTATTATTCACACATTCCTGCTGCTTTAATTCAAAGGTGGACACTTTTCTCCTCTCTTTTTTTCTTGTTTTTTTTTTTTATTTTTTGTTTTTTTGTTTTAATTTTTTTCGCTGTTTCTTTTACTCCAGCAAAACACAATTAACCGGGCGGAAAGGGGGAGAGGGTTGACAACAGTGGAGAAAGGAGGTTATTATTGATGACAAGGGTGTTGTGCAGCGGTTTTTTTTGTATATGTCTAGAAGTATTTCAGGTGCGATTGAAATGAGAGGGGGAGATATACTTTCATCTATTCCGATGGCTTTATTTTATTTGTGAAGTTTTTTGCCTTTTTCTTTTTCCGCAAAAAAAAAAAACAAAAACAAAAAAAAAACAAAAAAAAAATGCCTCCCGGCAGGCCGGTAAGACGAAGTAGATTCCATGCTTAGTTAAATCATTTTTTCACAAATTTAAATATAGGTTATAATTTTCGTTGAATTTTTATCTGAATTTTTCTTTTTTATTTTATCAGCTGCTCAAAATCCAAATATAATTGTGAAAAAGATTATATTACCAACAGAGAAATGTGTAATCTTTACAATGCAAGTGAGAAATAAAAGCTAGGTTATATAAGTTTTTCACAAATTTCAATAAATAGGTTATGTTATGATTTTCTTTGAATTATTCAATTTTCTTTTTTTTTATCAGCTGTTCAACATTTAAATAAAAATGACCATGAGAAAAAGATTATAGTACAAAGATTGAAAAATGTGTAATCTTTGTAACGGTAATGAGGAATAAATCTGAATAAGAGCAGCTGATAAAACAAGAAAATAAATAAATAACGTACCTAAGCAACAGTGTACGTGTAAAACAAAGAAAGATCAATTATACCAATACGCCATCCTTGTCTTTCACTTGTAAAATCCCATAAGAAACTAAATAGCTCGTAAAACACGTAAAACACAAGGAAAATTCAAGGCAAAGAGCATATGAACTAAAAACATCCTCCACGATATATACTAAAATTTTTGAAACAAAAAAACAATTTCTTCATATAAAAACACTGCCAAAAAACCCGAAAAACACATCGCTATAACTCGCTTACAACGCAAAACACAAAAAAATGACTCGAGTAAAAAAGTTGCGTAACAAAACGGCCAACATAAATTTTCCCAAAAAAAACGCTCAATACAAACACTCCTAAAAACAAACCTCAAAAACACATTTTACGACTCAAACACGGCCCATAGCGCGAAAACTAACAATCGGATTTACACCATCTTCGAACTCATCCAATAAATAAACCCAACGAATAGTTGAGAAAAATTTCAAGAACAAAAACCAAAAATTACGAACAGGATCGTGGTACATAAAAACGGTAAAACTGGCTGAAACATACATATAAATATATATATATATATATATATATATATATATATATATATATATATATATATATATATATATATATATATATATATATATATATATATATATATATATATATATATATATATATATATACACATTTTCAACGAGTGGTATTTTCTCACTCAGGGGACCATGAAACGTGCTCATTTGATAAAATTTCCCGAAAAATCCAACATCGCACCCTCCGCAATAAGTAGATTCATGGAATCTACTTAAAATTGGTAAGCTGTGGCGTAGCGTGTAATTTGGCAACAATGTACGTTCTCCATTTAATCCCATTAAAAGTATCGAACTATTAGGTGTTCGGCGAACACCCTCGAATTCGACCTTTTATGAGGGTTTGAATAGACAAAATTCAGCGTTGCAAAATCGCACGCTACGTCACTGTCGGTCAGTTGCGTGGATCTATTAAAATTCGATTCAATGCGTGATTCTTGTACTTGTTGATCCCTAAAACTCTATAGCTTCTTGCTATCGCGCATAAAAGGTTTTGTTTTTGTCCACCCCCCTCCCCCAAAGGATTTTGACCTTATTCTTCCTAGGGTAGGTTTCTCGTCGCATTCTAAGGTTGCTAAAAGAAATAACTGCAAAGTCCATCCCATTCAGGGCTGCCGTTTTGCGAGTAATCAATGCTATTTTTCAATTCACCGATGATTCCGCCGGTTGTGAAAAGATTACACTGTTCAGTTCAGTGCATGACTGTAATAAATTACAATACTCGCATCTGTATTCTTTTCTCAAGCGGTGGAGTCGTCGATGACTTTAAAAAACTTCCGGATATTTTAATTAATTAACGGACTTTCCGCCGATTAAGGAAATATTGCAAATCAGAGTATTTTCGTGCATTACAGTCATACACTGAACTGAACTGAGTAATCTTTTCTCAACCGGTGGAATCATCGGTGAATAGAAAAATAGCATTGATTATACGCAAAACGGCAGCCCTGATCTCATTAGCCTCTGAAGAGCTCCGATCGGACACATTTATTCGAAACAGACCTACTAGTATTTTGACGCTGCCATTTAATCTCGACTTTTTAATTCCCTTTAAAATAATCTGATGTTTAATTTTGTTTGATATTTTCAGGACCAAGACTTAAAGTAGAGAAGGAAAGTTCCTAAAAGTTTCGAGAAATTCTCCGCTCTAGGTCTAATTTTATAATGTTATTAAAGTCGAAGTGAAAATGGCAACATCTAAAGATGAGTAGGTCCCTTTAGTATAAATAAGTCTAGCAGTAATCTTTGAAATTGATATCCGATTGTATTGTAACAACTAAAATTAGTTCTTGAATGGCGAATTACATATTTGAAATCATAACTCATAATTTCTGTCATGATGGAAGCATCATTTTATTTTACCGTGGCTCCGGTTCTGAACCCAAGTTTTTCTGTTGAAATATTTAATTTTCCTCTCTCTGCTAGTTAGTCACCACTCCCACAAACATAAGTCTACAGATTAATGAGATCGAAACATACAAAGTTTAGACTGCAAGCCATCTTTATTAGAGTTTACGTCTTTTAAGTTAATTGCATATTTCTTCCGAGTCGTTGTCTTTATTAAATATTCAATTAATAACTTCCAGTAATATCGTTTTAATGCTGGTGGTCTTTTATCGGCGTTCAAAATGATGATTGCAAACTTTAGTCTCAGTCTCTGGCTATAATCCGTTCTTGCCCCGCTATGCTCGAGATCTTGGCAAGACACCAAAAAGCGTTTAAAGAAAATTGATTAACACAGATATTGCTGGCATGTCTTTCTAATAGCTCGCTGTTCATAATTAATATAATTTAATACCAGGTCTGCGATTAATTAGAAAATTTCCTCAATCCGTGATTATTATTTTATTTGTTTGTTTTAGTCAGTTTGGGGGGGGGGGGGGGGGGGTTGATCTGCTCAGCTCTTGGAACTTATCTTAAATTCAAACCTTAGAGAATATTTTCCGATGATGGGGCGTGTGCAATTGTGCATTGTGCATGGATTTGTGTTTTGATGTTCTTTCATGGATAATATGAAAACAATGGGTATCTAACAAACTTTTGCCGTGAGCAAATGAATAGTCCAATCTGATGTAAAAAAAACTCCGCGAAAATCACGAAAATCACACTATGAAAGTCTATAATTATTGAAAATACGACGAAACACATTTAGGTTAAAAAAATAATCAAAATCGTCATCGCGATGGCAAAACAAAATACGGCTATCCTAGGGTGTGCATTTGGTAAAGTTTATTTTTATTTATTTTAATGTTTATTTTATTTTTACTTCTTTTATATAGCTTGAATTTCTTCAAGTACTTCAAGGGTTACTGAAGAGAAATAGGTCGGTTTACAAATGCTTACTATTTGTTTTCAGCTTTCAGAATATTTTTCAAAAAAAGACCTCTAGTTCAGAGCTACTGTCTTATCATGGACAAGTTTTGCTTATTAAATAGATGTATTGGCGAAACTAACCGGAATTGGCTCTAACAACATTTGGTTCAGGATCGTATAAAACTCTAGGTCTACTTTTACTACGAGCACGCCTCTGTCTGGTGCCTCCGGAAGGTTCGACTAGAATTGGGGCGGCTGCCAGTGCTCCCCGTGACCTTGACCTCCTCATGACCGGAGAGCGTAGACCTCCGCCTGTTCCCAAATAGAACGTGTCTACGTCGGAAAACTCGTTCCTAAGTTGCGAAAAACTCCGCACCTAGAAAAGAGAAAAGCTGTGTTGACAAGTCAAATAAGAAAATTATCCGAAAAATTTTCTTTCTTCGGTTTTTTTTTTTTTTTTTTTTTTTTTTTTTTTTTAAATCAACCACGAATCTTCAAAGTCAAAATTATAAGCATTCTTTTCCCCCGTTGACCATTACTGATACTACAGAACTTTAAAGTCAGGGCGTTTTGCATCGTGGAAAACATGGAATTTTCAGAGAATTGCGAATACAATCCAGTTTTATCCCTGGGGATTGGAACCCACAACTCGGGAAGTTTCTCTGAAATGTCATAATGGGTCTGTTGCACACTTCGGTTACAGCGTTTTAAAGTATCAATTCCTATGTAAAAAGCCGAGAAAATAACAATGGCAGCATCAGAAAACACTAAAATTCAGTATTAAACTCACAAATTGCGAAAAACGCTAGACTCTATTCACCCCTGTATCTTTCCACCACGAGCACGATATTTCGCGTAATTTAGCGCGGCACATTCAAATAATCACGGCCGACTGTCATCACATCTGACTTCATAAACAAATAAACAGTAAACACTATGACGGCGTCTGCTCGAATTCTTACGTTTCAATATCCTCAATTCCTCACAAAAGGTTGTGATAGGTACGGAGACCGATATTTGTCTCGAAAACTTATCAAAATGAAACAATAACACACACGAGTTTCAAGCATGATGATCGAAGTTGGAGAACTCCTGTGTGTTATTGTTGAACGCTGTAGCGCTGTAGCCGACGTGTGCAACAGACCCATTAATTGATGAAGTTTGAGTCCTTGAACATGTTTAATTTATTTAAATAATATGATTCCATGACATCATGAAACAATCAAGAAGTATTATGGAAAATCACGGAAAAAGCATGGAATTTGAAAGATTAAAAAAATTACTAGGCACCCTGGAAAAATAGAAGACAAATAAAGGAGTTAATATTTAGTGCAGTCCCAGCGATTGAGGTTTTTTTTTTTTTTTTTTTTTTTTTTTTTTTTTTACAGCAAAGAGAAATGGTTTTAATGTTTTCAATCTTGAAGCAATGGCTGACATTTTGAATCTTTTTTTCACTCTTTATGTCACTTCTGTAGTTTCTGGCATTGCTCATCGTTCAATTTCTCACGATGAAAATCATTATTAAAGTACTGAGAAAAAGAAGAAAAAAATGGGGTAGATTACTGAATGCGTATCCTATTTGTAAAGACAATTGCTCGCTCAGTTCCCTAGCTATTGCAGTAAATTTTCAAAAGCCTTATGCAATTGTTTAACGACAAAGACTCAGATTTACATGCAAAGGCCTTTGGATCGTAGAGAACGTTCTTGTTGAATATCATCCTTCAACCAAGTATGTTCATAAAATCAACGATACGTCTATTCAATAGCTCTTATTATCTTTTGCCTTCATTTTACGGGGTATGCAAAAACGATGCACGCATGTAGGAATTATCTTCATTATTTTCTATTCATACTATTAGATACTTTAAATCACGACATAGTGTCGAGTGCCTTCAACAGTTCAACATCAGCAGTCTTCCTACTTTTATGTGATTTCGCCCTCATTTTGTAGGGTATGCAAAAACGATGCACGGATGCAGGAAAGGTTATCTTCGTTATTTTCTATTCATACTACTAGAGACTGGAAATCACGACATAGTGTTGAGTGTCTTCAACAATTCAATATTAGCGGTGTTGCTACTTATATTTGATTTCGCCTCCATTTTGTAGGGTATGCAAAAACGATGCGCGCATGTAGGAATAGTTATCTTCATTTTTTTCTATTCATTGTGTTCGAGACTTACTATCTCGTCTCGTCTCGTCCAAACGAGCAGAATCAGCCTGCTGATTCATTTTGGTTTGACTACCTAGTATAAAAGAGAATTACAAGTTGTTAGTCACCTCTTGTCCTGAGACTGTGTACATTCTTTTTGCCCCGTTCATTTTTAATACTTGACCAAGATCTTCTAAAACCTCTTCAAACGGCTGCATAGTTCGTAAATTTAATAAAACTCGACACTGTAACAAAAGATGTTAAAGTCATAACATTTTTCGAAGGATCACGTACCTTTCATCTCATACACATTAGCAACGATTAAGAGTGTTAGCCACTCGTTATGTGCTAACAAGGTGGGTTAAAACATCGGTTGCTGGATCTGACCTATACTCTACTGTTCACGATGAGAAGGCGGGTGTGAGCATTCAGGTAGTAATACACTATTTAGCAACTGTGCGGCTAGGCCACCCTTCGCAGTGGCCGTTGTTCTCCCGACCTTTCTCTAGGCAAGGAGGATTTTAAAGAACCGACAGACTCTAAAATTTACTCACGTCCAGTAAAAATTGCGAATGGTCAAAGATACGAAAAAACGGACGAAATTTGCGCACTGAAGAACTAAAACTCGGCGAAAAAAGTCAAGTATAAATTTTGATGACTATCAGAAATTCGATATTCGACGAAATACCCTCAATTTAACTAGGACCAAAAATACGAATTTCTGAGAGTCATAAATATTGTTACTTGACTATACTTTCGCCGAGTTTTGGCTGTTTAGGGCGAAAATTTCGTCAGTTCTTTAGTATCTTTGACCGTTCGCAATTTTCACTGGACGTGTGCAGATTTTTGAGTCGGTCCTTGGAAAGACTCCGCGCCAAGAGGAAGGTCGGGAGAACAACGGCTGTCGGCCACGGCGCGGAAAAGAGTTGGGGTGGCCGCACTGTTGCTAAGTAGTGTATGTATACCTGAATGGGTCTGTTGCAAACTTTTACTACAACGATTAAGAGTGTTTAATCTAATGCAAAATCGCCTGAAAAGTCCATTGATGCCACCAGAAAGTCATAAAATGCAATAATAAACTCACAAGAGGCGTTTAATGAAATCCAAAATGGCGGTAAAATATCGAGCAATCTGTATGCATGCACCGTGAACATCCAAGGATGGCCAACTTTGACAACCTCAGTGGAGGTAGAGGTTATGTGTTTGTTTACGTAGTGATTGGTTGTGATCGATATTGTGATCGATATTGTGAGAGGTTGGCTATACTTGGATGTTCGTGGTGCATGCATACAAATTGCTCGATATTTTACCGCCATCTTGGCTTTTACTAAACGCCTTTTGTGAGTTAGTTTACTATTGCATTTTATGACTTTCTGATGCCACCAATGCACTTTTCAGGCAATTTTACGTTAGATTAAGCACTCTTAATCGTTGTAGCAAAAGTGTGCAACAGACCCATTCTCACCCGCCTTCTTATCTTGAACAGACTATAGCATCTTTGCTTTCGGTTTCTTCGAAACACCTTATTTACAGAAAGCTATGGAATATTCTCTGCTGTAAAACGCAAAATGTAAATAAAATTATAAAAACACGGTAGGAAAAATGTTTTATTGCTTTGAGGGACTAATGAAAACAAAGGAAAATTTTGCTGATAAACAATAAACATCTCTCGTTTTTCTTAAATGCTCCGCTCTCTTACCTCTCTTGTCTTGTAGACGGTTTTAGTGCTGCGTCACTAAAGTCAACAGGTGGCAAAAAAAGCACTCATCGGTAGCAATGAGTCGTCATTAACGTTTCTAAAAGCTCCTTCAGACATTCAAATCGAATCCTTGAAGCAGCTCCGATTTATGATTCTGGTGATCGTTGCGCAACATACACCATTTCCAAATAGACTATTTTAGTGCAGCAATATAACGTATCGATTGCCATTCGATGGCCTCTGGTTCCAAGCAAACTCTGGTTCAATGTATTTTCCACGTAAGCGAACTTTTAAACGAAAATTTAGGGTATTAAATCAAACAATTAATGCAAACTTTTTGCGATCATGCATTCTACATCCTCGAAAATGCTCAGTTAATTTTAGCTAGTCCCTTGACAAACACTGCTGAAATCAATAAGATATAACAGTTTAAACGTTGCATTTGAAGGTTATAGAATCGCCCGACAACAACAATAGCATTTGGGTGATCCCAACTTCCAAATGCATCGTTTAATCCGTAATTTCTTGTCGATTTCGGCAATTAGCCGTGGAACCAGGCGTAATTCCGCATTTTCGAGGCCGTAGGATTCGTAATCGCAAAAAGGTAGCATTCATTGTTTGATTTAATACCCTAAATTCCCGTTCAAAAATGCGCTTATGGGGAAATTACATTGAACCAGAGTTTGGTTGGAACAAGAGGTCCTCGGACGGCAATCGATACGATATATTGCTCTACTAAAACAGTCTATTTTCGCTTGTTACGTACTGTCAAACGCAAAAGTTTTGGCAGTCAAGAATTCGGGATGAGTGGCGAATCCTCGTTCAATCGAAGCAACCGTCTGAGCTCCACTTGCATTCTTGACTGTAAAAACATTTGTGGTTGCCAGTACTTACATTTGATGACATTTTCAATGTGTAGTGTATCTTGGCGGAAAATAAATCTGTATCACAGTTGACGGTGATCCCCGACAACATCGATGACCTTCATATAGGCAGTGCTGCCATTTCGCGTATCATTAATGCCATTTTTCGATCCAACCGGTTGAAAAAAGCTTACACAGTTTAGTTCAGTGTATGACTGTACTGTACGAAAATACTCTGATCTGTAATCTTTTCTCAACCGATGGAATCATCGGTGAAACGAAAAATGCCATTAATGCGTCTGTTGCAAACTTTTGCTACAGCGCTATTGAGTGTTCAATCTCATGAAAAGTCGCGTGAAAAGTCAACTGGTGGCATCAGAAAGTCATGGAATGCGATAATAAACTCACAAGAATCGTATAATGAAAGCCAAGATGGCGGTAAAATATCGAGCAACCTTTATGCATGCACCACGAACATCCAAGGGTAGCCAACCTCACAATAGCTACCTCTTTACAATATATCGATCACACCCAATCACAGCGTAAATAAACACATAACCTCTGAAGCTGCGAGGTTGTCAACGTTGGCAATCCTTGGATGTTAAAGGTGCATGCATACAGATTGCTCGATATTTTACCGCCATCTTGGATTTCATTAAACGTCTCTTTTGAGTTTATTATGGCATTTCATGACTTTCTGATGCCACCAGCAATGGACTTTTCGGGCGATTTTACATACGACGAAACACTCTTTATCGTTGTAGCCAGAGGCGGACTGGCCCACCGGGACACCGGGAAATTTCCCGGTGGGCCGCGGCCCTTTAGGGCCGGTTGGATCGTGGGAGGGAAAAAAGAAGAAAAAAAGAAGAAAGAAAGGAAGAAAAAAAGAAAAAAAAGGAAGAAAAAAGAAGAGAGAGGGAGGAAGAAAAAAGAAGGAAAAAACGAGAGAAAAAGATAAAAGTGAGGCCGGGCATGTATTAATTGTACTTGGTAAATTTGGGCTGCGGGCCGATCACTCTATTTTTTAGGGCCGGGCCGGGCCTATCATTCGATTATTTAGGGCCGGACCGGGCTGATCATTCATTCGATTTTTTAGGGCCGGGCCGGGCCGATCATTCGATACTTTAGGGCCGGGCCGATCATTCGATACTTCAGGGCCGGGCTGGGCCGATCATTCGATAAGTCAGGGCCGGGCCGGGCCGGTTACTCAAAACGTTTGAGCCGGGCCGGGACGGGCCAAGCCTGTCATTCGATAAATTCGGGTGGGGCCGGGGTGGGCCTATCATTCGTTTTATGTGGGTCTGACCGTGCCGGGCCGATCATTCGCTTCATTAGGGCTGGTTTTATGTGGGTCTGACCGGGCCGGGCCGATGATTCGCTTCATTAGGGCTGGAACGAAAGTGGAGAGGAATTATTTCAGAAATATATTCTGATTATTCGAGCTTTTCTATCGTCACTAAGATAAAATGGCAGTCTCAACCCTGCAAAAACGCAGAGAGTCAGCGATCATATAATAATGAAATTAATGACCCAAACATGCTTCAGATTGTTGTTTTTAACTGTGAACATACCAACGTTTTCTCGGGGGGGGGGGGTGCCCCCCCCCCCCTATGGGCCGGTCCGAAGTTGGTTTTCCGGTCCGAATTTGGGGGCCAGTCCGCCTCTGGTTGTAGCAAAAGTTTGCAACAGACCCATTATAAGCAAAACGGCAGCTCTGTTTAAAAAATTTTCGGCTGCCTGAATATGATGGTGCACGGTGATCACCGAATGCCCGTTTTGGAGCTTTTATCAGGAATCAGTTTGAGCGTCTGTCGAGTCTTAAATTATCTCTCTTCCTCACGGGTTCTCAAACTTTTCTGCCGCCTGATGTCCTTACTGAAATAGTACATAGTTTTTTTGTTTTTTTTTTTTTGTTTTTTTTTTTTTTTTTTTTTTTTTTTTTTTTTAAATAATATCTTGCGATATGAATAAAGATACTTTTTCAACTCACAATGAAAATTGGAAAGGAATCACAGGATGCAGTGGTCGATCCAACTTTGGCACCGTTTGGAGTCTTCACCCCACGCCAAAGTTGCCAGATCAAAAATAATATCAAAGAGAAAAAAAGAAAAAAAACGCAAAAAAAATTATGAAACAAACCAAAACCATTGTGATAAGTACCCAAGTAGCAAAAATGCGCCGAAAACAGAAGGTTGCATACGCAAATTTTCCTTGAAAAAAAGCTTGCGTAAAACGGTCAAATTGGAATCATATTTTTACGGGAGGTTTTACCACGGTCAAACGAAAATTTTCCGGTAGAACCACAAAAGAACTACAAAATCTTTTGGATAACCATTAGTATTCATCAATTACCTGTATTTTCTTCAAAAAATAAGATTACCGATGTTCACGAAAGGTTCTTTCAAAATTTTCTTTAGTTTTTTTTTGCGGCCGTTTGATCGCAGGAAAATTTTCCGTAAAAGTTCCGTTTACGAGAAAAAGATGATTCCAATTTGACCGTTTTACTCAAACTTCCTTCCTCCAGAAATCTTGCGTAAACTTACGTTTTCAGTCTATTTTTGCTACTTTGGTATACAAGTATTTTTCGTCCGTGAAATTTGACAGCGTCGCAAATTTTCTTCGTTGTGAAGGAAAGTAATTAGTTTTATTTGGACTATTTTTGTCACATTTTCCGTGATCTACTTCTACCTCGAGTTCCGTTTTAATGTTATTTGGTCTCTAAAATGAAAGTTCTTGTTATTTCGAAATGGAATAAAGTATCAGCTACTTTGCTTGAAGTAATAGAAAACTTTTAAGATTTCTTTACGGGAAGTCAGAATCCAATTTCGGTGCTTATCTGTACTCGGTGAGGTTCCGCCCTTGCCTTTTGCGTATTTGATGCTTAAGATCCGAACAGGATGAATGCATTCAAATGTTGGACAGTTTCTGTGACTTTGACTTTTTTTTTTTTAAAGAGGTGCTTATTTTTATGCTCGAACTTTTTGTGACAATTCGGCACAACTTAACATATTTTGAAAGTAAAGCTTGTTGGTAAGATACACAGTCTTCTTTTATTTAATTGAAAAATGTTGCGAGCCATTTTGAGGCTTGAAATAAATTGATCCAGTTTTGATATACAGGGTGTACCAGACCACCCGGATAGGTACTTTTTCTCGAAAACGGCTGGGCATAGAGAGCTGAAACAAAAAAGTCAGATAGGGAATTGACCCCAAAGAATTCAATGAAAATATTTTCAAAGCCCCCCAAGGCCCCCCTGGAGGGTTTTGGGGGGGTTCAAAACACATTTTTCCATTTTTGGCGGGAAAAAGCCTATAAAAGGTACAAAAATAAGTTCAGATCCTGAAAGAACAACTCATTGCCGACATTTTTGTTTCAGTAATTTTTTCCAGAAAACCCCAATTTTTGAGGTTATGGGCCCTTTTGGGGGAAATTTTCATTCGGCCACTGTGACCACACTATTCAATATTTTTACAAAAACTAAAAACCATCTGAAAGAAGAGATCAAGACCTTTCGATTGATGTGCCACATAATACCTAAAAGTGAAAAATTGAGGCCCCCTTTTAGATTTCAAAATTTGGGGGTCTTTGGGCCCCCCCACGTAAAAAAAGTCAAATGGCAAGGTATGGCTTGTGATACATTGATCGAAAGCCCTCAAAGAGTAGAATAAGATGGCGCAATCCAAAATCCTCTACAATCATTACTTTCAAAATGGCGGCCATTTGAAAATTATGGGTGTTCAAAGGTAAGTCCTGGGAAAAGAGTCCAAATATGAACGATACATGGATTGAAAGGCCTTAAAAAAAGCAAACGAATGGCGCAAACCGCAAATCAATCCGCCTCTTCAATCAAAAGTTATGGCCGATTGAAACTTAAAGGGCTCAATAAGGCCTATTTAAGGCTGCTGAAATTTCAATCGGCCATAACTTTTGATTGAAGAGGCGGATTGATTTGCGGTTTGCGCCATTCGTTTGCTTTTTTTAAGGCCTTTCAATCCATGTATCGTTCATATTTGGACTCTTTTCCCAGGACTTACCTTTGAACACCCATAATTTTCAAATGGCCGCCATTTTGAAAGTAATGATTGTAGAGGATTTTGGATTGCGCCATCTTATTCTACTCTTTGAGGGCTTTCGATCAATGTATCACAAGCCATACCTTGCCATTTGACTTTTTTTACGTGGGGGGGCCCAAAGACCCCCAAATTTTGAAATCTAAAAGGGGGCCTCAATTTTTCACTTTTAGGTATTATGTGGCACATCAATCGAAAGGTCTTGATCTCTTCTTTCAGATGGTTTTTAGTTTTTGTAAAAATATTGAATAGTGTGGTCACAGTGGCCGAATGAAAATTTCCCCCAAAAGGGCCCATAACCCCAAAAATTGGGGTTTTCTGGAAAAAATTACTGAAACAAAAATGTCGGCAATGAGTTGTTCTTTCAGGATCTGAACTTATTTTTGTACCTTTTATAGGCTTTTTCCCGCCAAAAATGGAAAAATGTGTTTTGAACCCCCCCAAAACCCTCCAGGGGGGCCTTGGGGGGCTTTGAAAATATTTTCATTGAATTCTTTGGGGTCAATTCCCTATCTGACTTTTTTGTTTCAGCTCTCTACGCCCAGCCGTTTTCGAGAAAAAGTACCTATCCGGGTGGTCTGGTACACCCTGTATGTAAAAACCTATTGAGTGCAGAAGAAGGAAATCTCGAGGAAAAGGAGTTGATTCTATCCTTTAACGGTTTTTTCTTTGCTAGAAAGGACTGCAGAAATAAATTTAAAGGAAATGTCAAGTACTATCGCTACAGCCTACGCCAAAAAGAAGTCCCCTCTGAAAAATGTGCTTTTGGGAATTCTTGAAGTTGCCAGTAAAAACTTTTAGGTCATATTCAGCTCACTTAAAAATGACACTACACTAAGAACTCAAATACTCTAAAGTTTCAAAATTGATCAAAATTTGCCGGAATTTGAACTAAGATTGCTCAATAGTAGAGCTGCTGTTTTGTGTTTATTTAATGACATTTTTTAATAAACTGACAACTCCACCGGTTGACCCAAAAGTTACGCAGTTGAGTTCAGTGTCAGTGTGTAATACACACAAATATGAGAAGTGTCGGAAAAGTTCCTGGACTTTAATTGTATCTTGTGAAGAAATTGTCTCAATGAAGCGTTCTTAGACTTATCTGCACTGAAAAAAGATTACCAGAAATATGACAATATCTAAACCTATGTAAGGGATAGTGCAATGGAGCTGTTGCAAACTTTTGCTGCAGGTTTATTAATAGTTAATTTTTGGGTAAAACCCTGTAAAAATAACGATTAGCGCACTGAAAAATCACAAAATCTACTCCCAAACTCATAAAATGCTTTCAAAAGCGAGACCGTAATGGCGGTCGTTGCCCAACGGCCGCCAATACGGTCTCGCGTTTGAAAGCATTTGATGAGTTTGGTAGTGGATTTCGTGATTTTTTAGTGCGCTAATCGTTATTTTTACTCGGTTTTACCTCATGAGAGACTAACAATAAGCCTGCAGCAAACGTTTGCAACAGCTTCATTATACCAGAATTCTAGTGTTTGTATAATTTTTGAATTTTTTTTTTTAGGAAATTCTAGTTCTATGACTTGATTCTGGTAATAAAACCAGAATTTTCTCGTCAAAGCACTAGACTTCCTGGCGTTCACACATCGTTGTGCTTCTCTGCTTCTGGTAATAGAAAAGTTAAGTTGTGAGTATTTGCTTAAACGGCAATATTAGACTTTGAATGAGTAGAGGAGTAGGGGAAACTCAATTAGAACGTGTGGCGACCTCTACACTAAGTCACGCGGTAAAAATGTGCTGAATTTTAGGCCGTAGATACCGCTGTTTGTCATCCACGGCATCCACTAGGCGTTAAAAAATGCAAATACATTCTAGAAATATCACTCGACACCGATAAATAACAGTTTGTTCGTTAACATTAGAATTTAATCATCTTTTATTTTTCAAGAGTTGAAGGCTCAACTATTCCCGTTATCGTGAAGCCAGATCCCCAGATGATTTCAGGTCGTTTGGTTTACTAAAACTTGGTCTTCAGTCACCAGGTCTAATAAATAACGTTTAATGGCAAAAAGTATAATTTACTAGGTCTACAGTCAAGAAGTCTAATAATTAAGGATGTCTACTTGATAAAAATCTCTACAGGCTATTGCTAATGAATTAGAAACAGGCTAATCATAAGCACTGCATTCAAAAACTTGTTTTGCGGTGCATGAGGACCCGTTTATACCAGAATAGATCCAATAATACGAGACGAATAACTATTAATTTACTTCCTGGCATAAGAAATGTAGAAAAAATAACCAATGAAATTTTAAGCGTAGGCGTTATTTGTTAGTATAGGTAAAAGAATAAGGTAGACCTATTTTGCAATTAGACTTCATTTATAAGTAGACATAATCAGGCGATGGATGAGGAATCCAGTGGACATAAAATTCTAGAGAACAAAATGTCGCATCAGACGAAACGGTCGAGGACGAAATAATTGAGCAGTTGCATGAGTCTGAAATGCTGTGTTTTTTATAAAGAAAATGATAGTACTTGATGAGCTGAGAACAATGGTGCCTTTGGTTTTTTCCTAAGTTTCCCAGTTTTGGAGATACACACGTGTAAAGTTGTAAAAAATCGTGTGTGTAGTGACGTCCTTACGCGGAATCCCCATTTAAAACAATGTAATTTGGGCCAAAATCTTATCTTCGGAGCAATGGGACTAAATTAGAAACCAAAGGCATCTTTGTCCTCAGCTCATCAAGTACTTTCACTTTCTTGATAAAAAAAAAACTACATTTCAGACCCTTACAACTGCCCCATTGTTTAGAGCTAATTTTAAGTTAACCAAACGACCTCTATCCTATCAGATAAGCTCAATATTGCTTCATCGTGACGATTGCTTCTCGAGTTTTAACGGAAGTCCTGGAACTTTTGCGACAGACCTCGTATTTCCTTGTTTAAGAGAAGTTTGGCTCGTATGATCAGTTGAGCCGTAAAGTAGTAAAATAAATAATCACCTGAACTGTGTGATCCATATTGTTGATTATACGGATAACTCTGCCAGAACCCGGTTTCCCGGGTGGCCCCCCGCCTGGCGGGGGTAGCTCTGAATCGACTAATGATGCTTTCCGACTCATCACGGGTGTTTTATTCCATCCTGGGGCTGCGCCAACTGCAGCCGGCGCTGTATACCACACTCCACCTACCTTCTTACCGTAGCTGGCATTCTGGAACATGACAAAGAAATATCGATTCATGAAAAACCTCTTGATTAAACTGCTTGTTTGACAAACTTGGCCCTTCACTGCATGAATTTTTTTTATTTTAAACTAAAAATGGATTCTTCAATTCACTAGGTGGTCAAATATTTGAGAAAAATATCAGAAAAAATTCTTGGACAGTGTTTCGGTAAAAATTCTTTTTCTATTTTCTATTTTTTACTCGCTTTTTACACGTGCTATAAAACCATAAGAAATGGCGGGAAAAGAAAAAATCAAAATTTTCAAAAAAATAATAATTTTTTCCTTTTATTGGATTTTTCAAAAAGCAAATGCCAAAAGCTTGGTAAGATTAATTATTGAAAATTTCCACCTTCTATGCCATGGTTCCATCTATATAGTTGTATGTCGTTGAGAATAGTGCCTAGTGTAGCGCGGGTTTTTTGAAATGGAAATGATTTCCCAAGTTAATGAGTGTATTTTGAGAGTTTTTGATGCGCGTATCGTTATTTTTGCCGAATTATACGTTAGAATAAATGAGTCATAATATTGCTGTGGTATAAGTACGCAAAAGACCCATTTCATTGTATCGTTCATGTCGAATCCCATAGGCCAGCTACTGCCTCGGAAGCAGTCCGATCTAATTATGCTCATAGCAATCACAATATTAAATCGCCCATTAATTAAAAGTGCATTAAATCATGCATTGCATTGCATTGATTCATGAAATTGTCAAGCGCACTCACTGGTCAAGAATGCGGGAGGCGGGGAGCACCTGGCGCCTATCTACCAATTTACACATACATTTATTTCTTTGTGCTTACCGCCCGACAACCATCTCTGATACACTTGTCCGTGTGTGCATGTTAATGTATTTGTGTGTATTTGTGTTTAAATGTTTCTTACAAATTGCTCGTGCATAATTGTTGGAGCACGAAATACGAAACCTGTCGAGTCACATAATAACACTTAACCGCATTGCGACATTCAACGCGTGCAAACTCCTTTAAACAATGTTCTTTAAAAGTATAAAGGAGTAAATTGAAACGAAATCAATCCAAAGATTTTTCCCAAAAAATAATTCCAATATTCTTTAGATGTCCGCCAATACACTTCAGCGAGCTGAGCTGATCGGGGGTTACATATAGTTAAACGGATCAAAGAAACTAAGTACTATCAAACGCAAAAGTTCTTGCAGTCAAGAATGGGACTTTTGTACACTTTGGCTATGAAAAAATGAATTGTTTAATCTGATGTAAAAACCAGCAAAATCACGAAAATCACTCTATAAAAGTCTACAATTCAGTAATGAAATTAGAAAACAGCTGTAACGGCAAGATCGTAATGTCGGACCTACGCAGGTATAATGGGAGATTCCTGTCTAATTTGACACTTTTTCTACAGAAACTCAGAGATGTGTCTCAAATTAGACAGGAGTATCTCATGATACCAGCGTAGCTCCGCCATTCAGCCCAATTCCTTGAGTGAATTTTGTGATTTTTTTGTGTACTCGTCGCCATTTCTACAGGTTTTTATGCAAGAATCAACTTTTCAAATCACCTATAGCAAAAGTTTGCAAGATCCCCATTGTCATCGAGCGGAAGGAGGAGGCACAAAAGGGCACACAAAATCGCAGGTAATCAAAATTTTGGTATTATGACCTTCAAAAGAAAGTCATCTAATCAAAATCGTTATTGATGAAACTGTCTATTTTTTTTAGGAGTTTCATAATTTAACGACGATTCCACCGATTGAGAACAAATTACAGATTCGATTTTTTGTGCTCTACAGCCATGAATTGAACTAAACTGTGTTATCTTTTGGTCAACCGGTGGAATTTTCGGTGAATTAAAAAATGTCATTAAATATACACGGAACGGCCAAGGTTATAGATTAACAAGGTATGCTCTTTTGACTTCGCGTCACAAATTCTGTGGCGCGCAGTTCAAATTCCTTGCAGGCAAGATGGCCAACTAAAGCAGGAAACTTATACTCTTTGCAGAAATAATTGGGGGTTTTCCTCTTTTCATCCAGAGGGCGGCCTAATGTGTTCTGCAAAGAGTATAAGTTCCTGCTTTTGTCGGCCATCTTGGCTGCAGTGATTTTGAACTGCGCGCCACTGAATTTGTGGCGCGAAGTCAAAAGAGCATACCTTGTTAATCCATAACCTTGCGGAGCGGCAGCTCTGCTTTGGAAACAGTGTTGCCAGATCGAGGGTAAAAAGCCGTATCGTCTCCATTTAAATCAATGTAAACGTATGGCTTTTTCAACCCAATCTGGCAACACTGTTTGGAAACCTGTCCACCAGTTATAACCAAATATTTTGTCTGTCAACTAGCTGAGCCTTAAAAAAAACATTGATTGACATGGTTATTTTTTCTCTCGCTTCCTCTCTGTCTCTCCGTCCAATTGAACGCATTTGTCAGAGAAAGAGAGAGGTAAAGGCGAAAGTCATGCGATCGTCCCACCTTCTATCCGTTTCCAACTCATTGCGTTCAAAATAAGCGTGGAGAGAAAGGGCTGGGGGGGGGGGGGATAAACCAGAGTCTCAACTTCCAACATAGCTTCAGCGTGCGTAACAATTTTGCTCGTAATAATTTTTCTGCTTGAACTCCCTTGCTGAAAAATAAATCAATGCTTCAATCAATTCAGCATTATAATTCACTGAAGAATTTTCAGTGCTGTTTTAGTCACGCCAGGGTAGTTTTTTCATTTTTTAAAGTCCTGGGAATATTCCCAAACGGAAATCAACTCTTATTTATGAATAAAGAACACATTACAATAAGTGGCTACTCCATGAATCTGCCTTGTGAGCTCAGGAAAAGTGACGAAATGAAGACAGGAATAGGTATCCCTCTATTAGTGCACAACAGTGGCGGCTCGTGAAATTTGGCAACCGTGTCCTCCTCCTATTTAACCAATGTAAAACGATCGATTCTCCCGGAGGCTGTCAGCCTCCGCAAGAATCGATTATTTTACCTACGTTTAAATGGAAAACTTGCATGGTTGCCGAATATCACGAGCCGCCACAGGTGCACAACACCGCTATTACGATCGCACGTTTATAAGCAATTTATGAGTTTAGGAGTGGATTCCGTAAGTTTAAACTGCTTTTATCTTCATCTTTTGAGGTGTTTACTTCCGAACCTACTCTTAAATTGCCTGTAGCAAAAATTTGCAGTAGCCCCATTTTTAAGTTGACTTCAGGGTCGATTAGCTCGAACCGTGGACACCACGTCGTGTCGCGCTGCTGAAAAAATCGACAGTTTTTGGCTGAAGTTGATGAATTGTCGCTAAAAGTACACATTTCCGTCAGAAATATATGCTGAAAGTTTCAAGCTGAAGTACTGACAAATAAAGCCGGAAATGATGAAACTCGATCCTGCAAGCCTCAACTAGTGCGAGTGAAACAGATGGACATAATATCACTTTGCTTTCACTCGCACTCACTAATCTTATGGTGAAATGAATTCCCTTAATTTTTTGCTTTAATTCTCTCAACCAATTTTGCTCGTTTTGGGCCCAAAAAATCCATCAAAATATTACGCAGGTGCCGACGTTTTTGGAATTAACGTTTTTACTTTGTTTTTTATTTAAAACGCCAAAAACATGATTTTTCCTAAAAGCGACTGTTCCGCATGAAATCACCTTGAAAGGATGTTTACTTCGACTACAATTTATAAAACAATATGCTTTAAAATAGAACTTCTAAAATTCATAATTAAAAGAAGAGTGCTAATAAGGCCGGCTTTTGGCCCCAGAAATGGTTAAAATTTAAGTTGGTCTTAAAGTTCGAGTAAAATGACTCTATTTACTATAAATGTTTAGGTTTTAGTGGTGTTCACGAATTTTTTTAACTTTGATGGCGTAATATACCACCTCAAAGTGGGTTGGTTTTGTGTTGAAATAATCTGGTTCAAATCATCCGTGAAAACCATTCAAACCTAAAAATGTACGCCTTCAAGAGTAGTAGAGTTTTACTCCAACTTTTAGACCAATAGGTCTGTTGCAAACTTTTGCTACAACGATTAAGAGTAGGTAATCTAATGTAAAATCGCCTGAAAAGTCCATTGGTGGCATCAGAAAGTCATAAAATGCAATAATAAACTCACAAGAGGCGTTTAATGAAATCCAAGATGGCGGAGAAATATCGAGCAATTTGTATGCATGCACCACGAACATACAAGGATGGCCAACCTCACAATATCGATCACATCCAATCACAACGTAAACAAACACATAACCTCTACCTCCAGTGAGGTTGTCAAAGTTGGCCATCCTTGGATGTTCGTGGTGCATGCATACAAATTGCTTGATATTTTTCAGCCATCTTGGATTTCATTAAACGCCTCTTGTGAGATTATTCATGACTTTCTGATGCCACCAATAGACTTTTCAGGCGATTTTACATTAGATTAAACACTCTTAAGCGTTGCAGCAAAAGTTTGCAACAGACCCATTAAATTTTGACCATTTCTGGGGCCAGAAACTGGCTTTTATTACTCCTCCTTTTGCGTTATTTTTTTTTTGTTTTTTTTTTTTTTTTGTTGAAAGTTACTATTTCTGTCCCTCTTTTTTTAACCACGAGTGTGGGTAATTTTTAATTACGAGCCTTTATTCGCTGAACGTTGCGCTGCCGTCACTACAGCCTGTCCGACGCGACGTCCGCGTCCGTCCGTCACGTCGCGAAAGAAGATTTATTATATCCGTCCGCGCTCAGCATTCCGCTTTTTACGTCAAAGTCATAAGGGATCAGCTCTCGCTTAACCGTTCGTATGATCCATTGGCACTAAAAAAAAAAAAAAAAAAAAATACAAAAAAAAAAAAAAAAAAAAAATACAAAAAATACACACAAAAAAACCGCTCAACGTAAGCGAGTGCACGTAATCTGAGCCATAATCCTGCCTTCCCGCCGGCTGTCCGTCGCCGTCCGATCCGCCTTGATCCTCTTTATTGGCGAAGTGAGGTGAGGTGAGTGAGGTTGCGCTTTCCTTCATCGACATCTCACTCACTCACTCACTCACTCACTCACTCACTCACTCACTCACTCACTCTCTCTCTCTCTCTCTCTCTCTCTCTCTCTCTCTCTCTCTCTCTCTCTCTCTCTCTCTCTCTACTTTTCTCTCTCCCACCCTCTCTTAAGTGCATCCACGTGAAGCATACTTATAAAGTTCACCGAAAACATGAATTTTAATGTCTTGTGCGGTCGATACACATCCAATGATGTTTCAATATTCTCCTTCGACGCTTTTATACGTCGTACCATTTTCAGCTATAGGTAAATCTCGAGTTCCTGCCGGGTGTTACACCCAAAGGGCCTTTAAATGCTTGAAAGCGGTCGGTGTTTACGAGGTCGAAATATGTCCCCCCCCACCCTCACACTGGTCACAAAATGGGTCGTGGGTGCATCGAGGAGGGACTAATTGGCCGAATTGCACGGGGGGAAAAATACTGGTAGAATTTACCCTGTCAGCTATCAAGGATGGTAAAATTCACTAAATGATGGTAAAATGTACCAATAAGGTAACTTAATTTATACCAGAATGTACGTTTCATTTACCATCTACTTGATATAGCTGACTCCAAAATCAGCTCAGATGGTAGATTCTACCAATCTTCTTTTCCCGTCCAGTGAATACCAACACTACCCTCGAAACCACCTGGTCTCAAATGAGGCTGTTGTACACTTTTGGTGTTAGCGATTTAATAGTCGATTCAGAGGGCCGATCATTTACTTCATCGTTAAACCGATCGATAAGACTGTCTATGAGTGGTGCTATTGGTCGAAAATTGTAAAAATTGGCTGTTGCTATGGTAACCATCGTTATAGTGTCCGTTTTTTAAAGGTTACTCATGAGTAGCCTTTATAAAACGAGACTCTTAATGATGGTTTCCATAGCAACAACCAAGTTTTACAATTTTCGACCAATAGCATCACTCATAGACAGTCTTATCGATCGGTTTAACGATGAAGTAAATGATCGGCCCTCTGGTGTAAAAACCTGAAAAAGTAACGATGACAGCACTAAAAACTTCCGAAATCCACTCCTAAACTCAATAAACGCTTTTATTTGTGCGAGCGTAATATATGGTGGCTAAGGGAAGTAATAATGGGAGATTCCTATCTTATTTTCACCACTATATCTCTATACTGACAATGATGATTCAAGTATACCACATTCAATGAATGGTACCGTGACACCTCTAGTGACACCGGTGTGAAATGAAAGTCGTCTCTTATTGGTCACTTTTTGATGGAGTTACAGTCTTGTCCGATGGGAATCTCCCATTATTACTGCCCAGTGCCCTCAGCCACCATTACGCCCGCGGAATTAAAAGCGTTTATTTAGTTTAAGAGTGGATTTCTGAAGTTCTTAGTGCTGCCATCGTTAAATTTAGAGGTTTTTACACCTGACACGACTGGTAAATCGCTTATAGCAAAAGTGTGCAACAGCTCCATTGTGACGGTTGGCGAATTAAAAGGTGTCAGCCGACGCCTTAGATTTTGGTTCAGATAGGCAACCAGGAATACTTGATTTCACTGCGATAAGCGTTGCCTTGATCTGAGTCAAAATCTTATGAGCTAACTGACATTATTCAATTCAGCGACTGTGCATGGGAAAAGAATGTTTCTCACTCAGGAACGTTTCCGGGTGATAGTTGTCTCTCATGTGCCAAGCAGACAAAAATAACTTAGACAAAGATTGTCGAAACCCCCTTGGGGATTTCCCCATACGTATAATATAGCCGCAGACTTCCACCAGACACAAATGCCCGAGTGCAACCATAAAACGGGCTCATGTGCTATTCGCGTGGTGTCAATTCGAGGCCAATTTCATTTGTCTTGTAGCGTGAGAAAACGGAAAGTTTTGAAGGACAGGGGAGAAGGAGCTTTCGAGCGAAAGTTATTACGATACGGCGGAGAGATAGAACGCGACCATCACATCACACAGGGTCAATAGTATAGCTCACCTGCCGAATCCACGCGCGGGTAGTAATCGAACTTTGCGTGAATCAAATCCCTTTCGCCGAAGGCTTAGCAGCACCGCAAACACTTCACAACCCCCGCCATCCCTCCATCCCTGCGCCCGACCGCCACCGCGATACCACCGGGTGCACATTCCAACCGTCAAAGGGGAGGACTTAATTGAGCCAGTCAATTACTGCAGACACCCTTCTCTCGAAACTTTATCCTTGTTACCCTCATGCTCCAAAGTTCCACTCCCCCCATCCCCCGTCTAATCTCACGGATTCAGCTCATACCGTATATATGTATGTATACCTAGCCCAGTCCAATTATACAGGGAGTAATTGTACGAGGACCGATCGGGCGTAGTCGTCGTTCTCGTTTAGGAATGCGTGTTCATGCATGTTCTTTTGCGGTTATGTTAATCTGGTTTGTAGGTCAGTGAGGTAAGTTCCAGCGCTCTCCCCCTCCCTTACCCTAGGAAAGGCGGGTCACGAGGTCTGGTTTTTTTTTTTTTAAACTCTTGTTACCGAAGAAAAAGAAAAAAAAAAACAAGGTTTGGAACAAGGAAAGAATTCGCTGACTAGTTGGCTGTTGACATACAATCGCCTCTTCCTCCTCCGTAGTGTAATTGATTGGTCTCAACTATTCTCCACCCTTCCCTCCTCACCCTTTTGCCTACCCCTTGCCCCTTACACATTTTCTGTATTCTCTCTGTTCACCGTTTGTCCCTCCGGAAATCCCTCACCGACAAGGGCTCGAGTTTAGAACGATAAGTGGCGTGTCGAGCAATCTGACAACGTTTTATTTCTTACAATTAATCGAAGGAAATCGTTAAACACCAAGAACGCGCAGAAGTAGGCCCCCTCTGCAACGGACATACTGGTGTTTTCACGAAATAGCAAGCCAAAACCCTAATATCAATAAAATTGGTTATACATGGCTGAAACTGGTGTTTCTTTGGATGGCTGATCACGAATTTGACATCAAAAATTCCAGCTGGGCTGATCATTTACTTCATCGTTAAACTGACGCTATGATGTCTAACGAGTGATGTTGTAAATTAAGAATTGTGAAACTTAACCGTTGTTATGGTAACTGTTACAACCAAAGTGGTTGTAACTAGAAACTAACGGGTGGGAAGCAAACGAAACGAACAGAACAACGGATTAACGGAACGAAAGGCAATAATTTATTCAAAGAAATAAACAGAATCAAAACGAACCAAACGAACCAAAAAGAGAAGCGAACAAACTAAGGAATGAAGATTTAAGAGAAAGGGATTAATACATTTTGGATCAGAACAGAATATGAAAATTAATAATTGCACGAGCTCGGGTGACCGGTCGAAGAAGCAGCTAGAAACTCACACTGAAGATGGCGAATCGCCGGCCGGTCCACCGAGCCCACTGGTTCCCATCTCCATTCCGGTCCTCCCCTGGCGGAGCGGAGCGGAATCGAGACGGTTAACCGGAACATAACCATCGTTCAAGTGCCGGTTTCTTAGAAGCATCCATGAATGACCTCCAAACAAGCGAATTTTCGCGATCGAATTTGTTTAACAATACCGACCTAACCTACATATTCGAGGAAACTCATTTGTGTTTTTAGGTGTCGGGGCATCGATGTCATCAATTCGATTTTGAATTCATCTCCGGACTTGAATTCAAACTCGAATTGTTGCCATCGATGCCTGAAAACACCGGAAAAATTCGAAAACACGATCCAGTTTCGTTCCATCCACTGTTGTCATGCCGAGGTTGGCAATAATTTTGTTTAATTCTGTTGAATTTGTCGCGACTATTCGCTTAGCAACGATCACTTTAGTAAACGTTACCACAGCAACAGCCAAGTTTTAGAATTTCCGACCAATAGCGTCACTCATACACGGAAAAAAAAACTACGGTGAAAATAACCATACGAATACCTGATTTTGGCACCTGCTAGATGTTATGGTAATGTTAACCAGAAGTATACTATGTTTTGACTTGGTACTTGGTGATGTTACCTGATTGCATGTCGAATTTACTCACAGTATCGGTAAATGTACCATACTTCTGGTCAAGTTTACCATAACATCTAGCAGGTACCAAAATCAGGTATCCGTATGGTTATTTTCACTAATCTTTTTTTTCCGTGTAGACTGTATCAGCGATTATTTTAGCGATGAAGTAAATGATCGGCCCACAAATATGTAATGTAAATGATCGTTTCAAAGGTTTTTTTTTTTGCACCAAACCCGAACCTATAGTCCGATTTGGTCGACTTCTAACAACTCGTGATACTCATATGTAAGCCATCTAATATTTAGTGCAAAACGCTTCAAAAATGCTCAAAATTCAGAGTAAAACAAGGACGCTCGCCCTAACGGCGACCTTCGGCTCGTCCTAAGGCGGGCTAATCTAAGGCTATAAGTCTTCAACTCAAATAAACCACACAATTAATTTAGGCGAAAGCATGTAACGATTGAGAACTTTATGAACGAAAAGAAAATCATGATAGAGATACCGTGATTTTATAGAAAAATACATTGAGAGATTTAGACACAATAGAACAGTCATGATCGTATCAACTCACAGGGACTATTCCTTAATTTAAGGCAAGCAAGGAAGCGAAGTAGCTGATGTTGAAATGCCTCTCGAGTACTTAATACATTCATTCCATCAGACGTATAAGGATTGAGGACACCAAATAATAGAACGAAAAGTAAAAAGGGGAAGAAGAAGGAGAAGAGCTAAAGATTTAAAGTAGTGAAGAATAGCATCAGCTGAAACTTTTGCTTCATTTAATTTTGCTCAATATAACTGAAACCGTGATTCCATTATAAGATTTTCTCCTCTCAAATTACTATCGGAGCGTTTCCGTTCCGAGAATTTTCATTCAAATAAGCTATTATATTGATTCAATGAAACCGCGAGTCCGATAAGCTGCGTCTTCTGCATGGGCGGATACAGGGAATTGTCTTTCTCTCTCTCCTCTCATTCGAAAACGTGCGTTTGAAAAGGACAGGAGAGGGTGCCAAAGTCACGTGATGGCCCACGCTGCTATCCTTTTCTAACACATAAGTTCAAATGGAAGGAGAGAGAGAGAAAGATAATTGCCTGTATCCGTCGATGGTCCTCTGTATAGCTGAAGAATGAAGATACGTCTTGAAAGTATTAAATTTCCAACACTTTCTGAGTCAAGACCGACCGACCAAACCCCCCCCCCCCCCCAATGAATATGAATGGAATATGAATATGAATATGAACATGGGTTTTGCCCCACTTTCGCTTCATAAAGTCTTGAGTTAAGGGATGCCGTTTTGCACTAGCGGATCTAAGTTATTGTCCTTCTCTCTCTTCTCCCATTAGAATGCGCATGTGTTAGCAAAGGATGGAAGCGATAATCACGTGACTGCCC
This sequence comes from Trialeurodes vaporariorum, assembly GCA_011764245.1. Taxonomy (NCBI): domain Eukaryota; kingdom Metazoa; phylum Arthropoda; class Insecta; order Hemiptera; family Aleyrodidae; genus Trialeurodes; species Trialeurodes vaporariorum. The sequence goes on along the minus strand of VMOF01000111.1, from coordinate 16,169,995 downwards.
CTAATCTGACCTTTTCTATCATACGCGTTCTAATGGGAGAAGTGAGAGAAGGATAGATTCATGGATCCGCCAGTGCCGTTTTGCGTATCTTAGGAGGAGATTTTTAATTCACCGAGGATTCCACCGGTTGACCAAGGAGAATAAACATTGTAGTAGAGTATTGACCATAACCTACAAAAATTGTTTGATCTGTATTCTGTAATGTTTGATTTTTACGCTTATGCGGCATAGGTGTCCCCGTGAGCACAGTCAAATACCCGAACTTGGAACAAGCTCATAACTTGGGAAATGCCTGGTGGAACGAAAACGCACCAAAAAACACGGTGTTTTTTATACATTAATTCCCAAATGATATTGTATGTGGCTAGTGGTGCGTTTTCGCACCAAGCGTTTTTGGCTATAAATATGCATGGGAGAAAAAAAAATGTGTTTTTGGGACCAAAATGGACTAACTTTAAAAATGTCACGAAAATCTGAGACCTAAAATAGTTCTGGGCACAAATGGGTTAAAAAAATACCAATACGGCGTATGAAATCGCATGAAATTGCATGAAATTGAGCGACCTCTCCTCAGAGCTGCCGTTTTGCGTATAGTTAAAAGTACTTTTCAATTCACCGATGATTCCTCTGGTTGAGAAAAGATTACACAATTCAGTTCGGTGTTAATGACTATATTGCACGAAGATACTCTGATCTGTAGTATTTTCTCAATCTGTGCAATCGCTGTTTAATTACTAAAATACCCGTAAGTTATTTAAATTCATCGACGACTCCACCGGCTGAGGATAGATTACAGATCAGAGTATTTCAGTCATACACTGAACTGAACTCTGTAATCTTTTCTCAACCGGTGGAGTCATCAGTGCATTCATAAATGTCATTAATGATACGCAAAACGACAGCAATGCCTCACCACCTAGTAATTAATCCGGAGTTGATGCCGCTCAATTTCATGCGATTTCATGTGCCGTTTTGTTGATTTTAAGGGTATCGCAAGGTAGGGTATTTGACAGTTCAAAACTAAGGGCCCTGGACGGTGGACGCAAAACAATGTTTTTTCTTGTTTCTTTTTCTAACGAATAGAACTCTACTCGCTTAGTACGTGTTATGAAAGTACACGGAAAAAAAACTACGGTGAAAATAACCATACGGATACCTGATTTTGGCACCTCCTAGATGTTATGGTAATGTTAACCAGAAGTATACTATGTTTTGACTAGGTACTAGGTGATGTTACCTGATTGCTTGTCGAATTTACTCAAAGTATCGGTAAATGTACCATACTTCTGGCCAAGTTTACCATAACATCTAGCAGGTGCCAAAATCAGGTATCCGTATGGTTATTTTCACTAATCTTTTTTTTCCGTGTATCGTCAATTGACCTGCCAAGTTCGAGTTTAGCCTTAATTTTGATCGAAATATATATCCTAGTTTTTTCACAATTTAAACCGTATCGTCAACGTTATTATTTTTTTTCCTTCAAGTGATTTTACAAAGGAATCGACCCTCCATTTAATCGAAAGTTTGCATCAGACCAATTCTTAGTTCTCTCTTCTTGAACCAACTAACAGCGATACAAAAACCGGATTTAATAAAGTGATGCAATTGGTTTCAGTCAAATCGAAGAGTTTTAGCGAACAAGATCTCGCAACCTTGCCAGCCATCAACACTCTCAACAGTCTCAACAGTCGCAGTCGGGCGAGAAACATCGCGTGCCGCCAGCTTGTGATTCAATACTCCTGCAGCGAATATTTTGTCGCCTATAAAATTGGCGGAGATAAAACTCGCTGTAAAAAGCGCGTTGATAACTCACTTATCTACACCGACTCGACTTTCTCCTTTTTGTTGTTTGTTGTTATTGTTTTTTTTTTTTTTCTTCTTCTTCTTCTTCTTCTTCTTTTTTCACGGTCAATGCTCTCCAGGAGGAAAAGTAAAAACTGAAACCGAGATCCGTGTTCAGATAGAAATTTTCATATTTTTCAACCCAGTAGCGCACCAAGAGATTCTTCATCTCTCTCTTTTCTCCATTAAGAAACGTATGTTAGACAAGGATTGACAAGGGGATAAAACCCCCTCCTTCTGTCCTTTCCCTACTCATACATTCAAATGGGAAATGAGAGAGATGGAAGATATCCTGGTTGCGCCAGTGTTTCAACCCCTTTCCTCTCTTCAGTCTTCACCCTATTTTCCTCTGCAGTTTACACTCTTTTGTCGCCAGTCTCAGATCTTACTAGAGATCGCGAAACTAACTTTCGGATACTCGTAACTTCCTGTCTTTTACAACTTCACTCTGTTGATCGTCTTGATTAAGCACAATGCCAGGCTGTATTCGATTTTATATCCACCCTTCCACTAGCGGAACCAGTGGATTGTCTTTCTCTCTCGATGGCCATTTGATCGCGTGTGTTAGAAAAGGACAGAAGAGGGGGTGAAAGTCACGTGACTGTCCCTTATCTGTCCTTTTCTAACACATGCATTTAAATGGTCATGGAGAGAGAAAGAAAAATTTCAGGATCCGCTAGTGTACCCTTCCCTCTTCTTCTTCGCTTTATCCCTTTGTTTTATGCGAGGTACTTCCGTAATTTTGGTCTTTCAATCATAGGTAACCGTAAATAATGAATCTTATCAATTTTTTAAGAAAATTACCAGCAGCAGCGTTTTGGTCGCTCCCGAAGCTGTCATAAAAATGCCGATGTTTTTAGTTACCTATTTATGACTAACTTTTAATTGGTTACCCACCTGTGCACTACAACAGTTGCTCAGTTGATGGTTTACTGTAAACTTTATTGCGAGCGCGTTGTTTAAATCTACGGATTTACAAAGTCATTTAATGACGTAATAAATATATTATAAAGGTTGTCATTGTGTTCGGGGTATGATTTAAATGATAAAGTCTGTGTGAAGGCATGATCCATGTTGATCTAGCAAAATTGTGCGAAAGACCAATTGAATAGACTATACAATATACAGTTTTATTTTTGTAGTATTATCTGTGTAGTCTTCATAATCTACTAACGACTCCTGGCACCCTTCGGGTGATTTTCATGAAGTATAGGCCTCCTCTGCGAAATAAGTGTCCGCGAAAAAAAAAACAATATTTTTGAAATTATTCTACTCAGTTGAATTTGTGTCGCTGATTTCATAAATAACACCGATTTCTGCTCAATTCGCCATGCTTTTTCGCATCTTGCACTTGTTTACATTTTTGGCAAAGTTTAAATTGTGAAAAAACTAGGATATTTCGATTAAAACTAAGGCTAGATTCGAATTTGCTAGGTCAGTTTACAGCAGAAAATTTGCGTGATAGGCGGCTAGAGCTGTCCAATTGTTAGAAAAAAACCTTGATTTGTGGTAAGGGACCGTAGTTCTGTGTTCAGTGAGGGCGGACACCTAGTATGTCCTATGGTCCTACGTCATATAATCGTAAAACTCGTTTTCACTTCTAGCATGCAAAGGGCCAGTGGCGAAGCGTGAAATTTTGCAACAATGTATTTTCTCCATTTAAATTCACAAAAAAAGTCAAACGCTCCAGTCATCGGCGATGACCAAACATTTCGACCTTTCTAATGTTTTTAAATGGGAGGAAAGGAACGTTGCTAAATCGCACGCCTCGCCACTGTAAAGGGTGTAAGTAAGTAGATTTAGAGGTTAATCGCGATGTCCTAAATTCTGTAGATCGATCGACACTAGCCGTCTTTTTTTATTTTCGCAGTCGTTTGCTTTAAATTTTTTTTTTATTTAGGTGTACAAAGTTTGTGGTTAGCTCTACTGAAATATTTTGTTGGGGCGTTATTCTTCCAAAGGTTTTGTTTGCGCTATTCTCTCGACAGTTTTGCTTGCTCTATGAAAGCGTTTTCTGTGTAAATCAGGTTTAATGGGGCTGTTGTTTACATTTGCTGTATGCAATTTAAGGGTCAATTCAGTTGTAAAAACCTGCATAAATAACGATGATAGCACTAAAAACTTACAAAATTCACTTAGAAACTAACACTGAGAGAATTCGTTTTTTCATCCAAGGTGTGTTTCGTTTGTGTTAAAGAGACTGCATAGTGAAATATTGACTGAGGAGAAATGCCTTTGGCCCAAGGAAAATGTCTGTAAGTAAAATCCCATCGAAAACCTTTCCAGGTGCAAGCAGACGGCATGTCAGGTAATTAGGTCTGTCACAAAAAGCCGATCCAATGCATCTACTCGAAGATATGATATGATGGGAATGGCAAGTCTCAGTCTCACGCCTACACCACAGCTACAAGTACATAACAACCATGCAGTTTCTACACTATATTAGAGCGGCCAAGGAATTGCACAGATTCAACCCCAGTGTTATTAGCCTTGATTATGAGGATACTCTTGTAGATGACCCCCAATGATCCCGCTTTAACATAGTTTCTATTGTTAGATTTCTGGTGATTACTTCCTTCATTTTGTCTTTATTTTCATTTTGTATTCACGCTGCGTTGCCACTTTGTGCAATGAAAGAATCTTTGCGAAAATGCTATCGCGTCGAATAGTGAGCGGAAATGATAACCAGCCAAAAGAGTGCGCAATAGAGCCCCATTCACAAGCTCAGAAGTTCGGATTTCTTCGTCGGAGTGAACAACAACAGAAACAACACGAAACCGAAACTGTGCAAAAGTGAAATTGAGAGAAACCCAGCGAAAGTGAATCCATGCGAAACTGTATAGCGCAGCCGAATTTTCCAGAGCTGCCGATTTGCGTAGATTTAATGGCATTTTGAAATTCACCGAAGAATCCACCGGTTGAGAAAAGATTACAGAGTTTAGTTCAGAGTATGACTGTAACGCACGAAAATACTCTGATCTGCAATCTTTTCTCAATAGGTGGAAACGCCGTTAATTAATTCAAATATACCGGTTGAAAAAATATAAAAGACGCTAGTATTTTCGTGCATTACAGACATACTCTGAACTAAACTCTGTAATCTTTTCTCAACCGGTGGAATCTTCGGTGAATTTCAAAATGTCATTAAATCTACGCAAATCGGCAGCTCTGGAATTTTCTGCCACCATTTATCGGCCCATGATTTGGTTCACGGTTTTATATTAATGATGACGGTTACAACGGACGTCAACACTCAACAGCTCTACGGTGCTTTTTCCTTCCGAAAGTTTTATTAAAAAAAAATGAATCTCGTTGAAAAGAAAGTGTTTTCCCCCTCCCCTCACCACCTGTGTACGTTCTTTGCGAGAGCATTGAACCTTGAACCTGCGAAAATTGATTACTCCGAAAGAGAGAGAGAGTGAGTTCAGTTTCTGCTTCTGATCCCGAGGGCTTAAATCATTCTCCACCCCTCTCAAAAATACCTATACCGACGCGAATCGCGAAAACGTCGCGATCGACTGCCTCCAACGACATCGACAGCCAGCAAACCGCGGGTATTAAATGAGCGGAGTGTGGCGGACAGAGCTGCCGTTTTGCGTATAATTAATGACATTTTTCAATCCATCGATTTATCCACCGGTTGAGAAAAGATTACACAGTTCAGTTCAGTGTATAACTGTAATGCACCAAAATACTCCGATTTGTTATCTTTTTCTCAATCGGCTGAGTCGTCGATGACTTTAAAACCTTGCGGATATTTTAATTAATTAACGGCAATTGCACCGATTATGGAAAGATTACGGATCACAGTATTTTCTTTCAGTACAGTTATACACTGAATCGAGTGTTGTAATCTTTTCTCAGCAGATGGAATCGCAACGGTGCATTAAAAAATGTCATGAATTATACGCAAAACGGCAGCTCTGGTGGCGGAACGACGGCACGGCCGTGGCGTGCGCCCACGTGTTACGCACTTGCACGTGTTTCGTATTTTCTGTTTCGCGTAATTCCTCCATATTTAGCCGTTGAGTAGAGGCTCGGGTGAATACGGAATAAATGAAAAGTTAAAAGAAATAAATGTTCGAAACAAAAATAAAATAAAAAAAATGAAAATCCAGTTGTGACAAATCCACCCTTATCTTTTTAAAGTAAATCCTTGCGCCTTTCCGTTTTTTCCCTATTCACTACCGTTTTTGTTATCATAACGCGGAATTGTGAATCCACCCCCTTTCTCCTCATTCCCCTCCTACGCTGCCACTTTGCCTATTTTTAGGAGCATTTTACAATCCAACGTTGATTCCACCGGTTGAAGCAAAGACTACATAAATCAGTGTAACAAAAGTTTGATGAAGTGCTCAAATCACGAAATCTCTGTAATCTTTATTTCAACGGGTTGAATAGAGTAGATGGATTTCAGATTGTCATGAAATACATGCGCAAATCGACACCACTGCTCCTTTCACTGTTAGAATTCTCGATGGTAAACTTTTTATCCGCCTACTCAATGCAGACGCAGGTTTGAAATGTTGGAGTTGTTTTTATTTTTATATTTTGTCTGCTCTTAAATTTAGTTCAGCTCGCAGAAAATGTGGTGTCCCTCTACGTGAGATCGAGCACGTTTCGAGACGTTAAAATCTCTCTTTTCGACGTGTGTACGTTTGACGTGCTTCTAAAATGTGAACCGAAACTATGCACGCGCTTGCTCTTCGTTCATGGCTCGCCTTCAATTACAGATGTAGGCAATGTATGTTACAAGAGTGTACGATAAGTTATCGCCTCTTTGCTTCGGCTTTTTGTGAGGGAGGCAGGCAGGCGCAGGCAACGATTTCTTTTGGATTTCCAATCATCGTGTGCTTTTTATGTTTTGATTAATATTTTGTTTCCCTGGAAAAAGGGCGCATTCCCCTGGTTTTCTCATGTGCTTTCACCCCCCCCCCCAGAGAGAGAGGGTATTGGCACCATGTTCATGTTCTTTGTATCATTAGTCGCGTTTTCTACAGACTGTTTTAGTAGAGCGATTTTAATCGTATCGATTGCCGTCCGAGGGCCTCTAGGTCCAACAAACTATGGTTCAATGTAATTTTCCCATAAGCGAACTTTTGAACGGAAATTTAGATTATTAAATCAAACAATTATTCCAAACTCTTTTCGATCATGCATTCTACGTCCTCGAAAATGCTTAATTATGCCTGGTATCTTGATTAAAACTGCCGAAATTAAGAAGATATTGCAGATCAAATGTTGCATTTGTAGGTTAGAATCGCCCAGAATCCTGCCAATCCCACAACAACAACAACAACAACAATAACGTTTGAGTGATTCCAACCTCCAAATGCATTGTTTAATCAGTAGATAAATCTTGTAGATTTAGTCGTGCTTGGATCCAGGCATAAAATTAAGCATTTTTGAGGACGTAGAATTCATAATCGCAAAAAGGTAGTATTAATGGTTTGATTTAATTGCCAAAATTTTCGTTCAAAAACGCGCTAATGGGGAAAATACATTAAATCAGAGTTTTTTTGGAACCAGAGGTCCTCGGACGGCAATCGATATGATATATCGCTCTCCTGAAACAGTCTATACTTACTTGTTGGTCAAGTGTTATTACTTGTACCAATGCATTTTATTATCTTCATCACTATTTTACATTCAATAGCTGTATTCTGCTTTGCCATTGCGATGGCAATTTTCATTAATTTTTTTACGTGAGTATGTCTTGTTGTCCTTTAATTTTGTTTGCACACTCAAAATGTTGCTTCGTTACTATTACTTAATTACTCAAACGCTTAATGCTGTTTTTAGATCAATATGAACTTTTTAGTCATTTAAACGGCGAATTCCGGATTTCTTGTAGTTTTGGCCGCATTTGACCGAAATTTTAAAGATGGTCTGGGGACTCTGGGGGTCTCTCCCAGCATTTTAAAGGATGGTCTGGGGGTCTTCTCTCAGCATTTTAAAGGATGGTCTGGGGGTCTCCCCTAGCATTTTAAAGGGGGGTCTGGGGGTCTCCTCCAGATTGAAAATGGTGTGAGAAAGTATTTCCCAGAATTTATTCATTATTTGGTTCGGGTGAAGATTTGAAGTTCAGAACTTTTTGCTGGCGACACTGAACGTCAGAGTCAACAAAACCTTTTTCAGCGATTCAGGAGCGTTGTTCATTGTTACCTCTCACCGTTAAGCTTCTATTTTCGCCCCCCCCTCCTACTTCGCGAGAAGGGTACAAATTCCAAGCCTTAGTAGTTGCACCGGTGTCATCCATCGTTGCCAAACATACAAATTAGGCGGGATAAAAAATAAGATAAAAATTGCACAACTGTTGGTTTGGATGAAAATCTTTACTTGGTAGCATAACCGCATGATCTCTTCCACTTATTTTCCCTTTGCATGTATTAGATTTCTTCCATAATTACACGGTGGAAAGATGGATGGGTGGATAGCGTCTTGTGTTTTTCATAATTGGGGCAGTTGCAAGAGTCTAAAATGTTGTGTTTTTCGCACAGAAAATGATAGTACTTGGTGAGCTGAAGCAATGGCACCTTTGGTTTTTTTGTAAGTGTCCCGGTTCTAGAGATACACACGTTTAAAGTTGTAAAAAATCGTGTAGTGTAGTGACGTCACTAGGCGGAATTCCCATTTAAAACAATGTATTTTGGGCCAAAATCTCATCTCCGGAACAATGGGACTTAATCAGATACCAAACGCATCTTTGTTCTCAGCTCATCTAGTACTTTCATTATCTTCATAAAAAAACACAGCATTCATGACCCTTGCAACTGCCCTTTTTGTGAGTTTCAATTTTGGTCTTTTGGTGCTGCCATTATTTGTTATTTTTACGGCTTTTTACGTAAAAATTTGTGTCTTAAAACGCTGTAGCCGAAGTTTGCAACAGACCAATGGGTCTGTTGCAAACTTTTACTACAACGATTAGGAGTGTTTAAACGAACGTAAAATCGCTTGAAAAGTTCATTGGTGGCATCAGAAAGTCATAAAGTGCTACAATAAACTCACAAGAGGCGTTTAATGAAATCCAAGATGGCGGAGAAATATCGAGCAATTTGTATACATGCACCACGAACATTCAAGGATGACCAACTGTGACATCCTCTCTGGAGGGTAGAAGTTATGTGTTTGTTTACGTTGTGATTGGTTGTGATCGATATTGTGAGGTTGGCTATCCTTGGATGTTTGTGGTGCATACATACAAATTGCTCGATATTTCTGCGCCATCTTGGATTTTATTAAACGCCTCTTGTGAGTTTATTATTGCATTTTATGACTTTCTGATGCCACCAATGGAATTTTCAGGCGATTTTACATCAGATTAAACTCTCTTAATCGCTGTAGCAAAATTTTGCAACAGACCCATTGGGCTAAACCACAAAAAATAGACACTGATGGACTGTAAACGTCTTGGGCACATAATGTCGTTTTGGAGACTCACTCCAGACAATGAGCGAGGTAAAAAAAGAAAAAGAAAAAGAAATTAACGGATTGTCACTCAATATTTTAAGGACGTTCGGTCGTACGCCGAGCCGTACGGGATCGCTGAAGCGTAAGTCAAGGGGGTGGGGGGGTCTGGTCTGTCCAGTAATTTGTTTGCTGTCATTCAAACTTGTTAATTCGGGAGTGGAGGCTAATTCGCGTCGCGAGCTTCGAGAACCGAGAAGGCGTTGTTTCGGAATTGATTAGGGAAGCGACACACCATCCATCATGAATAATACTGAATACCAAATACATTCTGTTTGCCACGCATTGCACGCCCGGTTCCGCTCGCGCCATAGTCCGGACACTGGAGTTTCTCTCTCTCTCTCTCTCTCTCTCATTCTCCTCCCATACGAAACAAGTGCGTTAGAATAGGACGGAGATAGGAGCTGAAGTCACGTGATGGCCTCTTTTGTTATCCTCTTCTATTGCATGCGTTTAAACGGCTGGAGAGAGAGAGAGAGAGAGAGAGAGAGAGAGAGAGAGAGAGAGAGAGAGAGAGAGAGAGAGAGGCAGAGAGGCAGAGACAGAGAGAGGAGAGAGAGAGAGAGAGAGAGAGAGAGAGAGAGAAAGAGAGAGAGACAGAGAGAGAGAGAGAGAGAGAGAGAGAGAGAGAGAGAGAGAGAGAGAGAGATTCCTGTAATCCGCCCATGGCTCGCTCTCCGGCAGCAGGACTGCCCGTGTCCGAAATCAAGGAATTAATCCGAATGCGTTTTCAAGGAGGATTTCCCGCCCCCGTGTTGCTCCCCGATTAATAGGGTCAAGGGTCACAATGCTCCTACTCCCAACGGTCACCGCTATTTTCGACCTTAATTATTCCTCATTTTCCCCGCCTTAATTACCGGTTTCTTTTTCGCTTCGATTAATTGACGCTTTTTTTTAAACGTTTCATAGCACGTAAGTCCTCTGGTTGCAGGTAGGCTCTATTGATGTCGTTTGACATGAAATATGTTTTATGAGTAAATAAGAAGGGAGTTAGTGTGACAGCGGGAATCGTGTGAAAAATGTAGGGCTCTATGCACGGCTGAATTCCCTCCAAAAATCTGAAACCAAGGGCTTTGATTTGGTTAAGCTGGAGACATTTTTGGATGGAAGAATCGAAGTAAAGTTATGAAGCTCTTTTTTAGAATTGATTTAATTATACACTTTTGAAACAGATTTTTACCTCTCTATTCCGATAATTGGAGCATAATCGCACAACTCGGCCAAGGTCTGGAAACTATATAATCCGTATAAAAAAAGAGAATTTTCTCGCAATTTCCCTGAAACTCCTTTTAATTAATCCCTCGGTCTAAGCTCAGTTTTTTTTAATCAGAAGTTTGAAGGATCTTATGGAAATGCATTGAATCGTTCATCGGTTTTTTCTGGAGAGTTTTCCACGCGTGACTCCGATGATTTCTGATTTCAAGACGAGTGTCTTTTCCGAGAGGATTTTCTCGCGGTATAGAGAAAGAGGAGGGCAGGAGTTTTTGGTTTTTATCAATTTTTAAAATTCTAAACCGACAACTTTGGATTTTCCCCCTTGAGAATGTTATGTTTGAACTACAGGCCTTTGTATGAACTGAAAATTGCTGCTGAATTTTCACCGATTTCATCAACGACAATTAATTCATTCAAAGTACGAGTTGAGGCCGCGATTACTGAAACATGCAGTTGTTGCACAGATCCTTTATTTTTTCTTTTTAAATGATTAAGCAATTGAATGATATATCATACAACCCAATTTATACTGAGAAGATTAAAAATACAAATAAATCTAACGAATCTGGAATATTTGCGACAGTTTGTGTACAGAATGTCTGTTATTAACCTTTGGATGCCAGATTTCTATTATTTTTTCAATGTTTTTGCAGGGAAAAAAAAAATGTTGGGCACTGTTTCTCCAACGTTCACGCCCTATTGTACCTATTTTAATAGTTGGGGGGAAATATCATTCAGTTTGGGATTTTTTTTTTCCAAAATTGGGGGAACATTCGACATTTTTGAAGTCTTCTTTAACCCCTTATGGACCAAGCCCGAGTATACTGGTTTTTCTCTTCCAATCTGTTTCACATTATTACAGTATCATGATTCCGAATAAACTTGATTCTGGATGTAGACACTTACAAGATTAGCTTTTGTTCAGGCGCCTTCAATTCATCGTATAGGCAATTCCAGCTCCCCCGAGTACGAACAGTTAAGTACCTTCCCTTTATAGACGGAAGAGTGGAGTTTTATTTTAAACTAACCTGGGAGCTGATCGGGGACCATAGTTAAACATATCGAAAAAACTGAAAACAAGTGACACGATTGGGTGAGAGATCGATTCAGGGTGGATCTTTTTCGAAAACCACTGTCCAGTCGCTCGGTAAGTAAAGGTTGCTCCATAGACACCTTTACACAACGAGCGACTGAACAATGGTTTTCAAAAGACTTCCGCCCCACATCGGTCTCCCACCCAATCGTGTCACTTGTATTCAGTTTTATCGATCTGTTTAACTGTGAAGTCCCCGATCGGCTCGCTGGTCTGCAAAGGGTTAACGGTCTCTTTGAATTCCCTCTGAGTTGGCGACATTTTCCCTGAAGTTGACAATATTTTCATAATGGGGTAGTCGCAAAGGTCGAATGGATCTGTTGAATACTTTTGCTCAAGCGTTACAGAAAGTTGATTTTGGTGTAATCGCAAAAATCTGAATTTATCCGATTGCGCAAATCGCATGAAAATCACATTGAGAGCATCAAACAGGCTCAAAATCCGCTCATAAATCCTTAATAGGCGTTTCAAAAAAAAGCCCTAGATGGCTGAAAGGGCAAATCAACCTTGCATGCATGCATCACGAGCACCAAAAGATGGGTGATGACGGCAATTTATATTTTTGGTTGGAATGTAAAGAAACGACTCACTTCCTCATAGTATTTACCTACGTTTTATGAAATTCAAGTGTGTTTTATTCAGGTAAATTTTACTTTCTCACACTAATGAAATTAGAAAAATTGAGAAAGTTTTGCGATGGCGCAGAGATTTCCAAGGTATTTTGTTTCGATACTTGGTCTGCTGCGACTAAGTATATCATGATATTTATAAAATAATTGGCTCTCATCATGCCTAATACTATCTTAAAGAACATCCATCCACAAAGTTTCAATATTTCTTAACCGTATTTGGTAGGGAGGAGTAAATTCATGAAATTTCTGTGGCGTATGTCTGATTGTCTGTCTGTCCGTCCGTAGCCATAAACGTGAAATCCAGCATGACTTTTTAACTATTGATCCATATGCATCCAAAATGCAGAGAAGTTGTTTTCAACATTTCCCAGAGAGATTTTTATTTTTTTGTTTTTACGTTTTAATTTTTAGGTTAGTTTTGGATGAAAACTGGTTTCCATCAAAATCAATGGGAAAATGGGTCAAGAAGGGGCAAATTTTAAAAATTTCAAAATGGGTATTTGGATTTGGATAAAAATATCAAAGGGGGGTCTGAGGGTCTCCCCCAGAATAATTTGATGTACTTCGTAATTCGGGTATTCCCTCCGGTTTATGTTTTATGTTTACCGTGGTGAATATTTCATTTTTTTTTGTCGATTTTCTGAGATTCTCGAGAGGAAACGCCGGGAAAGTACCTACTTTGTCGAATGTCGGCGTCAGCTATCTTATACTCGCGGTGCATGCATGCAAGGTTGATACGCCCTTTCAACCGCCATCTTGGCCCACCCTTAAAATGCCTTTTGCGGGTTCATGAGTGGATTTTGAGACTATTCGATGCTCTCAATGTGATTTTCACGCGATTCTACACCCGAACCAACCCTCCATAACGCTATTGCAAAAGTATGCAACATACCCATTGTGAAAACATAGAATTCTCATTTAAAACAAGTATTACTGGCCAAAAGCGCATCTCCAGACTTGAAAACTAGTTGGAAACTAACGGCATCCTTCTTTTCAGCTCACTGAGTACATCCACTTCTCTTCACAGAAAAACTTGAAAGTTCAGACCCTTGCAACCAACCTATTATTGACGGTGCAACAGGAGGTAAACCTTTGGGGAGAGGGGGAGGTTGTTAGTACCGGCTCTTTTTTTTCGCGTGCGGTGTTTCGGGTTGCGCCACGTGGATAAAGTTTCCAACCGTTCTTCACAAATGCGGGGGCAAGTTTGTGCCATAATCTATTTGTATAGAAGTAATCTTTGTTTCTCTATGTGTACGTGTTTTCGTATACTCATTCGATGTGCAATAAAGTACTCTTTTGCTCGTAACTATAATCCAGCAGACACGGACGGGCGTCGCTTCAGTCGGTACTCGAGTCGAGTCCAAACTAAATTGGCCACCATTAATGTTAACATTGCGGCAACAAGTTCCGAGAACTCAGCGGTCATCACGCATCAATGGAAACCTCGCGCGTTTCCATCGCGAAATTCAGTAGAATTGCACAAGGCGATGAAGAGAGAGAGAGAGAGAGAGAGAGAGAGAGAGAGAGAGAGAGAGAGAGAGAGAGAGAGAGAGAGAGAGAGAGAAGGGCGGCGGATTCGCAGAAATTCTCCCTTCGCGCTCCAAATTTCGATGAAACAATCGCCAGCCATTCTCGACAGTCACAGATTATAGATTGCTGTTTTGCTTGGGTAACTTTTCGAGCTCGTTTCCTATTTTAGCCCCTCTTTTGTCACCAACGGATCCAGAAAATTGTCCTTCTCTCTCTCTTTCTCTCTCTCTCTCTCTCTCTCTCCCTCTCTCTCACTTACTCACTCACTCACTCACTCTCTCTCTCTCTCTCTCTCTCTCTCTCTCTCTCTCTCTCTCTCTCTCTCTCTCTCTCTCTCTCTTCCCATTAGAATGCATGTGTTAGAAAAGGATAGACGAGGGGGCGAAAATCACGTGACTGCCCCTCATCTGTCTTTTTCTAACACACTCATTCTAATGGGAGAAGAGAGAGAAGAACAGACTTCTGGATCCGCCGATGTCTTTTTGTCGCTCTGGAATTCATCGGCGCGTGGTTTGCGACTTGACTTTTTCTCGCTCTGACTTTGATTCAATAACAGAGCTGCCGTTCTGCGTATAATTTCACGCATTTCTCAATGTGACCCTTTTTATGAAACTTTTGATTTTCCCGCCAAAGTCGGCAGCACTGTAAATCAAACCTCCGCATCCGTCTCCGCTCGCTTTTTCCGTAACTTGGATTCACTGACGGGTGGATCCAGGAATTTTCTCTCTCTCTCTCTCTCTCTCTCTCTCTCTCTCTCTCTCTCTCTCTCTCTCTCTCCGCTCATTTGAGCGTAGGTATTAGAAAAAGACAGGTCGGGGACAGTCGCTTAATTTTCGCCCCCTCCTCTCTGACACTTTTATAACACGTGCAATCGAACAAACGAAGAGAAAGAAAGATAGATTTCCAGATCCGCCCACGTGTGGATTCCTAAGAGGGATGCCTTGGACCCCAATTTCAAAATACCATATTTTCTATCTTTCCTTCTTTCATTAGTTCTATAACATACATTAGAAAGTCGGAAATAGGTCCTCATCTATATTCCTCCGGAGTTATAGGGAAAAGAAATCAGTGGAGGCAAATTCACAATAACTATCAAATCCTGTATTAAATTCAACGAGCTGCTGTATTGGAGTGGATTTATGGTACGTGATTTTGAAACTTCGAGGAGGCAGTAACCATGATGGCAGCGGCGGCTCGTGCAATGTGGCAACAATGGATTTCCTCCATTTAAAACTGTGTAAAATAATCGATTACTTGGTGAGGCGTAGCGCCTCACCTACTATCGATCTTTTTGCATACGTTTAAATGGCAAAAGTGCACGGTTGCCAGATTGCACGAGCCGCCACTGTATGAAGGAATTCTTTTATGGACATTTTACATGGACACACATTTGCCTCATTTTTTTTTTTCTTTTTTTTTTGTAACCTTGAAAGGAAAGTTGTGACAAATCCACATGAAATTGGTTTCAAGCGAAATTGCAAGTGTTTGAGAGTGGTTGTCTGGACACAGGAATCCATATAACATAACTGTTTTTTGGAAGGTTTTGCATGATGAAGAAACCGACTCAGGACAGAAACAAGCCAACTTTTCTCACTTGCAGGCTGACTATGAACAATCGTAGCGTAATGCTATCGAGTCGATGATGGAATACGTGTTATTCTTATGGTATGGGTGGTGTCATTACGTTAGGTTTCATTCCGATTGAAACCCTCCCACCTTCAATCTCTGCGGAAATTCGCCCGAATACGTGTTATTTTTATGGTATGGGTGGTGACATTAAGATAGGTTTCATTCCGATTGAAACCCTCCCACCTCCAATCTCTGCGAAAATTCGCCCGAATACGTGTCATTGTTCTGTGTCATTTTACATGATAGAAATAGCTTCTGGTGCAAAGGAATGTGGCACCCTCCCTATCTTGTTCTAACCCTTTCTCCCTCAATTCCCTACCCCTTCCAGAATCGTGTGCTTTAGCTTTTCTCTCTGTTTCTCTTTCCTCATACAAACCATTTATTTTTGACTTTTATTTACTATGTCACCATAACTATTTATATTTGTCTGTAAAATTTAACCGTTTCTCTATTGTTTTTCATTTTTTTCATATCCGTGCTTGCCTCATTAGAAGCAAATGAGTGAGAACAAGGAGGTTGGGTGGAAGAGTGGACTAAATAGTCCTAATCCTGCCTCCTTGCTCAGTCCGCGCTGTTTTTCTTTTTTTTGTTCCTTTAACTTATTCTGTTTAATTAAAATTGACATTGTTTTTGTTTTCTGTAAATATGTGCAAATTGAGCATTAAATAAAACTATCTCTCTCTCACTCTCTCTCTCTCTCTCTCCCTCTCTCTCTCTCTCTCTCTCTCTCTCTCTCTCTCTCTCTCTCTCTCACTCTCTCTCTCTCACGCTGCCCATTCGTCTATGTGTTAAAAAAGGATAGAAGGAGGGGTTACCACGTAATTTTAACAGCTGACTCAGCCCTTTTCCAACGCATTGATCTCAAATGGGTTTAGATAATTAGAGATATAGAGAGAGAGAGAGAGAGAGAGAGAGAGAGAGAGAGAGAGAGAGAGAGAGAGAGAGAGAGAGATTTGGTGGATTTGCTTCCCGCCCCCTCCTTCAACTACGTCTGTTTTCACGTCTGACAGTTTCCCGACCCCTGTCAACAAACCAGCGCATTAAATGGCTCTTGCGCTTCAGAACTGCCGAATTCATAAATTGCAATTCCGATAAACAGATTTTCCTCTCGTAAACGAACGCTTAATTAAATTAAAAGCTTGGGATGAATTGTGAAAAGTTTGTGTTTGCAAGTAAACAAAGCAGCGATGCCAAGTAAACCGAGAGGGTGGGACTCATCAGAGCTGCTGTTTCGTGTATATAAGTATATCTAATGACATTTTTCAACTGATATTCCACCGGTTGAGAAAAGATTACACAGTTCAGTTCAGTTTATGATTGCGTAATGCTCGAAAATACTCTCATCAGTTAGCTTCTCTTAATCGATGGAATCTCCGTTGAATTTTTAAAATATCCGCAAGTCTTTTAAATTCAGTGATGATGCACGGGAAAAATAAAGACTGAATGAATTTACCATCTACATAGCTGATTTTGCGTCTACTAGCAGGTATGGTAAATTTCACCGTAATGTGGTAAATGCAACGTACCTTGTGGTAAATGAAGGTAACGTATGGGTACATTTTACCATCATCTGGTGAAATTTGCCTTACTTGATAGCAGACTCCAAAATCAGCTATGCAGATGGTAAATTCTACCGGTCTTTTTTTTTCCGTCCACCAACCGGTTGAGGAAAGATTATTGATAAAATTATTTATATGACCAACTTAAAACGCATCACAGAAAACACTTTTAACAAAAAATGTAAACCTAGAAATATGACTGGAAAGTTTTAAGTTGAGTTTAAAAGGTGGAAATCGATGATGTTTTGTGACTTTTTTGCGCCGATTTTCGGCCACAACTTTTAGTTAATTAGTTAGTTTAATTAAGATGATACCTATGTTCTTCGAAAATGGAACGCAAGTCTTCGAGGAAAAACTGAGACGCTTGGCTGGGAAAAGAGATCAAAGTCATGACCCCTCTCGAAGGATAGGCTATACGTATCTTTATCACTTTTACCAGCAACCATGATGTGCATGATTTTTGTTTATGGGTTCGATCAATTTCAAGTATTTTACAGTCCGTTTTGTTTCTTAATTTTCAAAGAAGATGAAAAATTCGGTCGATGTGTCAATCCTCATCACCGACTGGCGAGTCCACGAAAAATATTAGTTTATTGCTGTGTTGTAGAAGTCAGCGATTCGCCAACAATGCACTCATCGGTTGCAAAACCCGATTAGCGTTCTACTCAGTGCTGCCTTTTAATTCACCGATGATTCCACCGATTGAGAGAAGATTACATTTTTCAGTTTAGTGTATGACTGTACTATAGGAAAAAACATTAATCTGTAATCTTGTCTCAACCGGTGGAGTCGTCGTTGACTCAAAAAGACTTGCTGATATTTTAATTTAACACCGCGGCGATTGATCTGATTGAGAAAAGATTACAGATCAGAATATTTTAGTGCAGTACAATGATACATTGAACTGAACTGTGTAATCTTTTCTCAACCGGTGATGGAATCAGAAAAATCCCATTCGGCAGATCTGGCTCTACTCCTTTTTTCACTCTCGCATGTCCCTCACGCATAGCTAATGCCGAATTTCATTTAAGGGATCATGTTTCACAGCAGTTTCTTTTCCAAGTCGCATTAAAGTGACTTCATAAATTCAATTCTGCCAAAACATGTTGCAAAAAGTGTCTCCGTCTATACCGTTTTAACAACCGGATCGAGGTAGCAGTACTTACATATGGGTTACGTTAAGTTAACCTTCCCCCAACGCGGCGGAAAAAATATGTCGTTTTACTTCGACAGTCACCATCATTAAAATCCATTTCACCCCTAATCTTTTTTTTGTCCAACGTAAGCTTCGGGAGAGAATATAAAATTATTTTAGCGATCAAATCATCAGTATACAATTTTCAACTAACCTCGTCATCGAATCCAATCGCTGGTAAATTCGTCATTGCAAAATCACAAGACATCTCATGACAAATTTGTCTTCATTCGGTTGGAAAGTAGCGAATAATGTACTTACTCGTCTGTCGTGTTTGTAATAAAAACAGAGAACAAGCACACACAATTTATAAAAGTTCGCCGTATTATTGTACACGTAATCCCGCAAGCAAGTTTATCTATTTATCACACACACACAAAAAACCACATAAATTCTCATGAAACCGTTGAAAATCTCGCTTATATTTCCTCTTCTTATCTTTGTATCTTTCTCTCTCTCTCCCTATTTCAGTTTACTTGACCTTTACTGAATGTGACGAAAAAGAAAGAAGAAAAAATATCTTTTTTTAAATAAATTCCACCTCATCTAAATCATTCCCGAGTTTACTTTTAGTTTTGTTCTCGATAAAGCTCACTCTATTGATTCAAACTGCGCTTTTTTTCTTCTTCTTTTTCTCTAACTCAAAAATCTTTGTCGAATAATTTATCGTCCCGCCGACCTTTTAACAGTCTATTTAGTTGCACAAGACTCTTTTCCTTTATCTAACAGCAGTTCACCTCGGTAAATACGAAATCGGACATTCAGTGGAAAGAAATAGTTTCCACATCTTTAGCTACTTTTCGCTTCGGCGTGACTATATACATACACGTGTGGTTTGAACATTAATTTTGAAATCCTTCTTCAAATTTGTGATCGGTTATGATCGAACATCGTGTAAGAGCACTCGGGACACAACTTCACTGAAGCACAATATCGTCGAAAACACGGAGGAATATCCTCGTTCTGGTCTTCTTTCGCGGATTTCGCAAGTGGAAATTAGTCAGACATGAATAAAAGAACAATTCATCTATGCGACGGTCAGCTCACGGTGGTTGCGGGCGGGTGATTTGATTAATCCCGCCGAAACCTCGGGCTCCTTGAAATAAATCTTGAAAACCGAAGATACTATATACGATAGAATCGAAGCAAGATATAAATCCGATGATAAAACACGCCGTGATATAAGGGTCTTCGCACACATTGATAGAGTTAAAGATCGAGGGGGTCCGGGTCCTGGTAGACTGGGGGCTGGGGAGGGGGGATAAAAAAAGAATATAGAGGGATACAAATCGTTTTCCTCCGCGCGACAAGTTGACAGAATCGTCGCCCAGCAATCGACTGCGGCTGAGAGAGTGAGGCCAAAGTCTAGTGGCACCGGTGAAGACGCGAAATCAGTGAGGAGGGGGGCAAAGAGAATTGGTACGATGAAAATTTTCGCGGACAAGAGCGATCACGAAAACACCCCGGACGAAGTAGAAGAAGAAGAATGCGAAGACTGAATAAATCTATGGGGGTGTGGGTGGGAGGGGGGGGGGGGTTAAAGGGAACTTGTACAGCAAAACATTCCGACGAGGTTATATGCCGAACATGTTCGGCAAGTAACTAGTAAGTAAAATGCACGAAGAAGTAAAATGCAGGTGCGACGGGGAGTGAAATAAATATTGAAATTACCAGCGACACGAAGAAAATATCTTTTAAACACAACTTTGGAAGCTTTGAATTGTAAATAACCGAATAGTGAGAACCGGACAGCAAGCGAAGTTGATGAAGAACCTCGTCTGTGGGGTGAGGGGGGTGGGGGAGGAGGAGGTGGGGCGTAGAGTCTCAAAGAGAAGGGGGTCTCTCTATACCGATAGGCGGTTTGAATAAAAAAGAAAAAAAAAACTTATTAATATTCAAGGTCGTCAAGCAGGAGTAATTTTTGTAAGAGGAGAAGATTGACCTATAGTGGCAGCGCATGCCGCGATGAGGGGTTTGTTTTATGCTAATTATTATGGCCACCTCTCGTCCCCTCCTCGCAATTAGATGGAGCCTCGTCTTGAATATCCCCCGACTCTCCTTATTTATGAGGCAAGGTCAATCATATTTTTCTTTCCTTTGCTTCCCTTTTTTTTTTTTTTTTTTAATTTTTTTATTGTGATCGAAAAGTGTTCTCACTTGTCACTTATCGTAAATCGGTCCTTGCTCGAAGGATAAATGTTAAACGAGAGAGAAAAAATACAGTCATTACCTACCGAATAATCCGAATTCCCAAATCATTCAAACAAATCTAAGGCAAATGAACTATCGATGAAGGTCAAAGAAAGCCCAGTTTTTTCTTTTTTTTTTATAACTCTTCCGAAATGTTTCACTTGACCTCTGAATACTTAAAAAAGAGAATTGGTTCGCCCGAATAATTATTATTATTGAAGCGCAGTCAAATTAATTAGTTCTATTAAGTTACACAAAAAAGCAGGTGCTCTAACCAATAATTTGACTAATTTTAATGGGTAAGTGCTACCAATAAAAGTGGGTATATACCACGCAGATTTGAGTCGATACCCAGTACCAATTTATTGGTTGGAGTACCTAATGTTTTGGGGAAGTACAACTAATTAATGTGATCGCGCGAATTTCATTAAAGATTTGTTGGGCGAACCAATTCTTCTTTTTTTTCAGTGTCTTTTTAGTTTTTACTTAATACTAAATCCATATTTTTTTATTCACCCGTAGAAAAATGGAAGGATTTATGAAAATTTACCCTCGTGGGTAGAAAGTTATCCGCGGCACTGGCGCAACCAGGATATCTTCCATCTCTCTCATTTCCCATTTGAATGTATGAGTAGGAAAAGGACAGAAGGAGGGGGTTTTATCCCCTTGTCCATCCTTGTCTAACATACGTTTCTTAATGGAGAAAAGAGAGAGATGAAGAAACTCTCGGTGCGCTACTGATCCGCGGTGTACCCTTTCCCCGGACGGCACTCTCCGAGGGCGGCAAAATCAGGGCGAACAACCAGTAAGAAAAAAAGAAAAAAAAGTTATCTCAAATTTCAAAATGAAACTTAAAACTTAGAAGGCGGCAAAAGTCAGTGCGAAACAAGCAAAAAAGAAGAGCGAAAAAAGTCATCAAATTTATAATTTTGAGGGGCGGCAAAATTGAATTCTTGTCCCCCCTCTCTGGAATCCACGGTACGTCCCTGGGTATTCTTCTCAAAAAGTTGGAATATTGGCTCCACAACGCAAAGTCTAAGAACTATAAGCGTAGCTCACGCTGTGTATCTCGGCAGTTTCTTTTTTAAAAGGATCTAATACTTCTTTTTCGATTAATTTCGATAGTGGTCTTAGTTCTGTTTTCATTCTTCCTCACGTTTCTAGAAGAAGCTTTTTTCTTTGCTAGTAGTCCTATATTTCCAGTCAAATCCGTGCAGTTTGCTGAACGCCTATATATCTTAAAGATCCTTTGAAATGGGCTCGCTCGCCAGTATTAAAAGAGAAGAAAGCCCAAAGCTGGCAGAGATAGGATCTTCCATTCCGATAGATCGCTTTGAACTCGACTGAGCTTCGGATATTCAATCTTACCAAGGAAGCGTTGTTTAGGTATTTATAATGTTCAAAGAGAAAATGAAAATAGGGTCGTGTATGCGAGGCAGCGACATTGGCGGATCCTGAAATGTATCTTTCTCTCTCTTCTCCCATTAGAACGTGTGTGTTAGAAAATGGCAGATGAATGGCAGTCACGTGATTTTCGTCCTCCCTTCTATTCTTTTCTAACACATGCATTCAAATGGCCACGGAGAGAGAAGGACAACTTAATGGATCCGCTAGTGGGCAGCGAGGAGTGAATATTGCGTATCTATCGCTATACTGTAATAATATTACTGTCGATCGTTTCGCACCAATCGGATGGCGATTTAACCAGCGGGAAATTTGAATTAACCGGTTATCTTGTTTTGGAGAATTTCCGACCAATTTAGGCAAATTTGATTTAAAAAACTTTCGAGATTGTTTTTAAGATCGTTTCATTTTTCTGGACCCAAATAATATTTCGAGTTTCTGATTTTTCAGTATTTTTTTTCTTCTTTGTTCAGGAAGAAAATCTAATATTGTCAAACGTTTTTTGGACATTTGAGGGTATAAGGATCGAATTTCACACTTTTCTTCGGAACTTTGTCGGCTTAAAAAGTGTCATTTGAAATATGCGGAGGATGAAAAGAGGGACGAGAATCAACTGCGGAGAAAGATTTGGGGAGAATGAGCTATAAATAGGGAATTGTGAAATATTGGACTGTGAAACTGACGGAATAGTTATATAAAAGGTTGATAGTGGGATCGGAATGGATATTTATTGAAGATATTAAAAATTAAGAAAGGAAAATTTTGAGATTCGGAGGGAACCTCAAGGCTAGTCCTGGCCAACCCTGAGATTTCCTCCATTTAATCGAATGTAAAACAATCGATTCTCCAGGAGGCTGCGTCAGCCTCATCAAGATTCGATTATTTTACATAGGTTTAAACGTACAAATTGCATGGTTGCCAAATCACACAAACCGCCGTTTGGGAAATTACGATTAAAATGTTTAAATTCGACCCTAACGCTGTGCTGTACTGAAATGATCGGCGTTGCTAGACGGACAGTAATTAAGGACTCTCTTCTCAGTTCAGATTTTACCCAAAGTTTCGCGAGAAGTGCTTTAAAAATAAACTGAAGAGAATTCCCCACGAACACTTACTCACATCAAACTTAATCTGGGTGAGCAGACTCCCTTATGTTTTCTAGGGTAAACCCCCAGACCCCCTTTAATATTCTGGGGGAGACCCCTAGGGCCTAGACCCCCTCCTAAAGGGGTTGCTTTTACAGTAGGCTGGTTGCAGAAAGTTTTTTGCACATTTTAATCAAAATTCAAACAGCTATATTTGAAATATTCCAATTTTCCCCCTTTCATTTTAATGGAAACCTTTCTTCCCATATATTTTGCTTAGAATTTAAAATTTCGAAAAAACAAAAAAAAGTCCCCCGAGGAATGTCGAAAGCAACTTCTCTGCGAATTTTTGAATGTATGTGGACCATTGGTTCAAAAGTTATGCCGAGATACAGACAGACAGACATCTGCGGCATCGCAATACTTTCTCAATTTGTAACTTAGTTAGAGTGAAAAAGTAAACAAAAAAAAACAAAAAAACAAAAAAATGAGCCCGATTTTTTTAAACAAACAAAAAAATGCTTTAAGGGATGATAAATTTCAGGAGATTGTGGCGAGGATCTTCGCAACTGATAGTCGTGAAGTTTTGCGTGGAGAGTGACCACCACACCCATAGGTCGAAAAAAAAACTACCATAAGGGAATCAATGCTGACCGCTTTCGCAAACTTCTTATTAGTGCTGCGTATAAAGAGGTTTCAAAACCGTGTAATTATCAGTAATAACACTAATGAATGCACTACCAACCATAGCAGGGGAATTGATCTCCGTAAGAGGTCAGGTCAGATTGGTCGATGATGGAGTGAAACGTTGTTGCCATGGCGTGCGTGGTTAAGCATTTTTACGTACTTTCCACGATTTTTTGAGGAATTTTTTTGCGCATGTGCTTACGTCGGAAAATTTCTAACATTGGTGTTAAATTTCGATATTATTGATTGTAATTTAACTTAAATACATTCATTGTCTATTGTGTGTAAATGAACGTAAGAAAATACGTAGTTTTAGAAACTCTCTCTGACAGCGCTGAAAAAAAATGGAGAAAAGACACATGCGTTATTTTTTAAGCGTTCCATGTAAGGCAAGCTTCTTCCAATTGTTTTGATGCTGCTGTTTTAATAAGTAAGAGTTTTGCTATTATTGTTTGTCCTCTTTATAGTTAGCTTTTCACCGCCCCTCTTTGGCAACTTGTATTCAATGATACAGCTGCGCTTAATGCACATCAAATGACAGCAGAGACAGGTGGGCATCTTAAGTTTGCGGCAGTACCTTTTTTCGTGTCGTATTGTGTCAAAAAGTAAGCAAGAGTCGCAATTGCATTGAAACCCAGCGTGGTCAATGCTGATAAAAGTCGGCCTCTGATTGGCTGGAACTGGAGGGAAATCGTGGTGCCAAACTTTTTTTGGCCTTATGGAAATTAACATGGGGTTTTCGTTCCGGAACGTCTATCTCGAAACCTGTGCAAAATTACTTCTAAACAATTAATACGAGTCGATTTAGCAGAATTTTCCGAACAAATTGATATGTCACAAGTACCAGTATATTGCAAATTCGAGAAGACTGTCTCAGTTGAAAAGGACACATAACAGTGAGTTATACTCAAACACATGCCAAGCACGTAAACACAATATTGTGCGTACTTTTCAACTGAGACAGTATTCTCGAATTTGCATACTTGTGACCTATCAATTTGTTCGGAAAATTCTGCTAAATCGACTCGTATTATTGTTTAGAGGTAATTTTGCACAGGTTTCGAGATAGACGTCATAGAACGAAAACCCCGTGTTAAATTTCCATAAGGCCACAAATACTTTGGACCCTTGATTACTGCCAGTCAGAGACCAGCCCGCGTTTCCGATCCCTGACGGGAAAAAAAACTGCGGTTCATATGGAACACCGAGGGCGTTTGGTTCCATTAACCGAAGCTTTCAGTTGTAAGTACCGAACTTCAGTTAGGAGTATCGAAGTGGTCAGTAAGAACGAAATGTGAGTCATAGTATCAGTCACACTTACCGAAACCTTCGGTACTCCTAACTGAAGTTCGGTACTCACAACAGAAAACTTTGGTTACCGTAACCGAACGCCTCGGTGTTCCATGACCGTATGAGTCAGAGTTCAGTTCTCATAACTGATTTTTTTCCCCCCGTGCATGCTTATCTGCGTTGACCATGCAGGCCTTCCAAACAATTGCGACTCTTGTTTATTCTTTGTATTGTGTATTTTGATTAATGATTGGTTATGCATTTTTCCCATATTCTGTATTATTTAAATACGTAATTTGAAGGCATATTTTGCCTTCATTGTTTTTATTTTGTTCCATAAGTACTATCAGCTTAAATTTGGATCGTTCAATTTCGCATAGTTTTGCCATATCTCTTCAGGCTTAGTAATCTCTGTTTGAACCAAAGGTCCTCGAATTGCAATCGACATGATAAATCGCTCGACTAACTCAGTCTTTTTGATTATTTTGGTCGTACTATCGAAACCGTTATCGAGATCATTTGGACGGAACCTATTTTTCTGAACACCCTATGTATGTACCAAAGAGCTGTTCATTAAAATTTTCATTTACCTCTCTTCATCACGAGAGTACCTAGTGAAGCATTATCTCTCGCGTTATTATATGCTTTATTTAATAATGTGTGTTCTGCGAATTTAATATTCTGTTGCCAACTATCACACTGCGAAAAAAGAGAAACCAACTTGAAATATCTGTGAATGATTCCTTTAATTGCTTGCTCTCTGTTTCATTTCCTCGTATACTATATTGGAGTATAGGTTTTTATAAAGTCTTTTTGTTCGAAATTTATCTCCTCCAAAGCTTTATTTTTAACATAACTAGTTTAACACAACTAGACAGACTCACTGAACTGTGTTCGTGATTTTAAAGGAGAGAGAGAGAGGGGGGGGTCCCCCACTGTTTCAATTATATGTGTATGGGCGATGGCATAAAATTTACCAAAGGAGGGGGACCTCGACTTTCGTAAACTTTTGCTATTTTTTATTTCGTTCTGGGGAAAATTGACGTGAAATTCGGGGATCGCCCTTTTCCAGGGGGATACAGCTGCCCCGTCCCTTTCTGCCGGCGCCCATGTTTACTGTATAGTTACCTCACTTTAAAGAACATTCCCGTAAGCCTTATTGAGTGCGACTCTCTGCCTCACTCGTACTGTGCTCAGTGGCGTCGCGTGCAATTCGGCAACAATGTATTCTATCCATTTAAACTCATGTAAAATATCGAATTCAGGGGGTGCACAGTGCACAAGGAACATTCGATATATTTAATGAGTTTTAATGGAGCAGTTGCATTTTTGCCAGATGGCACGCGACGCCACTGACTGTGCTAGTATCACTAGCATTCACTATGCTTATGGCGAAATTAATTGTCTAAATTACGGATGTAATTCTCGACCAATTTTGCTAGTTTCGTACTCAAAAAAGCTACCAAAATTACTTAGGTGCCGGCGTTCTTGGGATTTGCGATTTTACTTTGTTTTCAATTGAAAATGCATAAAATTGACTTTTTCTCAAAACGAGGAGTGGCACTATCCATCGTACTGAAATCTGGAAAAGTTTTGCCTGGAATCATCTCAATGCGAGCATCGTATTTTTTGCGGAATTTTACGTGAGAATCAATGTGTTGTATTGCTGGAGCAAAAGTAAGCAACGGGTCCATTGAAATTGAAATACGTATGTACTATCAGTCCATTAAAGAATGGGACTAAAATATATGTCATCGGCCGCTTGGCGCATAAGGGACCACATATTTTAGTCCCATTCTTTAATTGACTGATGGTACCTAAAATTGGCGACCCCCTTAGAAGGTGTCCCCCTCGAAATCATTGAACACGTGTCTGAGCGATTTTCTAAATTTGCAACCGTTTTCGAGATAACTTGAGTGGAACCTATTTTAATTAACACCCTGTATACATATTATCGAAATCTATTGAAATTCATTTCCATTTCCATTGAAATACGTAAGTGAAGCTTACATATACATATTATCGAAACGTATTTACGCCTATATCTATAAAACTTTCAATTTATTTTCTCTCAACGTTTTTAAATATTTTTTACGTTTGAAAGCAAATTGGCAGCAGTCCCTGTTTTGTTGGTAGTGCTAGTGTGCTACACCTGCCGCAACTGTCAAATTATTTATCTGTTGACGTACATTTTTGTAATAATTACTTGTTTAATTATATACTAGAACTCAAATAACGTCAGGCTTCTATGAATTTACGGCGTGCATTCGTGAAGCGCTAATCAACCACAATATTTCCGAATTCGGCGTAACTTTTACTACGGAGATAACGGGCAGCCCGAAAGTTTCATGTCATGATACAAGGCAGGCTTCTATACATAAATACGCCATTAAAGTCCGCGATAAACGTCAAACATCCACTAAATTTTTCCACTTCCTTTTTCACTAAATGTCAATGTTTTATATTAATATTTCGTATAAGTTTAATAATTGAAAACTTTGCATTTTATTTTAATGAGTTTGTTAATTTCCAGGCTGATTGAGTGTTAGATACTTATATGTACTTCGACGTTTTGAAGACAAGATGACAGGATTCATGCATGTATGACAAATGTATTTTAACCCTTTAAGGACCAGGTTAGTTCAAGAGAACACCACTCCTCCGTTCATGTAGGGTAGGTAGTTAACTGTTCGTACTCGAGGGAGTTGGAATTGCCTATACGACAAATCGAAGGCGCCCGGCGAGAACTTATATATTGTAGTGTTTTCATCTAAATTTGCATTCATCCGGAATGAGGACTGAAACAATGTGAAACAGACGAGAGGAGAAAAGCGAGTGCACTCGGGCTTGCGCCATAAGGGGTTAAAATGCATGAACCTAAGTCACTTTAATTTTTATATTGCTTTTAGTACTTTTCTTTAAACAGGACTTTTATTCAACTTTAAAACATTTTTACAAAGAGATAGACAAAATAGGAAACGCCAAAATAAAACGTTTGTTAGTAAAGAGAAGGTCTGAAATTTGATGTTGTTTTTTTTTTTTTTTTTTTTTTTTTTTTTTTAGTAAACAAATAAAATTAGTCATTGAGCTGAATGCAAGGATGCCTTTGGTTTTTAACTATAGGCTTCATAATTCCGAGGATTTGATTTTGGGCCAAAATACATTGTTTTAAATGAGCATTCCGCAGCGTGACGTCACAACAAACAAGATTACTGATTAGATGTATTTTATTTCACCAACTATCGCCAGAAGTTTGTTCTTGACGAAGGAAACCATCGTAAAAGCGTTAATTCCGCCCTTTTTTCAGTAATCAATTGAAGGTCTTCAGCAGTTCCACTGCAACTCGACGCCCGGCTTTCTTCACATTCTGACATTATTTTCTTATTTTTTTAAAATTTTTTAGTCGAAAATGGCTGGAATTTAAGCTGGAACGTCATCACCAAATTATTATTTTTTTTTTTTCGTGATTTCCAGCTTTTTCTCGTTGCATCTGTGTCTTTTTTGTCAGTCGTCGCTGGTTCGTTTTTTATCTCATTCCGATGTTTTATGAACGTTTTTCTCAGAAATGGCCTCAACAACACACATTTAAAATTAATTAAAAAATAAAACATTATTAGGATCATTAAGTAATAATTTAAATCAAAATCACGCAACCTTTACGTAACCCTCTAATGCACGCATTTTGGGATTTGAATTTTGTTGAGAATTTTTTAGACCGTTCAAAAGAGGGCAATTTTTTAAGAATTTTGATTCGTCACACAATTTCTTGCAGAATGTCAATTTAAATTCCATTGAATTCCATGTGACATAAAATAGTCATCCATCTGACGTATAGGCGTAAATCTGTGGCGGCTCGTGATATTTGGCAACCATGCAAGTTTTCCATTTAAACGTAGGTAAAATAATCGATTCTTGCGGAGGCTGGCAGCCTCCGGGAGAATCGATTGTTTTACATTGGTTAAATAGGAGGAGGACACGGTTGTCAAATTTCACGAGCCGCCACTGGCGTAAATTGAATCCAACGTTTCATGATCATCTTTTTCGTTTTAATTTTTTTCGAAGGGCAATGCATGTAATTACAAATAATCGTGAATATTTTTTCCTTTGTTCTCCATGAGTCATTGAATCGCAGAAAAATATTGAGTGATTGGTCGTGTTGAAAAAATGAAAATGAGTTTGGAACTTTTGAAACGTTGGATTCGACTCACGTCATATTATATACCCTATACACGCCTATACGAAATGGTACACATTTCCCGTGAAAGGGTTAAGGCGAAGTCTGGGGCTGTTGCACACTTTTGCTATAAGCGATTAATAGTCGATTCTGGTGTAAAAACCTCCAAAAATAACGATGGCAGCTCTATAAATTCCCGAAATCCACTTCTAAACTCAATTAACGCTTTTCTTTGCGCTAGTGTAATGCATGGTGGCATATGGCATTAATAATGGGAGATTCCTATCTTAATTTCGTCATTCTCTCTATGCTGACAAGGATGATTCAAAGAGTGATTAGTCACCAGAGTAGTGATCCACGTCCGATGAATGGCACCTTGACATCTTGTGACACCGGTTTCAAATGAAAGTCGTCTCTTATTGATCACTTCTTGGTTACAGTATTGTTGGACGGGAATCTCCCATTTTTACTGCCCTAAGCCATCATTACGCTCGCTCAAAGGGAAGCGTTTGCCGTTTATTGAGTTTAGGTGAGGATTTTGGAAGGTTTTAATGCTGTCATCGTTTTTTTTTTTGAGGTTTTTACACCAGATTTGACCATTAAGGTGATTCTATGGCAAACTCCCGAAAATTTTAATCCGATAGATGGCGTTACTTGTCGCTGGCTCCGAAAATAGCCGTTTTTTGACGGTTTTCGGCTGATTTCTCTGAACAGACGAATAAGAGACGAAAAATCGGAATGTCAGCACCTGCTTAATTTTTTGCTTGATTTTTTGAGCCATAAACGGGCCAAATGGGTTCTAAAATAAAGGCGAAAGTATGCAAAGAAAAAATCACGTGTAATTTGGAGTTGTATCAGTAAAGATTACAGGTTTCTGTTTCACCTGTAATCTTTACTGATACAACTCCAAATTACACAGGCTTTTTTCTTTGCATACTTTCACCTTTATTTTAGAACCAATTTGGCCCATTTATGGCTCAAAAAATCAAGCAAAAAATTAAGCAGGTGCTGACATTCCGATTTTTCGTCTCTTATTCGTCTGTTCAGAGAAATCAGCCGAAAACCGTCAAAAAACGGCTATTTTCGGAGCCAGCGACAAGTAACGCCATCTATCGGATTAAAATTTTCGGGAGTTTGCCATAGAATTGCCTTAAATCAGTTAAAGCAAAAGTCCGCAACAGCCATATTGTAAAGTTGATAAAACGAATGAATTTGCGACGGAGGTAACGAAACTCGGAATTTTCACTAATGAATGAGAGAAACAAATTGTAAGGCGCCCTGAAGCTGAAGGATAGAAGGATAGGAGAAGATTATTACAATACTAGAAAAACGGAAAACAATTAAATCCGCCCCATTTTTTCTCTTTCTGAAACCAAAATGAAGCAACCTGCCTCAAGTCGGCTCAATAGTTCACTCGGCGATACGGCCAGCGCGGTGACGTTCGTTTGCCGCGTCACGGGAGCCTAGTGGCGAGCATTCGAAGTTGGAGCAATTATAACGAGTGCTCTCAAGAGTGATACATCCCCTCATCTCACCCCAGTGTTGCCAGATATCTTGTCACTTCATTTATTTATTTATCTATCTATCCATCTATCTATCTATCTATCCACCTATCTATCTATCTATCTATCTATCTATCTATCTGTCTATCTATCTATCTATCTATCATTTACCTGCATAAGCATGCGACTTCAATTGATAAATAAAGTTATTCAGACGTTTCGAGCATCTTAGTGCTCATCCTCAGTGAAATGAACGAAACCAAAACTAAAACTAAAACGATGGAAACTTAAACCGAAAAGTAATGAAATGCGACATTATACGACTCAGCTGAGCTCGCGGAATCTGATTATTGTGTTTTATTTCGCGTTTTTATTTCGCGTGTTTCTTTTATTTAGTTTTAATGTCGTATTTCATTACTGTTCGGTTTAAGTTTCCATCGTTTTAGTTTTAGTTTTGGTTTCGTTCATTTCACTGAGGATGAGCACTAAGATGCTCGAAACGTCTGAATAACTTTATTTATCAATTGAAGTCGCATGCTTATGCAGGTAAATTATTACATTGTCTACGACTGATCTCTACCAATATCTATCTATCTATCTATCTATCTATCTATCTATCTAGCTTTTCATGCAGTGGCGAAGCGTGGCATGTAAAAATTGGCTCCGCTGCATTTCTTCCATTCAAACCCTTTCGCAAAATTTCTAATGGGTCTGTTGCGTACTTTTGATACAGTAGTATGATACATTCATTCGAAAGTAAACTTCGGCGAAGATAACGATGCGAACATTAAAAACTTTGAAAATCCTCTCATTAACTCAGGAAATCACTTCCAGTTCAAAGAACCGCGCTACACTTGACACCATTATCATCGACGTACAACTACATAGACGGAACCACCGCGTTTATGTAAACATCAGCATTATAAACGCTGTATAGAATGTTTCGTCTAAATGCATACAATTCTTATGTTAAGAATTTTGTAGGCTATGATGAGCCAGAAAAGACCAGACAGCAAATGCAGCCAATATTTCACGTAATTAGATGGAAATTCCACCGTTTTTTCATTACGATGTTATTCACATACATACACGGTGGTTCCGTCTGCCGGTGCAAATAGTAAATACAGAAAATAATACTGATATCTACAAAAACAAAAATATGAAATAAAATATATGAAATATGAATACAATTAGAAACGTATAGTTACGTTAATTTAATTTATGATTTTCAACCTGTCGCAAACTAATGAAGGGCCTCTGAGTATAAAAGTATAATTTACAATTTAAAACCGCACTGAATGTAAGAAATTGGCTTCATTTTTTATTCCAAAGACACGGAAAAAAACTACGGTGAAAATAACCATACGGATACCTGATTTTGGCACCTGCTAGCTGTTATGGTAATGTTAACCAGACGTATACTATGTTTTGACTATAGGTTAGGTGATGTTACCTGATTGCATGTCGAATTTACTCAAAGTGTCGGTAAATGTACCATACTTCTGGTCAAGTTTACCATAACATCTAGCAGGTGCCAAAATCAGGTATCCGTATGGTTATTTTCACTAATCTTTTTTTTTTCCGTGGACGTATGTTCTCGATTCATTTCTCAAAACGAGCTGATCATTTGATTAATTTCACCATACTTTTCAACCCGATCCACAGCCAAACATTTCTAACTGTTGGTATTTACACTCAACCAAGCTAGAAGATAGTAACGGAGGCTTCTCACAACTAAATTTTAAAAACTAGGAAATCCATATTAGCAAACGCAAAAGTTTTGACAGTCAAGAATGCACCATGATGGAAGTATAGACGTGGAGGCCGATCACTTTTGGCCGCCATGTTTCGCGTCATCAAGGTACACGGTAACGTGCTTTGTACCGAGTAGTGGGGGGGGGGGGGAGGGGGCGTTGAATGGTCGTCTGTGAAATATTATTGCATCAGCAACGTACAAGAATCGTTGATCGGCCTCGACCTCTATACTTTCATCATGAAGAATGCATCATGAGCGCAGAAGGTTGCGTTGATTACTATACGAGGTGCCCCTCATCGCGAATTTTCGACTACCAATACTTTAGAGTTTGATAGTACATTTTAAATTGAGTCTTATTTGCGGGAAATATACGGCGTAAATTCATGCATATAGCTGGCAACACTGCCTCACCCCCACTCTCGCCATTTCCCGAGAGTCTCGCGAACTGCTCAGAGATTGATGCATTTTTTTTTATTTTATTTGTTTTTTCTTTTCTGCATTAGCATCGGGTGTTCGGAAACCCATCAATTTAATAGAGGACCTTTTTTCGAGTCGGGAAAGTCATTTTGTATTTCTTGAACCGTGAATTAAGCATTCAGAATGTCCTACCAATACTTTCTCACAGCAATTAGCATATTCTCATATTCCCCCTTCGTAATTCCATTGCGTGGGGGGTGTCCTAACATATCCCTTTCAAATGTTTTGGGAAAGGACTATCGGGCGAGGTGGCTCAAAAACAGGACCTTTCGGACGAGCACTGAGCAGCAGTGGCGGAGCATGGATCTGGCAAATTTGCGTTTGACTTAATAAAACCCATCAAAAATATCGAAACATCGAATTCAACCTTTTGCATGTGTTTAAATGGACAAAATGTCGTTTTGCTAGATAGCACGCTTCACCACTCCGGACGAAAACCGTGAGGTCTTTTGGGCGAGCTGAAGCTGCAACTATCGGAGGCAGTGGCGGCTCGTGAAATGCGATGTATTGATGCCTACTTTATTTAACCCTTAACTGCGCCATGGCACCCCTGAGGCACAAAATATATTTCCTCCATTTTGAACTCTTAAAGTTAAAATATCATTTTTTTCCACGTCGTCATCCTTCCGGCACAAATCGAGGAAAAATTTTGATTTTTCACCGAAGTATGATAAAGCAAGGCCCCACATTGGGGGCCATCTGAGCATTAGAAAACATATTTAACCGTTTGACCTTGATTTTCTTCCTATACTGGCCCATGTTAAATTTAGTACTTTGTAGTTCTCTTGGGCGCAAGAATTAATGCTAGGAATTTTTTCATTATTTTTCCCTTTCATTTTGAGTCAAAATCAATTGAAAAATCATATTTTCGAACGAAAAAAAAAATCGCGCAGTAAAGGGTTAAAACTATAGACAAGTATCGATCTTTAGGAGGTGCAATCGGACCTCCGAGAAATCAATACTTTTCTAAAGTTTTAAATGGAACATCGATAGATCGCATTTCACGAGCCACCACTCATTGGAGGGGAAATCCTAAAATAGATAATTGGAGAGGTCTTTTGAGCGAAGTAAAGATACAAAAATGCATCAAAACTTAAAACCAAAGATGACATGCGACATTGTACTGAAAACACACGGTCGATGAAAGTTTTTCTTTCAAGTCATCTGGTATGAGAAGCATGAGGAGACACAGCAAGATAGAAAAACTGTACTCCTTGAGAACTAAACTCTCTTTCAATTTTGAAAAATGTTTCTTACAATTTCTTAAAAATCTCTGATTTTTCAGTGTCTCGAGAATTCTCTAATTTTACCTGGATGCTAATTCTGCCAGAAAAATCTAAAAATAGCAATCCTCATTGGAATAAGAGCATTTGACTAAAATATCTCTCATCATGGGGGATTCCTATCTAAGTCAGTTTCTCTACGGAAACACAGAGACGTGCCTTAAATTAGATGTAAATCTCCCATGATATACGTGCAAAGTTCCTCCTATAACCAAATTCATACCTGGTGTACATTTTAATGTACACTGAATAACATGGAATCTTATGGAGAAAATGAAATTTTGATATGCACATCTTTTTAAATGAGATAATTGTGCCCATATCAGCTATGATGGCCCCAAAACCGGGCCTGAACAAAAAGTATTTTCATATTTGAAAAAGTTAAGCTCGATTCTGAGAGTGAATTTTGTGATTTTTCAGTGTACTCATCATCATTTTTACTGTTTTTTTATGAGAGAATTAACTCTTCAATCACCTGTAGCAAAAGTTTGCCATTGTTTTTTTATAGTTGATACATTTCCATGCCTTTGTCTTTTCCATATTAGTTTAAAGTCTCTCTAATTTTCTCAAATACTGCCCCAGCTACTTGCACTGCACCTCGGTTATTAACTTTACTACTCCTTTTTAAGTCAAAGTACGACTCTTCCATGAAGTTAAGGTTTATGTAGCATGCATTTCTCTCTTCCATTCCCAACTTAGCGATTTTCCGATTCACCCAATCAATACCCCTATTTATATTACAGATCAACCCCAAATCGAATATATGCGTAATTCCTAACATCCACAACTCACACTTTCTTGTTTCACAAAATGTTATCAAATTTTTTAGTCCCTGCAACATCGCCTTCCCCCCTTTGCATAAGTCGTTTTTTGTTTTTCATTCATCCGATCCAATGCAAAAGTATAGATTTATCGAAGGCTCAAATAAACCCCCCTATAGGATCGATTATTTTCTATAGGATCAAATGGACGAAACATCGATACATCTCAATACAAGAGCCGTCACTTGCGGCAACACCGCGGTTTTATTTTAATCTGCATCTTCTGTATAACTTTCTCCTCCGATTAAGGAAGCGTTTTCCTTGCGTCTCGATTAGAGACCTGGCCGTAATTCTTAGAGCCGACTTTTCCCCGGATCGGATAAAATTCGCAGAGAATAACTAGAGAAGAAGGAAAATCCCTCCTCTAATCTTGTTTAATCAACTCAGGTGTAAAAGGCCTGCGACGGTGGGAGAGGGGAAAAAATTATGTTCATTGACTTTTTAATGAAATTTTGCGCCTGAAATATTTCGCCCTAACTTTTTTGCCGCTCTTCTCTCTTCCTCCCCCTTTTCTCTCTTTCTCTCTCTCTCTTTCTACCTCTCTCTCTTTCTCTCTCATTCTCTCTCTTTCTCTCTCTTTCTCTCTCTCTCTCTCTCTCTTTCTCTCTCTCTGTCTGTCTGTCTCTGTCTGTCGGTCTCTCTCTCTCTCTCTCTCTATCTCTCCCTTCTTCCCTCCTATCTCTCTCTCTCTCTCTCTCATTCTCTCTCTCTCTCTCTCTCTCTCTCTCTCTCTCTCTCTATCTCTCCCTTCTTCCCTCCTATCTCTCTCTTCTCTCATTCTCTCTCTTCTCTCTCTCTCTCTCTCTCTCCTCTCTCTCTCTCTCTTCTCTCTCTATCTATCTCTCTCTATCTATCTCTCCCTTCTTCCCTCCTATCTCTCTCTTTCTCTCATTCTCTCTCTCTCTCTCCTTCTCTCTCTCTCCTTCTCTCTCTCTCTATCTATCTCTCCCTTCTTCCCTCCTCTCTCTCTCTCGCTCTCATTCTCTCTCTCTCTCTCTCCCTCTCTCTCTCTCTCTCTTCTCCTTCCTCCCCCCCCCCCAATTCTCTTCTTTGCCCTTGCGGCCTCTTCACGTGGTCGCATCGCGCGTCGCGTCAAGTATTGTATGTCTCAGAGCTGCCGTTCCGTGTTTATTTAATGACATTTTTCAATTCACCGATAAATCCACCGGCTGAGAAAAGATTACCCAATTCAGTTCAGTTTATGACTCTTATTCTCGTAAACACTCTGATCTGTAATCTTATTCTCTATTGGTGGAATCGCCGTTTAAGTAGTAAAATATCCGCAAGTTTTTCAAAATCAGCGATGACCCCACCGGTTGAGGAAAGATTACAGATCAGCGGGCCGATCATTTACTTCATCGTTAAATCGATCTTTATAACTGTCTACGAGTGATCCTATTGGTCGAGTATTGTAAAACTTGGCTGTTTCTATGGTTACCATCGTTAAGAGCCTCGTTTTATAAAGGATACTCATGAGTAACCTTTAAAAAACGGACACTATAACGATGGTTACCATAGCAACGGCCAAGTTTTACAATACTCGACCAATAGGATCACTCGTAGACAGTTATAACGATCGATTTAACGATGAAGTAAATGCTCAGCCCGCAGAGTATTTTCGTGGTTTAGTTGTCATAAACTGTTCTTCGCTGTGTAATTGTTTCTCAACCGGTCGAATTATCGGTGAACTAGAAAATGTAATAATAACACTGTTAAAAATCGTTTAAAAGATCTGGAGTAAAAATCGGGGTGAACATAAAAATTAGGGTACACTTTACTCTCATGCGTAGTAAAAGTAGTGTGTACGGGGAGTAAAGAGTAAAAAATACTACCGAGGAGGGTGTTCACGCCTCTTTCGTGGAGTATCATTATTATTTAACTCCGGAGAAGTGCAAATTATGGCCATCTTTTTTCTCTTTTTCGCACCATTTTTTACTCCACAAATCTTTTACTCCAGAAACTATATACCGGGAGAAATCATGGCTTTTATGTAACCGGAATGGGAGTGAATATTTTTATTAGTGAAGTGGTGGTAGCCACCAGGCCAAGTTCAAAACCCCACAGTAAGAGGGTGGCATCTGCGGACATTATAATCATTCACCAAATTGTTCGTTTTCGT
This sequence comes from Trialeurodes vaporariorum, assembly GCA_011764245.1. Classification (NCBI taxonomy): domain Eukaryota; kingdom Metazoa; phylum Arthropoda; class Insecta; order Hemiptera; family Aleyrodidae; genus Trialeurodes; species Trialeurodes vaporariorum. The sequence continues at coordinate 16,133,045 of VMOF01000111.1, read as the reverse complement.
GAAATTGGGCGTCAGTTGATTTCTATCCACCAATTCCAAGAGAAGCACTGATTGAAACCCCATAACACCTGGTGATCTTCGATTTTTGCCGAGATGTAGCAGGGCGCTCTTTAATTTTATTTTCAATTGGATGAGTTACAAGGGAGATATTTTCAAATAACATCAAATTTTTTGCCTCATTTTTACCTCTTTCCGATTTACTTTTGCGTTTCGCATGCTCGTTTTTGGGCACAGATAGCGGAATAACGTGATTAAAACCCCATATAACCTGGTCCAGAAACATGTGTGAAGATTTTCTCAAGGGGCGAGTTCAGGTGTTGTTGAATTTGGCGCTATCTTTAAAGCAGGTAGCTTTTGTTAAAATTATCGGAAAATTGGAATTTTTGCATTTCGGACGCTCGGTTTTTGTGCTGAGATAGCGAAATAACGGTTGATTAAATATACGCGAAACGGCAACTCTGTATTTTTCTGCTCCGAGCCAGATTGAAAAATGTTAACGGCTGATATAGGCCACCATCATAATCATTTAAAACATTATCTAGCCGTTGTTAACCCTCCCTTCCCCCTCCTCCCCGATCCTAAAGATGCAATTTAAGTTGTGAGTCATCTGGTCCCTAGATTCCGCTTCTTAATGATGTGCAGGATCGTTGCAAACTTTTACATTAAACAAATGAGTTAGTGATTCTTGTGTGAAAGTATGCTTAAAAGTGTATTCAAGCATTAAAAAGTTTCAAAATCCACTTCTCAGCCCGGGAATTGCCTATCCAAAATGGAGCTGTAATGTCAGACTGCGGGGCTCTTTATAACAATGAAAGGAGTTCTATCTGTGATGTGTCACTCTCTCTTTGAGGTAAGAACGAGATGTACCGAAAAAATAAGAATTGGTTAACCCTACTAATTATTAGTGAAATTTGCGCTACAAATTAATTGGACCTATTCTTTTTTTTTTTTTTTTTTTTTTTTTTTTTTCATTGTGTGGTGCTGATAAACATAGTCACTAAACCAATCTATTCAACAATGAACAAATTTTCGTTTTTTGTCCGAAAATATGTTTTAATTGCTAATAATTAATCATAGAGATGAAAGTTCATGCTTACAACCCCCTCCCCCCCTCATTGAGCTAAACAATGAGAAAGTGTTTTTTCATCGGGTTTCTTTCTTCAAAGAAAAAGAATATTACTACCATCGCATACAGCGAGCCAAAAAGATTTAAAAATGGGAAAATAAAGCAAGCTTCGCCGTTAAAGTTGTTCTTTGTCTTGTTGCTTTCATTCAAAGGGGAACTTAAAGTCGTAACTCTTTCCGAGAAGCTGGCAAGCGTATAACCGCACTTGAAGCATACCCTCGCCAACGAAATGGTCCTTTCATTGCAGGATTATTATGTTGCTTGTACCTCACTTATTAAATTTTTATTTTTTTCATTTATTTATTTTGTTACTTTTTTGCCATCGTTTTTTTTTTTTTTTTTTTTTTTTATATGTAGTTTTATTTGCCATCGTTTCCGGTTGAGTGTTACTCGTGCTCTTTACTGCGGGGGAAAAATGAGCCGGTAGCATAAAGATAAAACAAGTTACGGTGAATTTTCCTCAACATTTATTTTTATTTTTATTTTTTTTTATGATGACACATAGTTTATTAGCCTTGTTACCTTTTCCTCTCTTTGTTTATTTTCGAGTATGTGTCAGTCTGTTAGTCAAATATCCATACAGAGTGTTTTCTGTGAATTTAAGTATTTACTTGCTTCAAAGGCTGATTGTACTTCCTCTTTTTTTTAAGATGAATTAAGAAAGAAACCGCCGTGAACTTGCGTCGGAAAATACGTCGTCATTGAGGATTTTCACACCTTTGTGACGCAGGTTCGCAAAGAGCGCAAAACTAGAGTCCCTAGGAACAAAACTTTCCCCCAACGATTAGACCTCTATCCGTGTAGTTCGCGTGGATTCCGATGTTAATTGACCTGTCGAGCTAGCGAATTTAGCTTTATTTTTGATCGAAGTATCATAGTTTTTTCACAATTTTAACTTGAACACGAATAATGCAAAAAAAAGGAGGGGGGGGAAATTGGATATGCGTAAAATCGGGGTGAGTTAAGGTGATTCGTCTGCGTTCAGTGCCGATTTCTGCCACCAGAGCGCTATCGTTCGACTAATGTGAAATTACAGGCCGAAAGTACTTTATCTTTAAAAAATGGAAAATCGGTCACCACAGATGATCAACTGAAGAATGTCTCTGCAAAAAATCTAACCAATAACTTCATAAATAAGACTAAAAGTACCGAAAAATGGAATACCGACTGCAAATTGAATCTTGTATCGCGAAATGCAATTTTCATTTCATTTTTGGTATTCAGCCTTATTTTTGAAGATACTGACGAGATTTTTTGCAGATTCTTCAGATGATTATATCCACATATGTACATTAGAGGTCTTATCAGAGCTGCCGGTTTGCGTATCATCAATGGTTTTTTTCAATTCACCGATGATTCCACCGGTTGAGAAAAGATTACACAGTTCAAGTTCAATGTATGACTGTACTGCACGGAAATACTCTGATCTGTAATATTTTCTCATCGGTGCAATCGCCGTTTGATTATTGAAGTATCCGCAAGATTTTCAAAGTCACCTATGATTCCACCGGTTGAGAAAAGATTATAGATCAGAATATTTTCGTGCAGTACAGTCATACACTGAATTGAACTGTGTAATCTTTTATCAACCGGTATGGAATCATCGGTGATTTAAAAAATGTCATTAATCATACGCAAAACGGCAGCTCTGGGTCTTATCCTCTCGGCTCTCGTCTATCCTTGTTTTACATACGTCTTTCAATGGAGAAAAGAGAGAGATGGCGGAATTTTCGTTGCTCTACTGTGTAATAATAACTGACGCTGCGAAAAATAAAAATGGAAGCGCTCGTAAAATTTATACGTATAAAATGTACTTTTTGACTACAACTACCACAATTCTTCTTTTCTCTTCCTTCTTCTCTTTTTTCAAGTAATCCTAGGGATCAAATATTTTTGAGGGTGCACCGTTCACAGTCTTAAGACTGCACCGGTGACTCAAAGTAACGAGCTTTTAGTGCCATCAGACTTATTAAAATAAAGTAATAATCCGTGTAATCCCAGTTAGCGTGAGCGCCCCCCGAGCACAGCTCATCCGGCATTGGAACTTGGAAGCGGTAGTCATTGGTGAATGAATACAGGAATATTATGTCTGTCTCTCTCCCCCCCCTCTATCTCTCTGTCTCTCTCCCCTTCCATTTGAACACGTGTGTTAGAAAAGGATAGCAGGGGGGCTATCACGTGACTTTAGCCCCTATCTTCGTCTCTTTTTAATGCACGCGTTCAAACGGGAAGAGAGAGAGAGAGAGAGAGAGGCAAATTCCTATGTATCCGCCCATGGCAGTAGTACGGGCAAACGAGTCTTAAATTTGTCTAGAGTAACAGTCTTATGGAAATTAAGAAATTTGTTGCAGAGGATTTCTAGGTTAATGTAAAGTTCCCTTTATTATTTCTCGTGTATTTTGGTTCAAACAAGCGCGAATGCGATATTTTTTTTTCCGTCGCAGTTACCTGCCGTGCCCGTGCTCATAAAACAAAATCCTCGAAAATCTAACCATAATCCTAACCTTAATTCTAAAATCATTGTAATTAATTCAGTGATTATTGGTTTTAAATGATATTGCAAGTGTTTTAGAGTAGCTATTTGGAAACAAAACTAATCCAACAATCCAGGTGAGAAAATTTTGCTTGTTTCTGTCATGCTTCAGTTTTACCCTGTTTGTGTGCAATTTCAGAGATTACAAATTGGTCAATTTTATTCGGTTCTTTATGTTCGTTTTGTCGTTCCGCCGCGCCGTCTCTTCTCTTTTAGTATTTTCTGTCTTTTGTTTTCTTTGTGTCTGCCGCCTCTCTCTCTCTCACACGTTCTTGTTATGTTATCTCGCACTTGCACGTTTCCATTATTTTACTCTTCGTAAGCGGGGAGATACGGCACATTTTAATAGAAGAAAGACGCTAACGAGCGCTCACGAGCAGAGCGTATAATTGATCGCATTTTTCAATTCACAGATGATCTCACCGGTTAAGAAAAGATTACACACTTTATGGCTGTACCGCATGAAAATACTCGCATCTGTAATCTTTTTTAAACCGGTGGAGTCGTCGATGACTTCAAAAAACTCGCGGATTTTTTTAATAATTAAATAGTGATTGTACCGATTGAGCAAAGATTGTAGATGCGAGTATTTTCACGCAGTACTGTCATACGCTGATCTGAAGTGGGTAATCTTTTCCTAACCGGTGGACACATCGGAGCTCTGCTCACGAGCCACGGCTTAACGAGATTAAGCGTCGCGGTCTGGGAGTTTAAAAGCAAGAGTCAAGCGCCATCTATCGGAGATCTCTTCAACCAACTCGCTCCCTGGGGCGCAGACCCAATACGCGATTCAGCGCAGCTTGGCGCGCGACCAGCGGAGGGGTGTGGAAGGGCGGGCGGGGTTTCGGTCGTAAACGTAATCAAAGTAACGCATGCATATTTTGACGGGAGATCGAGTGTCCTTAAAAGTGTGAACGTTTGCTAGACTCAAGTAAATGTATCGATCATCGCCTTCAGTCTCTCCTACCCCCTCCCCGTCCCCCTCCCTCCACCCTGTAAGTCTCCCTCTCCGAGCCAGGAGTAATGTTATGTATCCAGGCCTCACGCGATGTCTTGAAAGATCTCTATCTCCTAGGGCTAACCCAGAACCGGTCAAAAGGCATCCCGCACCCAAGTCACCAAAATGAGTCGGTCATTATCAGGGGCTGGACTTTCTGCCGATATTCAAAACCAGCCCCCCCCCCCCCATCAACCCCTCCAACCTAGACCCTTTTTCCTGCCCTCGTATTTTTTCTATCGATTTGTGAGGAGCAACATTTTTTTTTTTTTCTCGCGTACTATCTAGGACTATTGTTATTGAAATTTGGCTCCAAAAGTTGATTAAAAAAATACGCAGTTCCTGTGGGGAGGTCCTTTTTGGTTAAGGAGAGATTGTCAGCAAATTTTTTTTGTTAATTCTTTTTTTTTTTTTTTTTTTTTTTTTTGGTTTAGCTTGTCTTAAGGATCATTTTTATACATAGCAGTAGGGTATGCAGACTCTTTGGTAGGGAAATTATAGGATTTAACTCTCCTGCAAAGTTGTGTTTTTTCATCTTTCGGTACACTCAAGACAGCTTAGTTTTTAAAATTTTTGTTTTCAAAAAACCAACAAAGTTAACTAACTTTTATTGCATGATTTAAATTTACACAAAATTAGTCAAAAATATTTTTTTTTTTTTTTTTCAAGAAATTAAAGAAAAAAAATGGGTATGGAATTTTAATTTTAAAACAAAAAGTTAGGTGTTAACCTTGTTCTGCCTTTCAAGATGTAAACTTTTTTTTTAAAAAAAAATTAAATAAATAGATTCCTAGGTACAAATGGTCATGAGAATTATGCACCGAAAGTTTGGTAAATCAACACAGTGAAGATTGGGCTTACAACCTCCCCTTAACATTCGGTACTGAAGTGAAAAGCCTTGTTGTCAAATTCTCAAAAAGTAACGAGTGGCTCCATCTATTGAGTCAGAACCTTCATTCTGACAAGTTATAGGGACACCTTAAATAATGTAAGTTTGAGGATGAGCATACATTCTTTTTTATACGTTGTTTTTTCAGAACTCCAAAATTTAAGATACAAGGAACGAACAGATGAGATGACTGAGAAACGTTTCAGATAGTTGCCTCGCCGAAGATACCTCTCGGTTTCCGGGTCACTGACCTTTGACACGCTTTTACTTTTTATGACCCAACTCTCAACAGTGCTATAGCCGCACTAGTTCAAGATCTTTTCTATCGCGCAAATTTCAGTGGTCAAGGCGTCGTCGATACTACCTATAAGAGCTCGATTAATATGCTCTGCTTTGAAGGATTGTTTTGCTAAACTGCCAAGCTGAAAGTTTTCGAACGGCTTCGTGTGTTTCATTATTCATTTTTTGTTCGATTATAATAAAAGTTCAAGTTGTCTAGATGATAAGGAAACGCCCTAAGGCAAAAGAACGAGCGAATGTTGTTAGCGGCGAGCGAACCCTTCGAAACGCCACATAATTCTTAGAATATTACCCGAATGTTTTGTTCTTATTAAAAAAGAAAAGGGTAAAAAGAATGATGATGAAGAAGAAGAAGAGATTATCTTCTGATCATTTCGACCTCCACACCTCGCTCCACGCCCCTCTGCATCACCCCCCCCCCCCCTATGTTGACCTTGACTTGACCTCAGACTGTCAGGGCGGGTGGATCATGCAACCGGCGAATCCGTACTTGCTTCATAACTACATCGCTGCCAGTTTTATTGATAAAGCCTGACCTCTGACCCCACCCCTGAATAAAAAAAGATTATCGGAAGCCCAACAATATATCAACCCTAAGAAATTTTTAGTACCAAGCAAAAAAAAAAGACTTTTAGAATTTACCATCTGCATAGCTGATTTTGGAGTCTGCAGCTATCGAATATGGTGAATGCAACGTACTTACCTTGTGGTAAATTAAGATAACCTGTTGGTACTTGTCACAAAGTAAGTTTCATTTATCATATGATGGTAGAATTTACCATTTACCATTCATTTGATATAGCAGACTCCAAAATCAGCTGTGCGGATGGTAAATTCTACCATTCTTTTTTGTCCATGTATTGTTACCAGAATAGGTCTGCTGTAAAGTTTTGTTGCAGCGTTATATCGGGTCGATTTAAGTGTAAAACAGTGTGATAATCACTCAAGAAGCATCGGAAAGTCCGAAAATTCACGAACAAGCTCAATAAAAAGCGTTTCAAAAATTTCAATATGGCGGTCAAGTGAGCGGGTCAAAATTGGGGAGTCCCATCTAATCGTACCTTTCTATGCAGAGAAAGGTGATTCACCATCGAGAAAGCAGCAATTAATTAGATGGGACCCCCCCCCCCCCCCATTGTCAACCGCTCATGTGACCACCATCTTGATTATAAATGTCGCATTTATTGAGTTTGTTTGTAGGTTTTGAACCTTTCTAATACTTTCAATGTTTTTTTTTTTTTTTTTTTTTTTTTTTAAACGGGCCCATTTAGGAAGTTCTGGTACTTCACTGAGTAAAAATTTTGATTACGGAACGTAACGAGTTCTGTTAAAAATTGGAATGCCAGTGAAAGCAATCGGCTCTCCGGCCTTCGCAAGAATTTCGGGTACAATACTAGGAATTCGGGTAACAGGAATTCCGGCTACAATACTAGGAATTCGGGTTACAGGAATTCCGTTCGGGCAAGTATCAAACAGAAGTCTTATTACGGTAACTGTAAATTTTTCTCAATGTATGATCAGACAGATACACTCGAATCTTCTGGTACAAGTGCTAGAAATACCTCGGTTGACTTATCGCTGCGCCTTTGATCAATGACGGCTCGTGCTAATTGGCAACCATGTTTTTTTGCCGTTTGAACCCAAACAAAAGTATCGATATCTCAGTGATTTAGTCAATCTGTGGAAGATCGATTATTTTACGTAGATTTGAATGGAGAGAATCCCGTGTTGCCGTATGGCACAATCCACCATTGCTTTTGATAATATTATTAGTTTTTAGGTATACTTTTTTTTTTATTAGCACCACCAGCGGATTCAAGACTTTGTAAAGGCGTGATGTCGGCGATCGGAAGGCGAACACCATCGAATTCCTGTAATAACACGGCACCAATAGCAGAACTTGAACCATTGGTCTGAAGAATAAACTCCCTTGAGAAATCAGGTGTCCGAAGTACGGTTGGACTAATGAGACACGACTTTAAATCCTCAAAGGCCTGTTGTTGCTCCCAAAGGAATTTACTATTCTTTTTCCGAAGACGATTAAGTGGAAGAGCTCGCTCAGCGAGGTTAAGAATAAACTTGCCATAAAACTGCACCATGCCTAGGAATCGAGCAATGCCCTTGGCATCCTTAGGGGTTTGAAAACACGGATAGCTTGAGTTCGAGCCGGATCAACTTCCAGACCACGTGAAGAGAAGAGATGCCCCAAATAAGATATTTGTTGCTCAGCTACTTGAAGTTTCTTGGGATTAATTGTAATACCAGCCTTTTGAAAACGCCCTAAAACAACATCGAGAGCACCTGCAGCAGCTCCTCGAAAGTTTCTGCATACAAGACGTAATCGTCAATAAAATTTACAAGATTCTTGTAAAACGAAGATCGTGAAACAACTGATTACCTAATCTTGTTAAGATCTGCGCACCGGTTGCCAATCCAAAAGGAATTCTCTCCCATTCATAAAGTCCCAATGCATACAAGACGTAATCGTCAATAAAATTTACAAGATTCTTGTAACGAAGATCGTGAAACAACTGATTACCTAATCTTGTTAAGATCTGCGCTCCGGTTGCCAATCCAAAAGGAATTCTCTCCCATTCATAAAGTCCGAAGGGAACACAAAAGGCGGTGAAAGCTTTAGATCTTTCCGTTAAACTCACTTGATGATACGCTGAATTCAGATCAAGAACACAAAAGTATTTTGCCTTAGAAAACCAATTGAAAACAATATTGATATCCGGAAGCGGGACGGCCTCAATATCGACCGGAAATCATCCTCTCCTTTAGGTACAAGGAAGGCAGGGGAGGCAAAACTGCTTTTACTTGGACGAATGACACCTTGAGAAAGTAACTTATCAATATGATTGTGTGAAAATTCCATTTAGGGTGGTGATAGGGTATAAGGGGTGGAATGTACTTACAGGCTTTTCACCTCTAAGAACAATATCATAATATAATAAGTTGCAACGACCAAGCTCTTTTGTCAACGTAGAAGAATATTTGCTCAGAATTCTTTTCACCTTTTTTATCTCCTCGGGGCTAAGGTGAGAAAGATCGGGACACCAATCTTCAGCTTCATTCATCAACTGATTTTCAATATTTAAGCAATCGCCTTCAAAGGTACTAGAGGAAGGTGCATGTTGAGGCACCTTGTAATTTGAAAGAGGAATATTTTGCCTTTTTTAAAATTTGAAGGAAAACTGTCTATCATGAAGATCCAAAAGAAGTCCTGACTGTAGAATAAAATCAGCACCTAAAATTATATCTGCGTGCAGGTCGGGAGCAACTAGGAATTCAAAATTCCAAGAGGAACCCTGAAACCCTCTCTTTTTGCTAATTTGAACCTGTGGCTTAGAATATGGCAGTGATTACTGGCAGTTCTCTGTCCTTTTCTAACAAATGTGTTTTAACGGGCACAGAGACAGGAAGACAAATCTCCGGATCCTCTTCATTGAGAAAATGTTTTCTCTTAATTCAACCGGGCGTCCGTTAAATACTTACTTAACCGGAATCACTGTTATTCCTGTTAATTGACCGGAAGAAGTTAACCACAACTAGATGGAACTCTTCCATTTTCAACTGCTCATTCGACCGCCATCTTTGAATTTTATTAAACGCATTTGTTGAGTTTGTGAGTGAATTTTGGAACTTGCTGATTCTCTCAACGTTTTTTTTAAGTGATTTTCACTCAGGAGTCAACCTTCCATGTTGCTGTTGCAAAAGGTTGCTACAGACTTATTATGCCCACGACTTAAATTGCCCAACAACATAGTACAGATTCAACGATGCTTTTGGAGGTGGGAATCGCCCAAATGTTATTGTTGTTGTTGGGGGATGGATAGGAATCCGGGCGATTCTAACCCTCATTGGCATAGTTTCATCTGTAAGTAATGTCTTATTGATTTCGGGTGTTTTAGTCTTAGAACCAGGCAACATCAAGCATTTTTGAGGGCGCCGAAACCATAATCGCTAAAAGTCCCTTCAGTTTCTCGGTTTAATAGCCAAAATATCCGTTCAAAAATGCGCTTTTGGGAAAACTTTGAATCATGTTTGATTGAAGCCAGAGGTCCCTGGGTGGCAACTCATACGATATATCGCTCTACTACAGTCTATGGGGGGAAACTACACTCTTGCCACATTGCACAAACCGCCGCTGTTATGTTCGAAGTGTTGAGTCCTTTTGTCTCGTGGAGAGATCTTCACCAGAGGCGAAGCGTGTATTTTGGCAACGTTGGATTTGTACCATTTAGAACCCTTTCTGGCGCTTACTTTGAGATTTGAGTTTTTTTTTTAAGATTTTAACCCTCTAAGGGCCAGGTTAGTTCAAAAGAACGCCACTCTTCCGTTTAAATAGGGAAGGTAGTTAACTGTTCGCACATGGGGGAGTTGGAATTGCCTATACGACGAATTGAAGGCGCGCAACTAAACCTTATCTCGCAAGTTTCATTAATTCCTAAGGTCTAGATTAGTTCAAAAGAATGCCTCTCTTCCGTTTAGATAGGGAAGGTAGTTAACTGTTCGCATTTGGGGGAGTTGGAAATGCCTATACGATGAATTAAAGGCGCACGAAGAAATATTATCTTATAAGTGTTTTCATCGATAGTCACGTTTGAAGACTGAAGCAATGTGAAATAGACCAAAGGAGAAAAACGAGTATACTCGGGCTTGGCCCATAACGGGTTAATGTACCTTTTATAAGAGGACAATTATCCAATTGTAAGAAATTTATAATGGGTCACTCAACTTTTTGTGAAATGTCCATTTAGATTCCATTGAATCCCATGTTAAATTAAGTGGTACAACATGTGTACCCAGTGGCGTCGCGTGCCGTCTGGCAACAATGCAACTGCTCCATTTAAACTCATTTAATATATCGAATTTTCCTAGTGCCTTTGTGCACCCCCTGGATTCGATCTTTTACATTAGTTTAAATGGATAGAATACAGTGTTGCCAAATTGCACGCGACGCCACTGTGTGTACCTTTACCACAATAACCACATCCCATGAAAAGGTTATTAAACAATTGCAAAATATCCAATCATCGAGGCATCGGCGATATCTATCGACGAATTCGACCTTTTTTACTTGTTGAAATGGACAAAATACTATGTTGCCGGATTGTTAACTCCATCATTTGATCTTCATTCGGAGTTTCCTGATTATATTTTGTATAACAGTTGTTTTTGCAGTGATCCAACGGGATTGTGTCAAATGGTATTTGCTTAGAAAGTTACTGCTGCTTTGCACTATCGAAGGCTTAGTTTACCCGATGATTTTGGCATCTAAAGACCGAAAAAGGAGCTTAAAAAAAGCTTTTTAGAAAGCTTTTCAGAAGACTGAAAAATGCCATTCGCCCGGGGTTGTGAATTTTCTGTGATTCTCTTTGAATATTTTTGTCTAAATTATTCCATTTGCGTTGCGTTTGATGATTCGATTAGCATCATCTAAATAGTATTTAATCGAGATTCAAAAGCTCCCGTGCTTGTGCTTCAAATCAATCGTGCTCGGCCTTTTTTTTATTATTATATTAGATTATTATTATTATTATTGTTGTTGTTAAAGTTTCTAGTAGAAAGAAGCGTTGGATTGGATTAAATTAATTTGCTATCGCTGCCTAGATAGTTCTACCGTGTTTTAAAATTTATTTTATGGTTTGAAAGTCAATAATTACTCAGAAAAGTTCCTGATATCATTGAGATAGTATATCGGTGTTGCCAGATAAGATTTATTTACCTCCTTCAAGAATAACTTAATTTTCATCTATAAAACGGCAAATTATGTAGAAAGTGGTAGTGTTTTGCAACACTAGTTATGCAACCAGAATTCTTTTCACGAACACCTATCATATTGAAAGTGTGAAATCAAATTAATAGGATCTTTTCTATTCATTTGTTTTAGCCTTTAGAATCACAGTGGCCGGAGGCATCGGTCCATCACAATTCACACGGACTCTAACACAGATTCAGCCCTTGGCCCCTTGCCAACAGTCAACCCATACTATAAGGCCATATCAGCCTACTCTGCTCAGTATGCAGATTCCAAAACACGGCCAATGCAATCATCAAAGTGTTTATTTCAGTGACACTTTGATACAATTATGTGAGTGGAAATGTCACTCGAGACCATCCGAGCCACAATCGACCAGTTCCCCGTAAGATTGAGTCAATGCATCGAGAAGGAAGGAGAGATCACTTTGAATGACTCTAAAGACCAACAAATGAAATTTATTCTGGTAAGAGATTAATAATGATATGTTTTTTTAAAAAGATCATACTTTTCTTGTTTTTTCCTTTTTTTTTCTTTCACTAATGAGTCATAAACATTCTCAGTAGCTCAAAAATAAGCATCGTTATTTGGCATGTCGAGGTTGATCTCGTTATTCCTCTCGTGTGAGCAACTGCATAATGCAACAAAAATGTAATAAATATAGTTTTGTAGCTCTTGATACGAGCTTTCAGAACATATGTAGTTATATTTCCTTTTTTTCAATCGTTTAGCCGCCATCTTGATTTTAGCGAGGGACAGAACTTTTGGCCAGACTGTGTAAACAACACTGAAAAAAATGAAATGACTATAAAAAAGCAATTTAGTTTTGTAATTTTAGTCAAATGAATCAAATTCTAATTTTACTAGTTATGTTTGGTGAAATGCACTTACTAATGTTATGGCTACTTTGATTTGAATTGTAAATTTTGCTCAAGTGTGATTAATTTTTCAATTTGGATGATCAATTTTTCAATTAGAGTTGTAAAGTTCACGATCCAAAACATTGTGACATTTGCATTTTATATGGCTTTCATGGCGTGTCAGCTATACTAATTGCAAATGCCACAATGTTTTGATTCCCATGTTAAAATTAAAAATTCGAACTGTATAGTTAATGAAACTAATGCAAAATTCACAACCCACGACGTGAACTTAGCTTCTTGTGTAGTAAATTTTACGAAAAATTACTGGTTAATTAGCATTTTCTTCATTTTACTGATTTTACAAATCTATTTTTTCTGTGAAATTTGCAAAAACGCATCTAATGGTAGCGCCCATGATTTTCACTTGCCTTAAATCTCCACATACAGGGAAGCTACTTTTAAGGAGTCCGGAACGACAGATTTAAACGTTTTGGCCTTTAGAATCACGGAGGCATCGCTTCAACCCGACAACAGGGCTAGTCACAGCGCCGCGACCGAAGCAGGTCCTGACCGCGGTCAAGACTGATTCAGCCCCTGCAACAACATGCTAATTGTAAAACTTTCATGCCAATGATATTTTCTTCCTTCTATTATTTCGGATGAATTATTCATCCACCCTCCTTTGTTGCTCGTACAGCTATCGAGTACCGAGACTGCTGCCGGGGCTCGTTAAAATCAAGGTTAGATTTATTGGAAAACGCCCGCCCGTCCTTCCTCGCTTTACTTGCGGGTTACATGTCTGATGCGATTGAGGGAATTTTAATTTTTTGCAAGGGTGGAAGGAAAAGGAAATGTCTCGGAAATGTGTTCCACAACAAACTGATTGATGATGGTGAGAAATGGGAGGAGAAGCTCTTCTCTTTCCTTAAACGGTCACGAGATCGATCCAAAATTGTTCGAATCCGAACTACAATAATTTATTCTGTTATAATAAATCGATATAATATTATGGGTATGTTGCAAACTTTTGCGACAGCCCACTAAAGTCTCAGATTGAAAAAAAAGTCATGGAAAACACCCGGTAAAAAAAAATGGTTTTGAACGTAAATTTCAATAAATCATTTTTTCGCCGATCGCCCCTTGAAGGTCAAAAGAAGATTCAAAGATAGATTCAAAACCTTTTCGAAATTTTCTTCGGATGTCCTCCTAACATCCTAAGGACTTTGAACGTCCCTTTTTCTTTTTCTTACGGGGCATCGATTTTGAACTTTTCAACCAAATGGGTCTGTTGCGAACTTTCGCTTCAGCGTATGTTCCACGTTATACTTTGTAGGTTGTATAGCACAAGATACGTTATGGAAAAATAATAACTGCCCAGTGCCCACGGAATTTTGGTCATCAGCCTTCACGGTTGTGTATAAGGTCTTTTAAGAGAGCAGTTGACGATTATATGTATGCTGCTTACTTTATACGTTGTAGAGCAAGACACGACTTTATGCAAAGATAATGATTGCCGGCGGAATTTTGGTCATGAGCCTTCACGGAACACTCTTACCAGGGATATGTAAGGTCTTTGAAGAGAGCAGTTGAAGATTAAATATGTATGCTGCTTACTTTGTACTGTGTATATCAAGACACGACGTTATGGAGAAATAATTATTGCGCCCACGGAATTTCGGTTATGAGCCCGGAACAATTTTACTATGGATGTGTGAGTTGGGTCTTTTAACAGTGTATTTGAATATTATGTGCTGCTTACTTTGTACGTTTTATAGGAAGACACGACGTAGGCAGCGCCATCTTCCAAATCCTCCAAAGCCGTAATTCGGGCTCCGTCCATTGTGAAAATGTATCTAGCTCCTCGCGGCAAATCCAGTCTCAAAGATAGTTTATCCTGGAGTGCTTCCAGCGTGCTAATGTCCCGCCCGGGTCTGAATCGGAGCTCGAATCCCGGGAAGTAAGGATCGCCATTTTTAAAAAATATCACCTGCGAACAGAAACAAAAGTTATCAGAAATCATTACTTCCATTTCAACGGTGAACTGAGTTTATTACACTTAAGGTCATATTCTAATGAAAATAAAATATTAAAATAAAATTATTCTATCCCACGATCAGCACGCAGTGACGCGGCTCTCTCTCTCTCTCTCTCTCTCTCTCCCTCTCTCCCTCTCTCTCTGTCCATTCAGGTTGCAACTCAGAGATTTTTCTTTTGATATATTTGACTTGACTCGAACCTTTGAAAGTCCTTCAGTTTCAATTTGCAATTCAGAAACACATTTTACGGACGATCCAACAGGAATCAAGCACGACTGCCGTTTTGCGAATCTTAAAATGAATTTTTGAAGTCGTGGAAGATTCCAGTGGATGACGAAATGATCGCACAATCCATTGATAAGTGTTGACTATACGGGGTGTATCAGCAACTTATGCCGTCCTTGCAATCACGTATTCTAGAGGTCCAAATAAGACTTTTCCCACCTTTAAACACGTGTTCGAAAATACCCCTCTTTTAAACTAAAGCCCTCTAAATTTTTAAACAATTTATGGGTTTTTAATGGAATAGCGACCGCCCTCATGAACCAAATGTCGTGAAAATTCAAGTCCTTAGATAATTTTTTATTAATTTTACTAATAATTTATAAGATAATATTTTTTTTTTTTTATTTTTTTTTTCTACGAGATAGTGTAGAAATCATTAACGACCTCGAGAGTCGAGATATTCAGAATTAAAGTCTAACTCTACTTTTTAGGCAACATTGTGCCTTCAACGGCTCATGTTAAGGATTAAACATTTGACAAATAATTACTAAAATCAGATGGGGAAAAAAAAAAAAACTCTCAGGAAGATTTTTGGTCGCACGGATTTTTTCAGTGCCACACTTTTTAAGCTAGGTAATTGCTGCACAATGTGGAAAAGTCAGCAATTTTACCATTGTTAGCGTCAGTAAGTATGCAACTTGCCACGCCATACCACTCCGCTGCTTCTTATTGGGCCACCCGCCGCACTACGGATCCAAACGGAATTCTAAGCGGTCAAAAATACACTTACATGAAATTCCACGGGAATTAAGGTTCCATCTAATATTTTTCTGCGATGGATGTATGACAATCGAGATGTGATTAATGATTACCTTACTAAATAAACCCTCTAAAATCGTGTATAGTAGTTGGAATAGTTTTGTTTTCCGATCTTGAACAGATGGATTTAATGACCGCCGCCTAGGAATTGATTTGGGACCATGGTGCGGCGTAGTGAAAGAAGATGACGGATCAAAGCATTTCCGTGCGTTATAGAGTTAATAGTCCTACTGCTAAACTGGGCCCGAATAGAGTACCGGACGGACGCACGTCGCACGATCCTCCAATGGATCTGTTGCACAATTCAGCTACAGCGTTTTAAAGTATCAATACGTATTAAACAGCCATAAAAATGACAATGGCAGCATCAAAAAACGCCGAAATTTAATAATACACTCACGTATTGCTAAAAACAATAAACACTAAGACTTTATTCCAGTGTTGCCAGATCGAGGGTAAAAAGCCGTATCGTCCCCATTTAAATCAATGTAAAACGTACGGCTTTTTCACCCAAGTCTAGCAACACCGCTTTATTCACCCCTTGTGTCTTTTCCACCACGTGCACGATATTTTCCGGGGTTAGTGCGGCACATTCAAACATTCATGACCGACTGTCATCACAGCTGACTTCCTGGAAAAATAAATAGTAAACATTAACGGCGTTACGCCTCAAGATCCTCAATTCCTCACTATAGGTTGTGAAAGGTAGGGAAACTGAAATTTGTGTCCAAAAATTTTCAAAATGAAACAATAACACAAAGGAGTTCCAAGGATGATGATTGAAGTTGGAATCATACTTGGAACTCCTGTGTGTTATTCTTTCATTTTGATAATTTTTCGACACAAATTTCAGTTTCCCTACCTCTCACAACCTGTAGTGGGAATTGAGGATATTGAGGCGTAAGAATTCGAACAGACGCCGCGCCGTCAGTGTTGATTGTTTGTTTGTTTATGAAGTCAGCATTGGCGAAGCGTGCAATTCGGCAACATTGCAATTTGTCCATATAAACCCATGAAAAAGATCGAACTATTTGGGTGTTCGGTGAACACCTTCGCATTCGACCTTTTACATGGATTTAAATTGGACACAATACAACGTTGCCAAATCGCATGCTTCGCCACTGGAAGTCAGCTGTGATGATTTGAATGTGCCGCGCTAATCTCGCGGAACATCGTGCACGTGGTGGATGGATAGAGGGGTGAATAGGGTCTAGTGTTGTTCGCAATTAGGGAGTTTATTAATTAATTTTAGTGATTTCTGATGCTGCCATTGTCATTTTTACTGCTTTTTAGATGTGCATTTATACTTTAAAATGCTATGGCCGAAGTTTGCAACAGACCCATTAACATGAAATGGGGCACAAGTTGCTGTGTCTCCACCAATCAACATCGAGGATACCCGACCTAAAAATGACGGATAAGACTGACCGTGGCCGTCGCGTACTTCCTTTCAGTGTTGCCAGATTGGGGTAAAAAAGCCATACGTTTTACATTGATTTAAATGGGGATGATACGGCTTTTTACCCTCTATCTGGCAACACTGCTTCATTTGGCCCCCAGACCGTCTAATCTGTTTGTCAACCGCTGGACTCACCCAAAGACATTATATCATATAGACGGAGTGCATCCTATACCGTAACATTGAGCTGGGCGAGGCAAACTTACCGTACACTACAGTAGGCAGACGGGCGAGTCCACTTTCGAAATTGGGGGGAGGAACCTTCAACTGGTGACAAACAAACGAACATAACCTCTGAATCCAAACTTACTACTTTATAAAAATCGAGATCGAAGATGGATAAAACACTATTTAATGACCATCATTTTGACAACAGTATGATATAAGATCAAAAAAAGCTTCAAATAACACAAAATTTGAAATAGTGTGCAGCTTTCATTCACTCTCAAAATGGCGTCGGTTTGTTTGTCACCAGATTTGCCAAAGATTATACCTAAAAAAGATTACCAATTTAAGTTTTGATGCAATCGTTGAGCAGGCTGATGACTGATGATCATTTTTGGTGAACATGCGAAGTACCGCAAGTTTGCCTCGAGGATGTTGTTATGCACTCCGTCTATATGATATAATGTCTTTGGACTCACCGGTGAGTTAGAAAATTGTACGGAAGATCCGCAAAATCGGCAGCCCTGGCTTCAAGTATCATTAGAAAGAATGGTAGTGTCATTTTATGAATGCTTGCCTCATTTTTCATCGGTAGGGTATGCATTATGCAATATGTTTTCGTCCGTCGTGCCGAGCGGCGCGCGGCGAAGCGGGGTGGAGGTTTCGGCCGTAAAATGCAAAATTGGCGGAGTTTTACAGCTGCGTCCAATAACTGGGGTTAAAATTATCGCCATTCCACGAATGAATAACCGAGTCGATAAAGCCCTGAGGTACCCAAATTTTTCATCACGCGTCCGACGGAATGTGTGCATGCGAAACCTATTTTGAATTTGCGCACATTTCGAGAATTTTTCAATCACTATTATTCTACAATTCCCTGTATGCTTCGCACTTCCGATGTTTAAAACTTCGCAGTTTTTGGTGAAGCGTTAAAACCGCACCAGCATCTCTGCACTTTGACTGCGATAAGTTTTTGAGAGCTTGAATAAGCTGAGTGAGTATTCTCAACTGAGTGAATCAAAAGTGGGTAGTGTCCTCATAGTTGTCAGGTCACTTTTTTTTCTTCTCCTTTAAAATAAAAAAAAATCGAATCTTTTTTCCATCGAACGAGATTTTATCTTTATTCAACGATTTTACCTTTTTTTTTTTTTTAAATATTTAATTCAGTTTGCGGGTGTAACGTTTTTCACTACTTTCAAAGAAAGTTCCTTTGCGTCCGCCAATTTGTAGGGTGTGTTATTTTCTGCACCATGTTGCTTTAACCAACCCCACACCATTTCAGTAGAGGTGAAATGGTTGTGATAGGCTGGAAAGTGCAGCACAAGATGTGCTTGTTCTTTTGCTCTTTTATCCACACGGAAAAAAAAGATTAGTGAAAATAACCATACGGATACCTGATTTTGGCACCTGCTAGATGTTATGGTAAACTTGACCAGAAGTATGGTACATTTGCCGATACTTTGAGTAAATTCGACATGCAATCAGGTAACATCACCTAGTGTCTAGTCAAAACATAGTATACTTCTGGTTAACATTACCATAACATCTAGCAGGTGCCAAAATCAGGTATCCGTGTGGTTATTTTCACCGTAGTTTTTTTTCCGTGCATGGGCGGATACAGGAATTTCTCTCTCTCTCTCTCCCTCTCTCTCTCTCTCTCTCTCTCTCTCTCTCTCTCTCTCTCTCTCTCTCTCCTTCCATTTGAACACATGTGTTGGACGAGGAAAGCAAATGGGGCCACCACGTGACCTTAGTCCCTATCTCCTCCGATCTTTTTTTCGAACGCACGCGCTCAATTGGGAAGAGAGGGAATCGGGTCAAAAGTATAGACTGATCAATTTCATGTTGTTGAAATGAAAGTTAAACTGTTTGAGAGTGGCTGTCTGGACAGAGGAATCGATATCACTATTTCTTCCACATGAAAGGATATTGACACGATAAAAAAAAAAAAAAACTGATACTTGACAGAAACAAGCAATTTTTACTTTTCTAAACAGTTATAAGTATTAAAATTCTGTGTCCAGATAGCCACTCTAAACCATGTTGTTTTTAAAATTTAAAACCAATTTCTAGTTAATTAGATACAATTTTTGATTTGAGATTATAAACTGAGAGGTAATCTAACCGTCCATGCTGTGTCATTTAGGAATACGACTTAAAATATGGCGTCGTCTTTGCATAGACACACTCAATTTTTGACGACAGGCCAGAAAATATATGAAGCAAACAACCCTTCCGCCCATTATGCCTCACTTTAGGACATGACTTATACCATAGCTTCGCGTCACCCCCCTATGGTTAGAGCTCGCTTTTTAATGGCATCGTTAATTGGAAAAGGACAGGACATTTACCTCATGAGAAATGGCTCCCCATGGATTTTTGATAATTTCGGTCTCAAATGGGTCTGTTGCACATTTCGGCTAGAGCGTATTAAGAGTATCAATCCATATGTAAAAAGCCGTAAAATGACAATGACAGCATCAGAAAATACAAAAAATTATTGATAAACTCGCAAATTGCGAAAAACACTAAACACTATATTCATCCGTGTATCTTTCCACCGCGTGCGCGATATTTTGCGGGATTAACGAGACCCATTCAAATAATCGTGGCCGACTGTCATCAAAGCTGACTTCAAAAACAAATAAACAGTTAACACTGACGGCGTCTGTTCGAATTCATACGTTTCAATATCCTCAATTTCTCACTGTAGGTTGTGAAAGGTACGGAAATCGACATATGTGTCGAAAAATTACGTAAATAAAACAATAACACACAGAAGTTACAAATCTGATTCCAACTTCAATTATGATCCTTAGAACTCCTTTGTCCATGAAGTCAGCTGTGATGACAGTCGGCCATGATTATTTGAATGTGCCTCGTTAATTCCGCGAAATATCGTGCACGTGGTGAAAAGATACAGGCAGTGGCGTAGGCAAGGATTCCGGGGCCCTCCCGCCAATTATTTTTAGGGGCCCCTCTACTGTCACTCCAAGATAGGGGGTTCAGCCCCCCCCCCGCGCAGGACCTGGGATCTGGGGTGTTTCCCCGAAAAATTTTGGAGATTATAGTTCATCTAAAAATCCTCACATAATTCATGCTTATAGTTATCGTTTTTATTTCCTTCCTTCTTCTTGTTTTCCTATCGAAGTACTTAAAACTCGTGACTTTTTTATGGAAAAGTATTTCCGTAAGAAAACGCTAAAACAGTGTTGGAAGACGGAAGATACTTACAAACAAAAAACGAAGGAGAAATGCTATTTCAATAATGAAAAAACTTGCCTTTCTTTACTTTGAAAAGTTTTTCCTTTCATCAGGCCCGGGGCCCCAACATCGTCGGTCTTCAGGGGCCCTCAGAGCCTGGGGGCCCTCCCGCCTGGCGGGGTCCGCGGGGGCCTTATCTACGCCACTGGATACAGGGGTGATTTTATAGTGTGTAGTGTTTTTCGCAATTAGTGAGTTTATTAATGAAATTTGGTGTTTACTGATGCTGCCATTGTCATTTTTACGGCTTATTACACACGAATTGATTCTTTAAAACGCTCTAGCCGAAGTCTGCAACAGACCCATTAAAGCTTAGATGATGCTGAGCAAAAGTTCTCACGGCCAGCACCAACTCAACCGCATGATACGAGATATTTGCAGTTGAAAGGCAATAAAAAAGTCCACTTTCAGAGCCAGATCGCCCACCAACGTTGATAAAAGTACTCGAAAACGGTATGTTTACCTGCTTCTGATCGTGCATAAATAAGGAAACAGGAACGTAAGCAAGAATGAGGTAATCGCAAATCGACCTGTTGGTGCTGACGGGAAAAGGGAAATCACTTACGCACGGAATGCATATGTTGAAATGTGTGATGAACCTGAGACGATGCGAAATCATCAAACGAATATCGCAGTGAGTGGGGAGAGAAGTGAAAGAGGGTCTAACGGAGGGCCAGAGGTCGTTTGTTCTACGGCAATCACGTCTACTATTTTTTTGGTCTACTTAAAATTAGGTCTATACTATTATTATACAGGGTGTCCGGTAAGTCCCGGAACGGCGGCGCCATTTCTTTATTTACGCAGATAAAAAAACCAAATTTTGGGAATGTTCCTAGATAAATAAAAACTACTTTTTGGGGGGGTCAAAATTTTGGTCGCCCCTCCCGGGGGGGCGGGGGCGCCCCTAACTTTTTTTTTTCAAATGGCAACCCCTATCTTGTGATATCTCATTCGAAAGAGGGTAAAAAACTGAGCATTTTGGCGCAAACCGCATGTCGATATCTCTTTTAGTATTCGAGATATCGAACTTCAAAATCTATGGAAACCCATTTTAAAAAAATCATAACTCTTATTCAGAAAGTCGCTATTTAAAAAACTAGGGGTCTAAACTACTCTACATAACAAGCTCTTTCCAGGGAAAAACACCACTGCCCAAAAAAATTAACTTACAGTTATTGTTTTTTTCCCGCCAAAATTTTTTAAAAAATTTTAAAAAAACAATAACTGTAAGTTAATTTTTTTGGGCAGTGGTGTTTTTCCCTGGAAAGAGCCTGTTATGTAGAGTAGTTTAGACCCCTAGTTTTTTAAATAGCGACTTTCTGAATAAGAGTTATGATTTTTTTAAAATGGGTTTCCATAGATTTTGAAGTTCGATATCTCGAATACTAAAAGAGATATCGACATGCGGTTTGCGCCAAAATGCTCAGTTTTTTACCCTCTTTCGAATGAGATATCACAAGATAGGGGTTGCCATTTGAAAAAAAAAAGTTAGGGGCGCCCCCGCCCCCCCGGGAGGGGCGACCAAAATTTTGACCCCCCCAAAAAGTAGTTTTTATTTATCTAGGAACATTCCCAAAGTTTGGTTTTTTTATCTGCGTAAATAAAGAAATGGCGCCGCCGTTCCGGGACTTACCGGACACCCGGTACTATTATTCCGTCCACAATCGTATCGTCTAATGTGTGATTTCGTCCTCTAGCATTTTATGTCTACTGATTCCTCGTCCATTGGCTAATTATGTCTACTTACAAATAAGGTCTAATAGTAAGATAGGGCTAACTTCTTCTTTTGCCTACTATCAAATAAGGTCTAATAGTAAAATAGGACTAACTTCTTCTTTTGCCTATTATCAAATAACCTCTACGTTTAAAAGTTCATTCCTAATTTTTTCTACGTTACTTACGCCAAGAAGTAAATGGACAGTTATTCGTCTCGTATTATTGTATCTATTCTTGTGTAAATTAAGAGGTCCTCACCGCAAAATAATTTATTCCATGCAGTGTGCATGATTCGTCTACTCTTAATTCATTAGCAAATTTTGTGAACCAATTTTTTTAATAGCCTAAGTAATAACTAATTAAGCTACTTGAATAGCTAATTTGTTAAGTAGGCTTCCACGTCGTAGACCTGTTACCCCTGTATACCTTTTTGTTAAGTAGATGTCCTTGATTATTAGACTTCTTGTCTGTGGACCTAATAAATTAGACTTTTTGTCGTTTGACGTAATTTATTATTAGACCTATTGACTGTAGACCAATTTTTAGTGGACCAAACGACCTGAAACCTACCAGAGACAGTGAGGTTGAGGTGGACAGTGAGGTGGGCACTAAAATTGACCCATTTTGACTGCATTTCAACCAACCCCGAAACTTATCATACGATTGAGTTGGTGTGAGAACTTTTGCTCAGCACCACCTGAGCTTTAATTCGAGACCATCCACTGGAAACCATTTCTCACAAGTCAAGTGCTTTGTCCTTTATTTTCAAAGTTCTATAGTGCTGCTGTAACACTGCAAAAAATGAACGCTTTACCAATGGAAGACTGATATATTTTTCAGTTCGATTTAAATACCTTTCGAGCTCGCCAATATGATAGATTGTTGTATTTGGCGTCTGCGCGAGATTTTGGTCTACTTGGAAGAGGTGGCATGATGGAAGATGTGTCGCTCGCGTTGTCCGCAGCTGGACTGACGGGGCGGCTCGGACCCCAGTAGTTGCTGCTCCCTGGGCCTGGCAGGGCAACCGCTGTGGTCGCACCTCGATTTCGTACTGGCACCTGAAACATATCGAACACAGCTTTTGAAAATGTGCGCTGGCAGACGATGAGTTTTTTTTTTTTTTAAGCATTGTTCAGTATCATCTCCTGAGCCGATAGAGTGGTTGAAAAACTATCATACAGCTCTGTGTATGAGAGCGTTCTAGAACTCTCCGATCCGATAACCCGGGGAATAGCATTAACATTTCCGGAGAGTGTTTCCGATAAACCCGACTGTGTTTTGATGATATCCTTCGATCCATCCGTCCTTCGATGAATTTCCGAACGATCACAGGCGCAGCGTGTTCCTAATAAAAATGTCTGTTTACATTTCAATAACCTCCAAAAAGGAGCGTTCTAGAATTCCCCGGTAACCCGGTGAAGCTCCAAGTGGTTTTTTTATTCTCCGATTTCCTTTCTGAAACCCGGGGGAGTTCATCGGAGCGTTCTTGAATTCCAGTGAAATTCATCAGAACTCTTCCCCGGAGTACCTACACCGAATTTATCGGAGTACGAACTCCGATAAAGCCGATGAAAACTAACCTCAAAGAAGTAAACAACCTATTTCTGTGTGTTCATATAGGTGTTTTGGAGGTTATTGAAATGTAAACAGGCATTTTTAGCAATAACACGCTGCACCTGTGATCGTTCGGGAATTCATTGGAGGACCGATAGCTTCATCAAAACATTATCGGGGCTTTATTGTTAACACTCCTCGGAAATTCTTATGCATTTCCGCAGGTTATCGGATCGGAGAATTCTAGAACGCTCCCTATCAGAGGTTTTCCTTCGATAGTGCCGCGCGGTGTATCCCGGGGAAGAGTTCTGATGAATTTCATTGGAGATCAAGAACGCTCCGATGAACTGCACCGGGTTATCAGAAACGAAATCGGAGAGTAAAAGAACGACTTGGAGCCTCCCCGGATACCCGGGGAAGCTCACCTGGGAATTCTAGAATGCCCCCTATTTCTCCTTTTCTTAAGTCCATTATACACACTGACCGACCAGTGTCTCGGAACAAAAATTTGGAGTACCATGAAATCAAATTTCACCATACCTATGCGGCTGTGTCATTCTTAAGATGGTTTTTGTGCTGTGGCGAACATTGCGTCAAAGGGAATACATGTGTATCAGATATAAAAACTTTGAATCTAAAATTTAAATAATCTACGCCCATAACCTGTTAAACTGACGAAATTATTTCTCATCACCAAAGGTCTGATGTCACTACCGAGCAAATACAAACATTTCATGCTTCGGCATGCACATACTGACATACACAATTACATAATATACGCAGTGCACACACAGTATATTGAAAAACGCAATAGCATAGCTCTTGCAAGATTTCACTGTAAGCAAATGGACGTTTAATTATCTCGTGAATTGCTGCAAAAATAACGACGGAACCATTGAAGTAATTGACAGTTTGCGGACGCATGTTCATCGGAAGAAAAAGTCTCACGTTTACTTCTAGAACACGCCCTGAAAATAAGTATACGTATAGTTCTGCTACACCCTGTATGTCTTGAAACACTGTCCCCAAAAATACATCAGGGATGGTAACGTTGGATAGTGTTTTGGGTAGTCTGCTCCTACCGACATAGTTCATTGCACCTATTATTGAAATTAGCTCTAACCGAAATTAAGCTCATCTCCGCAAGTGGGAAAGTTCCGGGAGCGTGGGTGTGAACGAGGACAAGGCCGAACTTTTCCGAAGCTTGTAGCTGAAATGATGAAATGTATGAGTAAGTGACAGCCTCGGCCAAACACCCAATTTAGATGCAGCTTTCTATCGCGGATCAAAGATGAGGCATCAACTTCGGCACATGACAAGAACTACCCTCCCACGTGGCGCACAATGCAGCAAATTTATTCGTTTTCGGTTTCTTCTTCCTTTTTTTCCCCCCTTTGCGTCTCGATTGAGTCAATCGAATTTCATTGTACCACTGATTTATCAGTGATTCCTCCTGAATCTCTTTCTTCCCTATCTGTTTTTTGTTTTGTTTGTTTGTTTGCTTGTTTGTTTGCTTTGGGGGGGGGGGCAATGATTTTCTAATAATTGAATGGACTAAAGCGCTTCCTGCGACGCCTTAAATTTCCAATTATCTTACTCCCCCCCCTCCCACCAAATTTAAACTTTCTGGATCCACCACTGCGTATAGTCTTGCAATGGTCTAATCTGCTATATTTTTTTTATCAATCTAGCTTCATGTGGATAGCAAACGTGGCCTTATAGACGGTTTTAGGGCGAAGTCAACGGTTAGCCAACAACCACAACAATGCACTCATCGGTCGCAATCGGTTGTGATAAAACTCGCGTAGCGTTCCAAACTATCTCACTCTCTCTCCCGTGACCCCTATGTATATTGTATACCCATCTCTTTCTAGTTTCGAAATTCTTATACAGGGCTTTGTTTTACGACATATTATTATAAAAATCGCGTTAAAATGTCTCCAGGAATTCAATTCAGCCAAAAAATTTTACAAAAGATGTCTTTATATACGATTTTGAAAATTAGAGTGAGATGGCAGTACATAGGGGTTACGTGAGAGCGAGAGAGACAAACTTTCTTTGTTTGGAACGCTCATCACTGGCAGCCGCCACTCCTAAAACCCTCTAATACGTATGTGCTCGAAGGAATAAGGAAGGCATTTTTGTTTGATCCAACTCGATCGTCTTGAAAATTTCAATTATCGTTCAGATGTGCGATGTCGAACTGCTAGGCCATATGCAAATCGTACGGCTTCACGTTCAAAGGAGCCAATCTGCTATCGGTTCCATGTGTATAGTTGTCTCCTTTCTGCAATGAAGCCGTCCAATTGATCTTCGCGTCAAGTCGTAGCAACAAAACTCGGATAGAGAATAATTTCGCGTTAGTCTGCGTGGAGCCGAGCTCTCCCCATCCGTAGCTCGTGGTTGCCAAATTGAACGCATTCCAGAGTCGTACTCAGGAATACATCTTTATTTCTACCTTTAAATGTACGTGCTTTGTTAAGTGGGTTATAAACTTTTCTGTGATATTTTAAAACATCGTCAGTTCTTGTCATTATATCGAACGCAAGTCGAATCGAAATCGTATGTAAGGAAAAAAAATAATCAGGTTTACCATAATGGTTAAACCATCTAAAGTGCCTTTGGCTACTGTAGGGCATTTTGATACGATCATTTCAACTAGAGTTCGGACTACAGTTTGACCCAAACCTCTTAACTACCATCTTATGCGATCCCCATTATTTATCTGGATGATCTCAAAATGAGAATGAACTACACAACTGGAAACTGGAGAATAGGACCACAAGGGAATACAAAGAAGAGTGAATCCCTTGAGAATACGTTTAAATCCATGGTGACCATGGTGACCCTAACCTCAAAAGAGGAACCTCTGTTTCAGCATCGAGTGTAAACTCTTTGCTAACCATCTTGATATGTTTCAAAATTAGTCTTTGCTAAATCTAGGTACTAAGGATTCTCTCTCAACCAGCGATCAGTCGTTACATATTATTGATTTGGAATGTGCCTGGAGGCGTTCGGCAGTGAAACTCTCAAGATGAAAATACAATTTGATTAGAGTAGGTGATTTGATTAGGTGTATACACCGAATGCTGTTAGGAACCAGAGGTCACGTTTGATACGATACATCTTCATACTAAAAAAAGAGTCTATACTTATGCAAAGTGGCAATATTTTTTAATCTACTGAGGGAGCTGACTTATGAAAAATCGTTGCAAGATTACAGAGAAGCAAGCATATGACCAATGTTGCAAAGTTTTAGCAATGTGCTTCAGTCAATGATGAAATAACTACTCACTCAAGGAACTTTTTTGGCTTTGAGTATTTTTTTTTACATAATTTCTGGTGATTTTTCAAGCGATCCAGAAGTAAACCCACGGTATTTTCGATAGTTTTTATCCGCGAACTGTTGGTTTTCTTTTTAATCCAATCTGACAGCATTGTTCATAACAATATAACACAGTGCGGATCGGAGGGTCAAGCTTGCCTGCTTGCGTGCGAAGAAAGGGTCAATAAATGAGCGGTGGTCAACAGGATAGACCCAAGACCCCGTTTGGCGCTTCGCGTGTTGCACTGTGTATTTGCCGCAGCGGAGACTTCCAGATTTTTTTTTCTTTTCTCTTTATTTATTTTTCTCTCAACTATTTACTTACATCCTTCAAACTTTTTCGCATCAAGTTCGACTAGAGAGAATTAAATTCACCATGTTTTTTGTTTCTTTTTTTTCTTGTCAGGATCAACATGAGTTGAGTACACCGCAAGTAAAACTGAAACCTACAAGGCATGCTTTGCCTCTTTTTTGCACGGAAAACAATTTCTTGTTGGAATTACGGAATGTATTATTAAATATGAACTATTAAGAAATTTCCTCCAAAACAACCAGCAGGCCGATCCGTGACATTCCTGACTTTTGGATAGACTGGAAAAGAATGGGAAAACAGTGATTGGTAGAGACGAGTCACGTGGTGGTCTAATCAAAATACATAGTATTCATCTAATTCGCAATGGCGTACGCAGGAATTAGTCTCTCTCGCTCTTTTCCCGTTTGAGCATATGCACTAGAAAAGGAAAGAGATAGGAGCTGAAGTTGCGTTTGAGCTCCTGTTTCTGTCCTTTCCTTACTCACGAGTTCAAATGGGGAGAGAGAGAGAGAGAGAGAGAGAGAGAGAGAGAGAGAGAGAGAGAGAGAGAGAGAGAGATAGATAGAGAGAGAGAGAGAGAGAGAGAGAGAGAGAGAGAGAGAGAGAGAGAGAGAGAGAGAGAGAGAGAAATTCCTGTGTACGCTACTACTAATTGGTATCAGATACTCAAGACTGCCTGCGGGCCGATCTTTGAAATCATTAGATATAAGGCTTGTAGACTGGATAAATGGGGGGGGGGGCTGCTATTGGTCCCTTTAAAGAGTTTATCAAAAAGAAGAGCTCTTTAACCAAGTATCCCTCCGCTTCATTTGATAAGCTATTGGCTTTTATCAGCTTCTTCCAAGCAGCCGATAGCTTATAGAATGTAGCGGAGAGATCCTTGGTTAAAGTGCTCTTCTTTTTGATAAAATCTTAAGGGACCAATAGCAGCCCCCCATTTATCCAGTTTACCAGCCTTATCTAATGATTTCAAAGATCGGCTCGCTGATAATCAATTACTTAGATAAAAATCCGTATTTTGATTAGACTTGGCAATCATGTGACTCGTCTCTACCAATCATCGGTTCTCCATTCCTTTCCAGTCTATCAAGTCGGGAATTTCTAGGATCGACCCGCAGAGTTTGTGTTGGTTTAAGGATTCTTTCACGTGAATTATTAAGAGAGCGCTCAATTGGACTCGTATGAAAATTCTGGTAATTTCAAAGGAACTTTATCTTCAAATGTGGGAATTATTGACGATTCCAGCAATTCTAATAAAATTTTCTTTTTAGTTCATATTCACCGATAATTTTTTTCTTCGTTTGTATGCGTTTGAATGGGGGCGGTTGCAAGGGTCTGACATTGTGTGTCTTTCACTGAAAATAATAGAACTTGATGTGCTGAGAACAATGATGCCTTTGGTTTTCTTCTAAGTGTCCCGGTTTTAGAGGTACTCACATGTCATGTTGTGAAAAATCGTGTGCGTACTACGTGGAATTCCCGTTGAAAACAATGTATTTTGGGCTAAAACCTTATCTCCGGAACAATGGGACTTAATTAGAAACCAAAAGCATCGTTGTTCTCAGCTCATCAAGTACTTCCATTTTCTTTATGAAAAACGTCACATTTCAGACCCTTGCAACTGCCCCATTAAATAGATGGTCTTAATGCAGATAAATAGTTGAAATTAAACTTTCAAGTACGATTAATCGAAATGTGTATTCTTTAATGATTTAATGAGGGTAAAGTGGATACATTAATTATTCATAATGCCCCGATTTTGTTAGAGAAATGAAATATGACCGTGCTTTGATCTCGAATAGATGTTATCAGTGTAAGATTCTTAGTTACTTCGATTCATATGAACCCACTCTTATTGTTTAATCTAGAGACCTGTCGACCTTTCTTCTTGCTTATAATTGAACGCTTTCGTCAGAAATGGGTAAAGGTAGGGGCTTTTAATGAACCCTCTGTCCAGTCCAGTGGCGTTGCCAAGGGGAAGGGGTCCAGGAGGTCTGGACCCCTACCCCCCTCCCTTGACACCAAAATTTGTCCTAAAAAAGGTAATTTATTGCGTTTTCAGACAAATTTTACCAAATTAGTATCTTTGGACCCCCCTTGACAATTTTCGGACCCCGGACCCCCCCCCCCCACAGAAAAATTTCTGGCTACGCCACTGAGTGTCCCTCACTCCATATTGTCTGAGTGCACATGCGCTAAAAACGCCTAGTATAGACTGTTTTAGTGTAGCGATGTACCGTATATCAATTGCCTTCCAAGCATCTCTGGCTCCAAACAATTTCCGAGTTTTTGTAATTTCCCCATAAGCGGATTTTCGAACGGAAAGTTAGACTTTTAAATCAAATAATTAATGCGACTTTTTTGCGGTTATGAATTCTACGTCCTCAAAAATGCTTAGTAATGCCTGGTTCCACGACTAAAACTGCCGAAAGCAACAGGATATTTACGCATTAAACGATGCATCTGCAGGTTGGAATCACACAGGTGTTATTTGTTGTTGTGGAATTTGCGGGATTTCGGGCGATCATCCAAACGCACAGTTCAATCTGTAATAGCTTTTTGATTTCGGCAAATTAAGTCGTGGAACCGGGCATACCTAAGCATTTTCGAGGACAAAATTCATAATCGCAATAAGGTCGCATTAATTGTTTGATTTCATAGCCTAAATTTCCGTTGAAAAATGAGCTTATGGGAAAATTACAGAGGTCCCCGAACGGCAATCGATACGATATATCGCTGTACTAAAACGAGTCTATAGAGAGATATTCCCTCTATAAATATAACCTAATGGAAATGAATCGATCCATAGGCGGAATAGTAGGTTCCAATAGAAGGAACACTGTATCGATTTTGCACAATCAGCGGTGGTTCCCGAATCAAAATTCCTTTAATTTAATCTAATGGAAAAGAATCGATCCTAATTTGGTTTATTGGAATCTCGCAATAATCGATTTATTTGTAATTTTTTCGAATGAGAATGTAACAATCCTGGATCGTGCACACTAAGGATTGAACTGGGTATCGAAATTCATTCTGCTTTGTTTTCATTTTTGACAAATTTTTCGTGGCTCTAAACAGCAAACTTTTGTGTGGAAAAAAATAATTGGACCAGTCTTCGAAATTCAGTAATCTGTTATGTAAATCCGAAACTCTTGTTCTGACAAACATATATTTTACTTCTTTTCGACATTCTTCCTTGACCGTAAGTTTTCCGGCATGAAAGCGTTAACAATAAATTTAATAAATACTCGAATAACCTAGCTAGGTCAGTAATCCCTTGGCTGTACGTGTGTAGTGTATACCTCTACTTCGCGATTAATGTTTCCAGTCGCATTTCATTTCTATCTCATAACTCAAACGAATCACTGATAATACGAATGGATTTACGAGTTATAAAGTTTACTCGATAGAGAATCATCCCTCGGTTAATTATTTTGTGGAGGTTTCAGCACCATTAAGCTTCCATGCAGTGCCAGTGACGTTGCAGTTGAGCCAAAGAAATATTGACAACACTATTCGCGTTTTAAAAAGGATTTTAATCGTTGGGGGTAATTTACTCCGATGGTTTTTTCGTTGTCATCGGCATTCTTTTAACAAGTGATTTCCGGGTCAAAATTAGGTTAAGTGGGTCAAAGTTAAACAGAGCTACAATAAAAGAAAAGCGGAGCAATATAAACTGAAAAATCAAGCAGACTCTAATTATAGTTTGACTTACTTTGCAACCATAAGATGTTATGTCATTTTTCCGACTGCATAATCTGAGCATAGTATACTTAGTCAGATCATTTTTGACGTCCCTCAAAAACCCTAATTAAGTCAAAGGTAGACATGTAAAAATCGTTCTAATTAGCCTTTGATCGCAACAAGAGTTTGAAACACTAAACCACCTCTTAATTTTCATTTTAAATTATGCTAGATCCTATCGCTGGTCCCGTCTTTAATTTAGAAGGAAAAAATGAAAATTAGCTAGATAATGAATCACTGTCGTTCCTTTAAAATTATGATTGAACGACTATCACACGCATGCCTTTAACTTTCCAAAACTTTGACTCTGCATTTAGATAGCTGATCACGTGAACGCGGGCTTGACACTACAAACAATTTTAGCCAACCCAAATTGTCTCTGTTGTGCTATCAAATTTCGGGTTGATTTTGCAGAATTATTTGAGTCAGAGCGAACCTTCGAAAATCAATTTTACACGTTTTTAAAGCAAGGGAAGTCGTACACGATCCCGAACGCAAAGAGGGGGGGGCGTCTCATATCGCAGGATGTCTGAATCAAAACACGTGCAATTATGACGCAATAATTTCTTACGGCGAAAAGTGACGCGACGTGAAAATAAAGCACAAAACAACGAAAGTTTTGTGCGAGTAAACGCAAGAGTGCATCAGTGCAAAGGAAAACAAACAAAATACTAGTCCGAGATTGACTACAACTAATTGTACGAACTATAAAGCCATGTTTTATTCATGAGTCGTAAACACCTGACCCAATTAGAGTCTCAAAATCGTCCCGCTCTCCCTATGCGGGTAACAGAATTTAAAAGCGTCGTGCGAAACTTCGTTCACTATTGACTATATTACACAGTATTTCGGAGGGATTGCATAATGCATGGCAAAATACTCCTCATGTATGAAAATTCATTAATTAAATTCATTTGTTTATTATTACTAATTAAGCTTGAAAGTAGTGGTACTCACGTCATTAACTTCTTCGTCTTCCTCGGAGTCGGACTTATCAACCAGATGGTTTGCGCGGCTGCCGCTCCTCGACTGTGGCGCCACCATCGTCATCGGCTCTTGATCGGCCATATTCGGCACTAGGGTTTTCGTGTGTCCGCCGTGGGGTGGTGGCTCTGCCATGGTAGTGGTGTCCGCAGCGGTCTCACCGATGTTCTCGCCCGATTCGCTGGCCATCATTTCGCTCTTGGATATAGCGTGATGACTCTCTCCGTTGTCAAGTGGGGCTTTCGCTCCCGCGTGATTTACCTGCGGTTATCATAACAGACCATGAACAACTGTTTTTGCATAACACATAAACAAGTACATAGAAAAAATGGGTCTTTCGAACACGTTTGCCTCTCAGCAATATGGGGCTTGTATTTATGTAGATTTTACTTCATGAACACCGATGAAAGCTCTATATTATCCTTCAAAACCCTGGTAAAATCGGTCCACACAGGTCCATAACCTTCGCCATGTACAGAGTACGGGTATGTATGGATACGTAAGGATCCATTTACAGAGTAATGGAGCTGTTGCAAAATTTTGTTACAAACTTATTAATAGTTGTTTATGGGGTAATACCCTGTAAAAATAACGATTAGCGCACTAAAAAATCACGAAATCCACTCCTAAACTCACAAAATGCTTTTAAATGCGACCCGTAATGGCGCTACCGAGGCCGCGGTTTTCTTATGGCAATAGTATGCTTCTTCTTCTTCTTGTGTGGTATTGCGAGAATACCTCGTGTAGATGGCGCTGATTGAAGATAGTGAAACCCAATGCAAACCGCGGCCCCAGCCGCCATTACGGTCTCGCGTTTAAAAGCATTTTGTGAGTTCAGGAGTGGATTTCGTGATTTTTTAGTGCGCTTATCGTTATTTTTACTGGGTATTACCCCTCAATCAACTATTAATAAGCCTGTAGCAAAAGTTTGCAACAGCTCCATTCAAAAGTAACGCCCACCTCCCTCAACTTTTTTTCTAATTGAGATAAAAGGATACGGTTTGGACCATTCTTATTTGTGCCGAAGGCGCTATCTGAAGGGGCTATTTTCGATGACCCCCATCCACAACCGGGGGAGTGGGAGGCGGTGGTCAACTTCATTTTCTCTTATGGCACCCCCTATCTAGTGTTACGTATTTTGAAAAGGCATTAAATTATAAGCCTTTGAGCTCAAAGTGCAGCTCCATATCGATTTACGTTTTCGATTTATCAAAGATCAAAGTTACATATAGACCCATTTTCAAAAATCATTCCTTCATTTTGAAAAATCGGAATTTAAAAAACTAGAGGTCCAAATCACCCCAAAAAGCAAGCCCTTTTCAGAAAAAAATGCGGCTTTGACACAAACTTAGTCAAAGTTAGGATTTAGCGCCCACAAAAATTCTTAACGTTTTTGCCTCCCAGGGTGGACTATCAGAAAAATTCCGTGAGACGACCCCGATCAAATGATACATCGATCAAAGGGGCATACCAAACAGAGCATTTTGGCGCAAACTGAAGATCGATAGCGTTTATCACATTTGAGCTATCGAAATTTATTAATCGACCTTCGGTATTCGATATCTCGAATGTAAAAAAACGATATCGCCCTCCGGTTTGTGCCAAAATGCTCAGTTTGGTATGCCCTTTTAATCGATGCATCATTCGATAGGGATCGTCCATGTCATAGGCGGATGCAGCAATCTGGCAACTGTGCATTCCTCTCATTTGAATGTATGATTAACAATCGATTCTTGGAGGGGCTGCAGCCCCATGACAAATCGATTATTTCTCATGCAAACAAATGGGGAGAGTACAGTGTTGTCAGATTGCTGGATCCGCCAATGGTCCATGTACATGAAACGGCAGCTCTGAGTGTATCTCACTTGATTTTCCTCCCTCCGATGATCGTCTCTGCCTTCTTCTTCTTCTTCTCCTCCTCCTTCCTTTCCTCCTGTTTTCGTTGCGGTGTATTGCTCTTGGTCTACGTTGCCGGCGTCTTTACCGTCGTCGGTTGACGATGAGGATGAGCGTGAGGGTGACGCGGGTTGGACGACTACTTGAGGTGCAAGCATTCCGCTCTTGGCGACTCTAACACCGATTTCGCCGTCACCGGCATTATCGCCCTGCTACTGCCTCTATTGCTGCTACGGCGACTGCTACTGGTTCTGCTGCTTTTCGTCCCTGCTATTCTTCGTCGTGGTGGTTCGCGATACCCACTGCGTCAGTCGTCGTCGTGACACTACTGGCGCGTCGTAGTCTCTTCTTCCGTCTCAATCCAAACACCATCGCATGTCTCCACTCATTTGAAAATCGAGCGTCCGCAGACTCGTGTCCTATTTGTTTGTGTGTTTGTGTGTGAGTGAGTCAGAGAATGTGAGAAAGAGAGAGAGAGAGAGAGAGTGAGAGAAAGAGAGAAAGAGCGCAGGTGTGCGCGTGTGTGTGTGTGTGTTCGTGACTTTGACTTACTCTCCCTTCGCCTTTTCCTCACGACCGTCATTTATCTCCACGCGGAATGCGCCCTTGATTGCCATCTTATCTGTCTTCTCCTCTGCTTGTCCTCCCCTCTGCTGCTCTGAAACAAAACGCAGTCATTTTTTATTTTTTATTTTTTATTTGTATTTTTTTCTTTTTTCTTTTTTTTTCAAGTTGTCTCGGTTATATACAAGGGGCGTGTAAACTTAAGGCTGACAAATTTGAAGCAGCTAATGTCTTGGGATAGTTTCAGACGAGGAAGGGGGGGGCCGTCACAGACAAATAGCGAGTCAGGAATCGTTATGCAGGGAAGTTGTGTGAATGATAATCGATCGAGTTAGATGCATCAGGCCGCTTATTTGAGTGTTGTACGGCAGTGGTTTGCTAAAAGCCGCAAGCGGATCCAGGAAATCCTCTCTCTCTCTCTCTCTCTCTCTCTCTCTCTCTCTCTCTCTCTCTCTCTCTCTCTCTCTCTCTCTCCCTCTCTCTCTCTCTTCTCCATCCTCCCCCCAATTCTCTTCTTTGCGGGGTCATAAAATTTGTCAACTCTCGTTGTCAGTCTGATAGCGCTGTAATCTTTTGCTCCGTCTCCATGCCGATCGTAAGACCTGCGACCAAATCTCGAAATCAACCCCCATTTGAATGGCATGGTTTCTTGGTTTAATCGCAAAGACTATAGCTTTATCAGACTGACCTGTTTGAATAGACACCTTTAAGCGTGTAGGTCAATAAGTACATTCCTATTCAAAGAGTCAATCGCTACGGTTTTAAGGGTGGCTCTACGGTTACAGGGCCTGTAAAAGTGCAGGTTAAAATGTCTAGGAGGGTAATTCCAAGGTAACACGACTTTTCGATGACGCTGAAAATATCATAGAACTTGAATCACGAAAACGTCTAATGCAAGCAAATGAATGAATATTTCTGTCAATGAGGCTCTTGCAAACGTTTGCTATACAGGGGACTGAAGAGCTGGCTCTTGCATAAAAACCTGTAAAAATGACGATGAATACACTATAACAAATTATGAAATTCACTCTTAGAATCGGGCTTACAATTAGTGGCGGGTCAACGCAGGTATCAAGGGAGATTTCGATCTAATTTAAGACATAGCTCTGTATTTCCGTAGAGAAAGAGACAAATTAGATAGGAATCTCCCATGATACCTGCGTTGAACCGCCCTTTCGATCTTGCCGTTTTAGCAGATACGTGAAATAATTATTGAATTTTCGATAAGTGTGATTTTCGTGATTTTTTGTCTTTACATCAGATTAGCCAAATTAATTTGCTTATAACAAAAGTTTTCAAGAGCCCCGTTGCGTTCTTCAAGCAAGTTTTGTCGTGACGAATTGTTAATTTGAAGAATCGTTGAAATTGTAAAGCTTTTTAAGAGTTAACACTGGAGGAATGACCTGGTCGAATGATCATAGTCAATCCGTCATGGCGCATAATGACCTTTCCACTCCACAAAAGCAGGAGGCCGCTCTTTTCCTAGCTCCTATCTCCATCTCTCTCACAATCAGACTTTAGCCCCTTTATCCAGCTCTTTCCAACGAACGCTTTTAAATGGGATGAGAGAGATAGATAAACAAATTCCTGCTGGATCCGCCCATGATGAGCAGATGAAGTTGGTGACCGACTTGGTTTCAACGGACGAAATAAACACAACAGAACAAAACGCTAAGCCTCAATGTAATGAGGCTCAGTCACATTCATCAACTCTCGTTGGAATTGATATCTATCAGTTTACTCGGGTATCATCACTGGAAGGGCTCCCCAGTAAAATATCGTCTTTCGCGGCAACATCAAAAGGAACAAAGGCGTTTTAATGGAACTCTCGCCCATCCCCTTTCTCTCTTCCTCTCTCTCTCTCCCTTTTCTCTCTCTCTCTCTCTCTCTCTCTCTCTCTCTCTCTCTCCCTCTCACTCTCTCTCTCTCTCTCTTTCTCTCTCCACTTCACTGCAATGATGATGATGTCGGCTGTTGTGTCCCCGTAAATATCTGCAGCTAGACATTCTAATATTTTAACGGGAGTGGAAATGAAATCGATTTCCGGTTGAATTTACGGTATCCGCACCCGAGTGTAAATGAAATTCCGAGGCTCGGCTCTCTCCCCCCCTCCCTGCGCTGGTTAATTAATTCAATGAATTAGAGGGGAAGAGAGAGAAAAGAGAGAGAGAGAGAGAAAAGAGAGAGAGAGGGGAGAGAGAGAGAGAGGGGAAAAGAGAAGAGAGGGGAGAGAGGAGAAAAGAGAGAGGAGAGAGAGAGAGAGAAGGGGAGAGAGAGAGAAGAGAAGAGAGAGGAGACAACCGAAAACAGAGAGACAGAGAGGACAGAGAGAGAGAGAGGGCCAGGAGAGAGAGGAGAAGAGAGAGAGACAGAGGGAGACAGAGAGAGACAGAGAGAGAAGAGAGAGAGAGAGAGAGGAGAGAGAGAGAGGGGAGGAGAGAAGAGAAAAGAGGGAGGAGAAAAGTTGTGGCCCTCGGCGTCGCTGCCTGCGTATGCCTCGGTGTAATTCGCTGTCGTTAAATGCCGAATTTGCCGCCTCCAGCAATTGATTATTGAAATTTACAAATTGAAGATTACCGTCGCGTCCCGTCACTCTGAGCGTCAACAGTTATAAATTTTGTCTTCTTCTCCGCCCACACCAAACCAAGGACGGATACAGGGATTTGTCTTTCTCTCTCCTTTCATTTGAACGCGCGTGTTAGAAAAGGACGGAGATTGTGGGGAAGGGGGGGGGCTGAAGTCACGTGATGACCCCCTCTATTATCCTTCTCTGACGCATGCATTCGAATAGAAGGAGAGGGAGAGAAAGACAAATCCCTGTACCCGCCCATGCACTGAACTCTAATAAATGCAGTTAATGTAACGGTACCGCTCGCGATTTATATAGCTTGGATGTCACGATTGTACTCTCGAAGCAAGGACGTGAAGCACCGAATTACCAGTCAGTTTAAACCAGATTCGCTATGCATAACAAATCCTCGTGGTAAACCCTGACTAAAACAACAGAAAACGTAATAGGGCAGTTGCAAGGGTCTAGCTAAAAGTTTAAGTTTTTTATGAAGAAAGTGATAGAACTTGATGAGCTGAGAATAATGGTGCCTTTGGTTTTTTCCTAAGTGTCCCGGTTTTGGAGATACACACGTGTAAAGTCGTAAAAAATCGTGAGCGTAGTGACGTCCACTACGCGGAATTCCCATTTGAAAAAAATGTATTTTGGGGCCCAAAATCACATCTCCGGAACAATGGGAAACAATTAGAAACCAAAGGCATCTTTGTTCTCAGCTCATCAAGTACTTTCATTTTCTTTATAAAAAAAACACAACATTTCAGACCCTTGCAACTGCCCCATTAAGGATTTGGGGAAGTTTTTTTTTTTTTTATTTTTTTATTTTTTGAAAAACCACGTTTCAGCAGTGTATGTTCATTGTTCGTTCTCAAAAACATATGATTCAAAGTGGTTTTGTGTGTTTCTTAACCACGTTAAGAAGACAAATCAGTTTTTGCTGGGAGGTGATCACGGAGGATCGGATCGTTTTGGTATCGTTAGATACCGTTATCGTTTACGTATAACCTTATCGGTGGCTCGACTGATCGAATCGTTTTGAGCCCCTCGTAACGATTGAAACGGACGAAAGGAAACGATGAGTCGAGGGCTGTTGTAATCTCAATCGTTTGAAGTAGGTAGAGGTGAGGAGGGGATCACCTGCGCGATCGATTTGCGCAGAAGCAAGCCTTTTTGATTTAATGCAAACGATAACGTTAACAATACCGAAAACGATCCGATCCTACGTAATCGCCTCCATGGCTCTTAAGTGGTTAGCAGTGGCGTAGCGTGCAATTTGGCGCCGTTGCAGTTTGTCTATTTAAGCCCATGAAAAAGATCGAACTATTGGGTTTTCGGTGAACATTTTCGCTTTCGACATTTTACGTGGGCTTAAATGGACATAGTCCAACGTTGCCATATTGCTCGCTACGCCACTGATGGGTAGTTAAATATTCCTACTCTTAAGTGCTGATTTTGCTTACACACTTTATTGAAGGCGCCCGAAGAAACATTACTGTAAAATGTTAACAATTCGAAGCCGCAATGGGGCAATTGGAAGGGTCTGAAATGTTGTGTTTTTTTATAAAGAAAATGAAAGGACTTGAGGAGCTGATATGCTTTTGGTTTCTAGTTAAGTTTCATTGTTCCGGAGATGAGCTTTTGGCCCAAATTCTTTATTGTTTTAAATGGGGATTCCGCGTAGTGACGTCACTACGCACTAAGTTTTTTTACAACTTAACACGTGTGTATCTCCAAAACCGAGACACACTGGGAAACCACCAGACCCTCCTTAACGGACTAATTTTACAGTAGGCTGGTTGCAGAATGTTTTCGCAAATTTTTATCAAAATTCAAACAGCCATATTTGAAATATTCCAATTTTTTCCTACGTTCTCCCATTATTTACCCATTTTCCCATTGATTTTAATGGAAACATTTTATCACCCATAACACTTGCCTACAGTTTAAAATTTTAATAAAACAAAAAAAAAGTCTCTTTGTGAAATGGTAAGAGCTTCTCTGCGAAATTTGGATGCAAAAGGATGATTGGTTCAAAAACTATGCTGGGGGTACAGACAGACAGACATCTGCGCCATCCCAATACTTTCTCGATCAGTGGCGTCGCGTGCCATCTGGCAACAATGCAACTGCTCCATTTAAACTCATTAAATATATCGAATTTTCCTTGTGCACTGTGCACCCCCTGAATTCGATATTTTACGTGAGGTTAAATGGATAGAATACATCGTTGCCAAAGTGCACGCGACGCCACTGTTCTCGATCCATAACTTTGTTAGTTGTAAGAGAGTAAAAATGTGTTTTCTCCAACGAGCTACAGCGATAGAGAGGCTAATACATGTTATAAGTCTTATCGTAAAGTGAGGAAGCATCATCGGTCTGATTCTGGTTTGTTTGATATAAGCGTCCAAAACGACATAATGTGTCCGCGACATTCACCATCCATCAGTGGTTATTTGACTAATTTTTAGTGTTTTAGAATAATGGGTCTGTTGCAAACTTTTGCTACAACGATAAAGATTGTTTCATCGTATGTAAAATTGCCCGAAAAGTCTATAGGTGGCATCAGAAAGTCATGAAATGCGGTGATAAACTCACAAGAGACGTATAATGAAATCCAAGATGGCGGTAAAATATCGAGCAATCTGTATGCATACACCTTTAACATCCAAGGATTGCCAACGTTGACAATCTCACAGCTTCAGACATGGGCGCCCGGAGGGGAGGGCAAGAAGGGGCACTTGCCCCCCCCTGGAATTCAAAAAAGTCAAAATTTCATGATGAAAAATGAAAGGAAAAAAGAAAATGAAATTAAAATGACAGTTAATCAAAGGAGTAATAGTTGAGAAACTTCATTTCTAGTTTATATTGTAATTTTAACTAATTTTTTGCAAGGAATAATAAATTATATTTTTTTTTTACTATCGTTATCATCTGTCGTCCCTTTATCCATTATATCAAACACGTCAAAATTGTTATTATTATTTGATACACCTAAAATGGGTTAATAATTGTACACTATTTGAGTGAAAAATAAGTTTTCCCTTTTTACACGGGGGGGGGGGGTCCCCTAGACCTTCCGTTGGGGTTCAAAAATGTTGCCCCCCCTTTGAAATTTTTCTGCGGGCGCCCATGGCTTCAGAGGTTATGTGTTTATTTACATTGTGATTGGGTGCGATCGAGATTGTGAGGTTGGCTATCCTTGGATGTTCGTGGTGCATGCATACAGGTTGCTCAATATTTTACCGCCATCTTGGATTTCATTAAACGTCTCTCGTGAGTTTTATACTGCATTTTATGACTTTCTGGTGCCACCAATGGACTTTTCACGCAATTTTACGTGAGATTGAACACTCTATAGCGCTGTAGCAAAAGTTTGCAACAGACCCATTCTCCGCCTACAATTTCACTTCATCATCGCTATTTTATGTACTTTGAGGCGCCGATTTCAAAAATGCTATCAGTTTTAATTAAATTGGCCTCGATTTTACGTAATTTCGGAAGTACGTTTTCTTCTCAAAAAACTCGAAATTCTGGAAAAAGTATGAGTTTTGAGTTAAAACTAAGCCCGAATTTGAAATCGGCGGGTCAAAATGCATGGCAATCTCGCAATAGGGGTGAGAACGAGGCATCTTATGATGAGGAAACCTGGTTTCACGCGCATAGCAGCCGGCCATGTCGTTAAGGCGTAAAAATCGTTTGTTTGCCCACATTTTTTAACCTTAATTGCAAATTGCAACTAATACAGTGAAAAGTGGCTGTATGAACATGAAATTCGAAATAAAACTATCTAGGTGAGAACATTTTGCATTTTTCTGTTTTGTGTCAGTTTCTTAATCGTGCAAATCCTTCTAGAAGTAACAGTTATATCGATCTCTGTCTCCAGATGGCCACTCCAATTAAAACTCTTGCACTTTCGCTTATAACCAATTTCTAATGTATTTGGTACATTTTTTTTTAAAAAATTTAAAGGTCAAAAAAAGTGAGGCAAACAAACCGAGCCTGTGTGAAAAACGTCTATATCAGATTTCGATCATAGCTGTCTCTGTGCTGTCTCAGCATAACGTCCAACAAATCCTCTCTATCGCTATAGCCCGTTGATTTTCTCACGAGTTAAGTAGTGGCGTAGCGTGCAATGGGTCTGTTGCACACTTTTGCTACAGCGATATGGAGGGTTGTTTCTAGTGTAAAATCGCGTAAAAATCACATTGGAAGCATCAAACAGTCATAAAATCCACTCGTAAACCCGCAAAAGGCGTTTTTAGAAATTCCAAGATGGCGGGCGAAGTGGCGAGCCAGCCTGCATGCATCCACCACGAGTAGCGGTGGACCGCGCGGCACATTCAAATAATAATGGCCGCCTGTCATCACAGCTGGCTTCATAAACAACGAAAATGTAAACACTGAAGACGTCTGCTTGGATTTCAACGTACATTACCTTATTTTTCGTGTTTTTTTGTTAATCTTTCTCAAATTCAATTAGATTAAAACTGTGTTTTTATTTCTTTACCTCACTGATTAATTTGTTTGCCGTCCACCGGCTCCAAGTATGATTCCAACTTCAATCATCATCCTTGGAAGTTCTGTGTGTTTTTGTCTCGTTTTGATAATTTTTCGACACAAATATCGGCTCCTTTACCTTTCAAAACCTACTGTGAGGAGTGTAAACTCTTTTACAAGCCCTCAGCGAAATTTCTGCGGTTCAAAAGTGCCTATGATTCTTAACTGGTTGGAGACCAAAATGTTGTTCTGTGGTCATTGCTCAGTGAAGTTCAGATTAAATCATAATCATACCATTCATTCAGTCTCCTCTCCTTTCAAGTTTTTGATTGCAATCTGTGTCTGTATTAGTGTGCCTGCACCTTTTGTTAAACCTCAGGTGTGTGGATTTGTTCCCATTTCTATGCGTTAGCCCCTGATTTGAACGTTTGGAGAGAAATTTTGTGCAGTTAGTCTGTAAATTTGAGATTGACTAAAACAGTTTCCTCTTTCTCTGATTGTTTGTTTGAAATCCGTGGCTAGTCATGAATCTTTTCTCTCGCCTCAAGTGTGTTGAGTTGTTTAACTCTCACCAGTAGCTTGTGTCAGAGAAAAGTTTTATTAGCAGTTGCGGAAATCGTCAGAGCTCTGCTGTTTAGACTAGCAGAATGTTTGTAACCGCGGAGGCAAGGTAAGTAGGAGCTAGGTAAGCACCTTTTCTGCACTATTTTCACAATTTGTAAGCCCAATTTAAATGTAAAGTGTGTCTCAAAGCTCTTCAAATTAGCAGTCAATTTTCAAAGCATTTATACATAAGTACGAATAGTAGAAGTTTGTCAGAGCATCACTCGCGCTTAAGGTCTTTTCAAGTTGCTGGAGTGAGCAATTTTGATTTTATGAGCTGGGTTACATTGAAAGTGTCACTGATTGAATTTACTAAGGGTGCAATTCAGAGGCTTCACGGATATCACGTTGACTTGGCTTGGATTTGAACAACTATCCTTCACATTCAATAAGCAATTCAGAACAATGCCTTGAACCGAAATGCCTTGAGATTTCTTAAGGAAGTTTCGAAGGATTTTCAAGCAAGAACTGACTCAAATTGGCAATTCAGATATGCTTTAAAATCACACAGTTTGCCATTCATGAAGAGTGTCAAGGAGATAATTTCCAGTTAACATGTCAGCTACTCTGAGCTAAACTTGAGATTGCTCAAGAATTGCTGATTGACGTTGAGTGTCTTTGAGTTGTAACTTTTCTCACAGGGCTGGACTCCCAACCAAGTCAGTGAGATTTCGAATGAAGTCTCTGAATTGAATCCTTAGAGTATCAGCGGTCCTCCGCAGCGTAGTAAGTAGTTGATTCCATTCAATTTTTCTGGCTCTTTACATCAGCCTGGAAAAATTGCTATCATTAGGTACCTATAATATACCCAATTTTTGACTGAGTCTGGGCTCTTGAAGGGCATCAATTGTCTCTTAACCGGTGCTGTCTGACCCACAAATTATTAAATAGTCGCCTCGATGGCTGTTCCCATTCCTTCCAAAACTTTCTGGTGAAATTTCATTAAGCGTGAGACGCACTTCGTTAGGAACTACCAAAATGTGACACGGGCCCACAGTTTTTGGGGCCTGAAAGCAAATTATTTTGCGTTACTCAAACCTTTGAGAAAAGTC
This sequence comes from Trialeurodes vaporariorum, assembly GCA_011764245.1. NCBI lineage: Eukaryota > Metazoa > Arthropoda > Insecta > Hemiptera > Aleyrodidae > Trialeurodes > Trialeurodes vaporariorum. The sequence continues at coordinate 16,089,791 of VMOF01000111.1, read as the reverse complement.
AAGGAGCCGCACAGACCTGCATCTGAAAAACTGGAGGCTGTCATCTGGTTCGGAGACCCTCAAAAGCATTAAGCTAATCATAAAGTGATAAATAGGTGAGCACATTTAAATGATCTATTTTTGAACTGATAAAGGTACGATGGTGATCAGGTTTTGTGAGGCCGAGTGACACTTAATTTAGAAAAAAGGTAGACGCGCCGAGCAAAATCTGACACTGTGCCCCTCAATTTCCTGCATTTCTCCTCCTGATCGAATGATAGTTCATTATTTCTGGCCCCTTTGTGCGCTTACCTCTTTCGGAGGTCTTTTGTGACACATAATTCAGGAAAAAGGTTTTTTTTATGATTAATTTTTACTCAAGCTTTTAATCTTACAAGCTCACCTTTTTATCACTCAATGATTAGATCAATGCCTTTTAAACTCTCCGTACAAAAATAATTGTACAAACTGTCACTGTACAAAAATGTTCTGTACAGTGTACATAGAGCTTTGTTTTAAAAGATCACTACCAGGTATCCAGTATTCCCATGAACCGTCGGCGTGTGGAACACTTTCGGAAAGAGTTGTCGTGTAGGTAGAGCCATGAACTGAGAGGCTCAGTGCTTTAAGCATCTTTTTATATTCTTAGGTGTGCTGACTGCTAAAGGTGATTTTAGAATGTAGCTTGAGCAAAAATTAGTGACACTTAATTTAGAAAAAAGGTAGACACGCCGAACAAAATCTGACACTGTGCCCCCAATTTCCTACATTTCTCCACCTGATCGATTGAATGTTCATTATTTCTGGCCCCTTTGTGCGCTTAACTCTTTCGGAGGTCTTTTGTGACACATAATTCAGGAAAAAGGTTTTCTTTCCTGAAAGGCATTGATCTAATCATTGAGTGATAAAAAGGTGAGCTTGTAAGATTAAAAGCTTGAGTAAAAATTAATCATAAAAAAAAACCTTTTTCCTGAATTATGTGTCACAAAAGACCTCCGAAAGAGGTAAGCGCACAAAGGGGCCAGAAATAATGAACTATCATTCGATCAGGAGGAGAAATGCAGGAAATTGAGGGGCACAGTGTCAGATTTTGCTCGGCGCGTCTACCTTTTTTCTAAATTAAGTGTCACTCGGCCTCACAAAACCTGATCACCATCGTACCTTTATCAGTTCAAAAATAGATCATTTAAATGTGCTCACCTATTTATCACTTTATGATTAGCTTAATGCTTTTGAGGGTCTCCGAACCAGATGACAGCCTCCAGTTTTTTAGATGCAGGTCTGTGCGGCTCCTTGACTTTTCTCAAAGGTTTGAGTAACGCAAAATAATTTGCTTTCAGGCCCCAAAAACTGTGGGCCCGTGTCACATTTTGGTAGTTCCTAACGAAGTGCGTCTCACGCTTAATGAAATTTCACCAGAAAGTTTTGGAAGGAATGGGAACAGCCATCGAGGCGACTATTTAATAATTTGTGGGTCAGACAGCACCGGTTAAGAGACAATTGATGCCCTTCAAGAGCCCAGACTCAGTCAAAAATTGGGTATATTATAGGTACCTAATGATAGCAATTTTTCCAGGCTGATGTAAAGAGCCAGAAAAATTGAATGGAATCAACTACTTACTACGCTGCGGAGGACCGCTGATACTCTAAGGATTCAATTCAGAGACTTCATTCGAAATCTCACTGACTTGGTTGGGAGTCCAGCCCTGTGAGAAAAGTTACAACTCAAAGACACTCAACGTCAATCAGCAATTCTTGAGCAATCTCAAGTTTAGCTCAGAGTAGCTGACATGTTAACTGGAAATTATCTCCTTGACACTCTTCATGAATGGCAAACTGTGTGATTTTAAAGCATATCTGAATTGCCAATTTGAGTCAGTTCTTGCTTGAAAATCCTTCGAAACTTCCTTAAGAAATCTCAAGGCATTTCGGTTCAAGGCATTGTTCTGAATTGCTTATTGAATGTGAAGGATAGTTGTTCAAATCCAAGCCAAGTCAACGTGATATCCGTGAAGCCTCTGAATTGCACCCTTAGTAAATTCAATCAGTGACACTTTCAATGTAACCCAGCTCATAAAATCAAAATTGCTCACTCCAGCAACTTGAAAAGACCTTAAGCGCGAGTGATGCTCTGACAAACTTCTACTATTCGTACTTATGTATAAATGCTTTGAAAATTGACTGCTAATTTGAAGAGCTTTGAGACACACTTTACATTTAAATTGGGCTTACAAATTGTGAAAATAGTGCAGAAAAGGTGCTTACCTAGCTCCTACTTACCTTGCCTCCGCGGTTACAAACATTCTGCTAGTCTAAACAGCAGAGCTCTGACGATTTCCGCAACTGCTAATAAAACTTTTCTCTGACACAAGCTACTGGTGAGAGTTAAACAACTCAACACACTTGAGGCGAGAGAAAAGATTCATGACTAGCCACGGATTTCAAACAAACAATCAGAGAAAGAGGAAACTGTTTTAGTCAATCTCAAATTTACAGACTAACTGCACAAAATTTCTCTCCAAACGTTCAAATCAGGGGCTAACGCATAGAAATGGGAACAAATCCACACACCTGAGGTTTAACAAAAGGTGCAGGCACACTAATACAGACACAGATTGCAATCAAAAACTTGAAAGGAGAGGAGACTGAATGAATGGTATGATTATGATTTAATCTGAACTTCACTGAGCAATGACCACAGAACAACATTTTGGTCTCCAACCAGTTAAGAATCATAGGCACTTTTGAACCGCAGAAATTTCGCTGAGGGCTTGTAAAAGAGTTTACACTCCTCACAGTAGGTTTTGAAAGGTAAAGGAGCCGATATTTGTGTCGAAAAATTATCAAAACGAGACAAAAACACACAGAACTTCCAAGGATGATGATTGAAGTTGGAATCATACTTGGAGCCGGTGGACGGCAAACAAATTAATCAGTGAGGTAAAGAAATAAAAACACAGTTTTAATCTAATTGAATTTGAGAAAGATTAACAAAAAAACACGAAAAAATAAGGTAATGTACGTTGAAATCCAAGCAGACGTCTTCAGTGTTTACATTTTCGTTGTTTATGAAGCCAGCTGTGATGACAGGCGGCCATTATTATTTGAATGTGCCGCGCGGTCCACCGCTACTCGTGGTGGATGCATGCAGGCTGGCTCGCCACTTCGCCCGCCATCTTGGAATTTCTAAAAACGCCTTTTGCGGGTTTACGAGTGGATTTTATGACTGTTTGATGCTTCCAATGTGATTTTTACGCGATTTTACACTAGAAACAACCCTCCATATCGCTGTAGCAAAAGTGTGCAACAGACCCATTTGGCAGCATGGTATTTTGATCATTTAACCCATGTAAAAAGTCGAATGCGAAGGTGTTCACCGAACAACCAACACTTCGATATTTTTCATGGATTTAAATGGACGAACTGCAACTTTGCCAAATAGCACGCTGAGCCACCGGAGTTAAGGCTTGGTAATATCAGCGAGCCCTCTTCGTGATTTGCGTGTAGGTAGAGGAAGCATCGAAATCGGTTCAAGTACTGTCCTCTACCGACCTTTTGCTGAACTAAAAAGCTAGACGTAACGAGCGTGGAAGTACTACTTCTACCCGTTACTTTCCCTTTTTTAAGAGCCGCGCTAGTTGGCTCAACCCTTCTCATTTCCTCGTCACATGCATCAGGCAAATGTTTGACTAACGGTTTCAACGTTCTCGTCGAAACACTGGCGCAACCAGGATCTCTTCCATCTCTCTCATTTCCCATTTGAATGTATAAGTAGGAAAAAGACAGAAAGAGGGGGTTTTATCCCCTTGTCCATCCTTGTCTAACATACGTTTCATAATGGAGAAAAAGAGAAAGATGAAGAAACTCTTGCTGCGCTACTGCGTCGAAAATATTCGCACCAGTTGCCGTTACTGCTAATCTTACTCTTGAGCTTTGAACTAGAGCTTAAAAATATTCCGATGGACCTCTTGTTTTTTTTTCTCTCTCTCTCCTTTTCATTCTCTTAAATTGGAAGAAAGACATTTACCTTCAAGATCTGAACTTTTAAGCTTTAATTAGAAAGAAGGGGAAAAATCCAATGAAAAATAAAATGAAAACTTCTACATTTTATCTCATTTGTTGTTCACAATGTTTGGAAAAAGGAACACTAGAAAAAAAGTGAAGGGTCGTAATATTTTTACGCCTCGTATTTTCAGTTGTTCAAATTTTCTGAAGAAACTTTGATAAAATTTGTTAACAATTTCCCTCCTTCCACCCTGCCCATCGAACAGTCTGCAGCGCTGAGTTGGGCCTCTCGTCTGCCGGGGCAGCTTTAAGAGCCAGAGATCGAGATCGAGAGGGTATATCTTAACTAACTAACTTAAAAGACTAACTTAGAAAAAGACTAACTAACTTAAAAGAGAGAGAAAAAGAAAAGAAAAGAAAAAAAAATCATACATGGAATGGATATTCTATCGACCAAACATTTGGCAACCTATTAAAAAAAAAAAAAAAAAAAAAGGAAGTTCAGTATTTTGTACGAAAAACCCACTCCCTTTCTCCCTCACTCTTAAACTCTCTCGCGTAATTTCTAATTAATTTTTTTTATTGAAGGTAACCTCCAAAACAGGCTCGCCTATGGAGGTACCGAATTTTCAGTCTTTAATTTTGATGTTAATTTTACGTTAGTTCATTTAATTTGTCTAGTATAGATTACGTGTAATTTGAGTAATTTAACATTTTTTTGTGTTTGTTTTGTTATTGGCTTTTGTCTAAAGACTGAAAATAAATAATTTATCATTATCATTTATCATACCGCGGAGGTCCGTGGCGCATGGCTCATTGCACGGTGGAAGGGAGGGGGGGGGGGGGGGGGAGAAGAGAGAACCGATCGGGCTCTACCAATGTATTCCAGCTTCCCAGGCTCCAACCTGTAGGCTGATTCTCCCTGTCTGTCTCGTACGAGACGACACGAGATAGACGAGATAAATGACTACCTCGTACAAAAATAGATAGGACGAGACGACTCAGAGTCATCTCGTCTCGTCTCATGAAATGAGCAGAATCAACCCTCTGGACTAAATCAAGTAAATGCCTCGCTCGCTTCGCACCAAGATCAACGCCGTCGCGCGGCAGGCAGCGCTCTCTGCCTCACCATGAATAGAAGACTGACGGCACTCGTGAAATAACTGATAATTAAGTTGTTATTTAAGGAGATTATTTGAGCCGTCTTTGTTATTATTTTTACTATATTAGGTGATTTATGAGGTAAGTTCAATGCGTGGAATTATTAAAGGTTTCTTTTTCCTTTCTCTGAAGCCAAGGGATGCGCCGCTTCCCTCGCTTCCATGACGGAAACGCCACTGCTCTAGATATAGCATTCTCTCTTATCTACACCTATTTAAACAGGTTTATCTTGAGACTTGTTCTGCCCAACATACAGTGGCGGATTCGGAGGGGGGCGCCCCTCAGAAAGCCTTAAATTTGGTTCAACCGAAAATAGCCCGAAATTGCTCCATCAACGCGACGCTTCAAATTTAAAAATTTCACAGGCGTGCCCCCCCCCCCAGAAAAATTTTCTGGATTCGTCACTGCCAAGATACATCCATTAATCATTCACGCATTAAAGAAAAATAAATTGTAGAGAATACCATACGAACACTTTCTCACATCAAACTTAATCAGGGGGCCCCCAGACCCCTCTATGACTATAATATTCTGCGGGACACCCTCAGACCCCACTTAAAATGTTAATTTTACAGTAGGCTAGTTGCAGAATGTTTTTGCCAATTTTAATCGAAATTCAAACAGCTAAATTTAAAATATTCCAATTTTCCATAGTTAACCCATTTTTTCTCATAAATTTGAATGGAAACCTAACTCTCCATAAATTACTTAAAATTTAAATTTCGAAAAATCTAAACAGGCCGTTCTGAGAAATATTGAACGCGAATTCTCTGCAAAATTTGGATGCACACGGACCATTGGTTCAAAAGTTATGCCGGGGTACAGACCTGTGGCGGCTCGTGATATTTGGCAACCATGCAAGTTTTCCATTTAAACGGAGGTAAAATAATCGATTCTTGCGGAGGCTGGCAGCCTCCGGGAGAATCGATTGTTTTTCATTGGTTAAATAGGAGGAGGACACGGTTGCCAAATTTCACGAGCCGCCACTGGACTACAGAGAGACAGACATTTGCGCCATCGTAATACTTTCTCAATTTCTAACTTCGTGAGATTGTGAAAGTAAGAAGGAAAAGACAAAAATGGCGGCCTCAGAAGTTTTTAAGGAAATAGATCTCTTTCCCATTTCGAGTGTTGACACTTGACATCCATTCACTTGAGTATTTTAAGTTATTCACTAACAAACCTTTTCAAGAAAGTCTGCAACAGACCCAATAAAGGGAGATGTACTTATAGTGATCTTTGTTTCCTAAATTTTCACAGTAGCATTAGAAAAATCTTCCAAATTTTGCGGAGACTCCTTGGTTTTTTTCATGTTACTGTTATCTCAGAGCATATCTTGAAAGACTTTGTAAAACTTTACACTCTGTCACCTATCCTGCATGTGTGTTTCGCATCTTGGTTCAGAAATATATGAATGGCTCGTAATTTAATACAAATTCTGCTATCCTTGGTTTTTCCGATTTTCGGCTTTCGTTTCCTTTGTTTGCTCTGCGCAAACTTTCATTGAAACGAACATGTATATGAACTTGTTCCAAGATCGCGCAATTTCTCAGATCGTATCGCGTTTACGGCTTCGAAACTGTTGAACTATCTCGAAATAAATCACCAATAATAATTACACTGTTCCTTGAAACGCGACAGGGTGCAAATAACGACTTACTAGTGACTAAGCACCCCTCTCTGGCACGTCTGAGACTACATTATCGAGTCTTTTCCGCTCTAAAAAGCATGTAAAGATGGGTCGTTACATGGTCCGATTGCATGGCAAAACGTCCGCATCCCCACAGATATTCGTATATTCGCGGTCATATACGAAGTATCTCTTTATCGTTTTGAGGCATGGGTTGCAAACTTTTGATGCAGCTGTATGGCGGTTGATTGATGATTCTGATATAAAATCGCGTAAAAATCACATTGGAAGCATCAAAAAAGTTTTAAAATTTACTCATAAACCGACGAAAGGCGTTCAAAAGAAAGCCTAAAATGGCGGTCGAATGGGCGAATCAACTCTCTGTATGTATGCATGCATTACGAGCACTAAAAGTTGGCCGATGACAGCAGTCAGCAAGGTAGGCACTTGACCAGCGTTTCCTTTGCAGAATTCGGACCAGTAGCGTAACTAGAAATCTATCTATCTCCCTTTTTACTCATCCGAATGTACAGGTAGAAAAAGGATAGGAAGAGGGGATTGATCCCCCTTTCCTATCCTTTTCTAACTTACACATTTTAATGGACAAAGTGAGAGGGGTATACTTTCTAGTTACGCCACTAATTCGGACAAATCGACACAAAACGTACACATATTCACAATAGTAATCACAAAAAATAACGAGGAAGTAAAGTTTACCGGAAGTAAACAAAACAAAACAAAAAACAGAATGGCCGATAATGTTGGCATACTATGAGGAAGAGGGATGTTTGTTTCCAACTCTATAAGTAGCCATTGTCGGCCATCTTTTGGTGCTCGTGGTGCATGCATGCAGGGTTGATTCGCCCATTCGACCGCCATCTCAGGCTTTCGTTAAAACGCATTTTGCGTGGATTTTGTGACTTTTCAGCAGGGCTGCCGTTTTGCGTAAAATCAATGCTATTTTTCAATTCACCGATGATTCCACCGGTTGAGAAAAAATTACACAGTTCAGTTTAGTGTATGACTGTAATGCACGAAAATATTCTGATCTGTAATCTTTCCTTAATCGGTGGAAACTCCGTTGATTATTTAAAATATCCGCAAGTTTTTTTAAAGTCATCGATGACTCCACCGGTTGAGAAAAGATTACGGATGCGAGTATTTTAGTTTGATACAGTCATGCACTGAACTGAACTGTGTAATCTTTCCTCAACCAGTGGAATCATCGGTGAACAAAAAAATACCATTGCTTTTACGCAAAACGGCAGCTCTGCTTTTCAGTCCTTTTTAATGTGCCTCTTACTCAATTTTCCTCCACAATGCTGCAGCAAAAGTTCGCAACAGACCCATTATGCCGACAAAATTGCTTTGTTATTGAGCACTTTCGCACCTCCCCCCTTCCTACTTGAATATCCACTTCAACAGTATACCAGCAAAATCACAGATCAGTTAGATCTTGTAAGAAAATGAGTGACGTTTGTAAATGACAGTTTCTTCCAAATAATTCTGAAATTGTGAAAATATTTTCTAAGAAAATAGCGGCGAAAAATACTCTCTTGTTTTTATACTTCTAATTTTTGTTTGTTTTCTTGTCGAGGAGGGGGTGGGGGGTCGAAGATTTCAATACTGACGTTCCATCCATGGCTGAGATAATGGCTGCGATTTGTTTATAATCAGTCATGCAATCAGTCTTGGTGTTTATCTCTGCGATGCATTACTATTGGAAGCGCCTTCAATTTGGGGTGTATGCAAAAACAAATCCGCTAAGCAGCAACATTTATCTACTTACAAAATCGTGGTTATAAGATGTTATTAATATTGACCTTTCCTAGGAGTAAACAAACACCGAATCGCAGATTCATAAGCTCTAAATCCCGTACCAATTTTGAACTTTGTACGCGTTTCGGAGGTGCGACCGACCTCCCTCTTCAGCTACGGTGCGACTAATTCTTCCTGGGCCTTAGATTGTATCTGTTTACATTCGCATTCTCATCAGAACGCTCGTTTTCGTTCTCTCTGATTTTGTCGTTCCTTGCTGTTTTGCCGTGTGCTCCAGTGTTTCGGTCCAGTAATTTGAATAAAATATTATCTACGCCTTCAAAATCCGTGTTAAAAACGTGTGCCTTCTTTTTGTAAATCTGTATTCTTTCTTCGGTGTTCAAATCTTTATGGTTTCTCACTTTCTTCGCCAGTTTCGGGTTGATATTGATTTTGTGATTTTCTCCCCAACGATGTTTTGCAACAGCTGACTTTTCTATTTCCCTTTTTTCAGTGTTTTTTCGGTGTTCTTCTCCCCTCACTTTGATCTTATGTCAAGTTTGTCCTATGTAGCATTTATTGCATCCAGTACACGAAATTTCATGAATTCCACTACAATCTTCATTTTCAAATCTGTCTTTTAATCTCCCATGGAATTGAGATTTTAAATTACATGGATTTCCAGGTGACATTTTCCGACCGTACTTTTGAAAAATCTTCTAAAATCTTCCTTACACCATAACATCGACAATGGACCTGTAGTGGACAGGTGGAATTACCGGCATTCCGGTCCGTACCCACACGTTCCTCTACTTATCGACTCTTGTGTTGAGCCTTCGATGTCGTCGACTCCTGCTCGCCTTTATGAAAGCCTAAAACCGAGATAAATATTAACTCGTTGAGCTCATGTCGGTACTCCTAACGTAATATACATTATACATATATCCTGAAGGGACTCTGATGATTCCAGCTTTTGATTCCTTATGATTGCCAGCGTTTTTGGATTTCGCCCTTATGCAATTCATAATAGTATAGTTTCCGAACGAGAATCTCCAAGCTTTGGTGAATGAACCAAATACCATTAGGTTTGACAATTTAGAGCCTAATCATCCGGTTTTGGAGTAGTTCCAGCATTTGAGATCGTGAAAAATAACTTATCCCCGCAGATACTGAGGTTGCCACGATGCATGCTCACATTTTTGGTGGTGTTAGGAAAATCACATAAGCTGGATTGTAATTCAAAAGAATTACTCTGCATTAACAATTAAAAGTACTGATATTCATCAGTTGCTTGCCTGTTTAACCATTTCCGTCACAGTGTCCCATTTGAGGGACGACATTTTACATGGAGCCTTATGGCGAAATTCGGAAAAATTGACTCACACATGAAATCATAAGAGAAAAGTTCGTTCAATTTAATGGTATAGGTTCCAGATTACAGTGACACTTCTTTTATAATTCATGTCAGAAAGGGTTTTAAATCACCCCACAATTTTTTTCTTTATTTTTTTTATATTATAATTTAAAGCTCATTTGTTCCCCGCGGTGATTTCGATTCCAAGAAATCCTTTTTGAGACACATTTTTGCCAGGAAATTTAAATAATGAGCCGTATAATCCTGATTTTAGATTATTTTTCTCCTATCCTCCACGGCTTTTCCACAATTTTCTCAGTTTTCACAGGTTCGCCATTTCATTGTTCGATTTCGATTACTTCCAAATTTCGGATTAAAATTGAGTTTTTATACTAAACGGACGCCAAAACTCTGATTCAGCGCTGTCAAATACACACGGAGATGCAAGATTTGATAGTAGAAGTAGTCCATTATCTAAGATTTTTTGAAGAGGAAGAAGTTTGGTTTATGGTGGAATTTAGTCAAAGCAGATGTTTGCAGAACCGGCTGCTATTAAAGATTATGTAGATAGACTTATCTACGCATGACCTGCGAATTATTTTTAACTTTAGCCAATGCACCATATTTTGTAAGTATTGTCTCTTAAGCACCCGTCACGCTTGCAAACTGGTTTGCAGAAAGTGGGCGCCAATTGGTCAGCAAAGGAAAGATTTGAAATAAAATGAATCTCGTGATACGTGAAAACGTTAGAATACGTATGTGTTCCACATAGAATGGAAACATCGGCCGGTTTTCGCCCGAGCACCGGTGGGTGAACAGCTGCTCCTGGCCTTGCCGACCGCCGGGCGTGCTAGACATCGGCGTAGCCTGCCATTTGGCAACGTTGAATTTTGTCCATGTAAACCCATGTAAAAGGTCTAATGTGGAGGTGTTCACCGAACACCCAATACTTCGATCTTTTCCGTAGGTTCAAATGGATGAACCGCAACATGGCCAAATTGCACGCTACGCCACTGGTGCTGGACTGCTGGAGTCCCTTATGCAGAGAGTTAAGACTAGAGGGTAGTCAACCTCTGATTTTAATGAGTTTTTGGCTACTCGGACACCGCCAATGGGTGCAATTTGCACATTTGTTTACAAACGAAGGGGTCCAGTATTTTACGGATAAAAGAGTTAATTGTGGACGAAGATGTTAATTTTAATCATGATGCACTTCAATAATGTCTAGATATAATTCACAATAGAACCTTTAAAAGCGTAATGGGTCTGTTGCAGACTTTTGCTACAGCGCTATAGAGTGTTCGATCTCATGTAAAATCGCGTGAATAGTCTATTGTTGGCATCAGAAAGTCTTGAAATGCAATAATAAACTCACTAGAGACGTTTAATGAAATCTAAGATGGCGGTAAAATATCGAGCAACCTGTATGCATGCACCACGAACATCCAAGGATAGCCAACCTTACAATATCGATCACACCAAATCATAACGTAAATAAACACATAACCTTTGAAGCTGTGAGGTTGTCAACGTTGGCAATCCTTGGATGTTAAAGATGCATGCATACAGATTGCTCGATATTTTACCTCCATCTTGGATTTCATTAAACGTCTCTTGTGAGTTTCTTATCGCATTTCATGTCTTTCTGATGCCACCAATGGAGTTTTTGGGCGATTTTACATACGATGAAACACTCTTTATCGTTGTAGCAAAAGTTTGCAACAGACCCATTACAACAATATTGATCAACAAAAGCAGTGAAAGATTACACTGTTAGAAACTCTGCGGCACTGTAATCTTTGCAGTGTACCAAAACAGAACAACGGCTTCAGAATGTAAAAAAATGTGCTAAATCGCATACAATGGTGGCGCCCATGGTTTCACTTGTCTTAACTCTCTACATAATAAGGACTCTATAAGGCGTGCTACGGTTACCTGGGAACAAAATGGCGGACAGTCTTATATTCTATGGTGAATACGAATTAGCCCTCACTCCCTGCAAATCGTTTTGTGTGTCTGACAAGAGCTTTATTCTTAAAAATATGCACTAGCGGGGACCATAAAGATACCTAGCCAGAGTACACACATGTACAATCCACAAATGCACGTAATACATGAGTTGAATGGTATATTGTGTATTGCTAATTGCATACCCTGGCCAGGTATTTTTGTCCCCATTAGTACGTTCATTTTCAACTTCACCAATTTTAGACGTTAATTGTTTTTGGTTGTGAGTGCTGTTAGATATTTGTATTTTACCACCTTCGTCGCTTTTTGCGTGAAATCAGTCGAGTTTTTTTTTTGTGAATTCCCATTTACTTATTTTTTTTTCATAATTTCCTCAAAATAGTGCCTGTTAGGCTCTTCATGAGAGCCCGAAGTAGATAAATACAGGTAGTAGAGACATCAGCCTCCTAAGAGCGTTGTGCTGCTTATACTTTTTTCGAGAGCTGAGAGGTTAGTGATACATGCCGGTTAAAAGCAGTGGCGGCGCGTGCTATCAGGCAACAACGTATTCTCTTGATTTAAACCTATGTAAAACAATCGATCTTCAGGAGGTCCAATGGCACCCCCAAGATATCGATACTTTTGCATAGGTTTAAATGGAAAATTAGAATGGTTGTCAAATTGCACGAGCCGCACATGATGGTTTAAAGAGCTGGTTCAACCAATCATGGATCGGAACCAACATTCAGAATCCCTGCGGGCCGATCCTTGAAATTCACGACTTTTGGGTAGACTGGATAAGAATGGAAAACGGTGATTGGTGGAGACGAGTCACGTGGTTGCCCAGTCTAATGAAAATACGGAATGGATTAGATTGGTTATCGGGCAGTCTTGGAGTACCCGATAACCAATCTAATCCATTCCGTATTTTGATTAGACTGGGCAACCACGTGACTCGTCTCCACCAATCACCGTTTTCCATTCTTATCCAGTCTACCCAAAAGTCGTGAATTTCAAGAATCGGCCCGCTGTAGTCCCTTTCCTTACAACGTCTCCATTGAAATAACGAGTAGTGGATTTTGAGACTCTTGGATGCTTTCAACGTGATTTTTAGGCGGTTTTACGTTAGAATTAACCCCCCCCCCCCCCAATGTTTAAACTGTCATTTACCAACGTCACTCATATGATATACTTGTGTATTGTAGTGCCAGGCTCCATAAATGCAAGTAATATTACTTCTTTGTAGTCCCAAAATACGAAAGTTATGATTTTATGGCTTGACTGAGTTTTCTTGAATTTTTTCGGTTCTGACGGAGATGTGTCGCGAGGTGAGTGGAGAGCACTATGAGGAAGGCATGAAAAAACTTCCGGTGCGGCTACAAAAATGCATCGATCGTGTTGACGATTATGAAGAAAAATAGCCAAGGATGTATGTATGCTTTCGAACCATGCATTATTCATTAAAATAAAATTACTTTTTCTATCGAAAAAAAAAAAGTTGGAGACCTTACTTTTGAGTTACCCCTCGTACTCAACTGTTATTAATGCGAGGAGGAAAGACGTGTCAACACGTAAGTACAGGAAAACTTTGTGCGGAATAGTCTTCAGCGCGACTTTGAATTTTTCTTGCGAACACTAGAGCAGAGCTATCGTTTTATGTATATCTAATGGCATTTTTCAATTCACCGATGACTCCGTTGGTTTAGATAAGGTTACATTATATTATATTATATCAGTTCGACTGACCTATATAAAAATAATCCACATTGTTACTCTTTTGCTGAGCAGTATATTTTCATTCGAAAATGTATACAGATTGAATTAAAGTTAATTTATTTTAAACCAATTCCAGTCTAATATTACAACTATTGCTTTGTAATTAGCTTGTCAATGTATCATCAAAATTGTTAAAGGCTGCATCGCACATCTTTCATCATTGATTCACGAAACCCTCACCATCTTTAAACGGTAAAAATTGAATTATCTTTCTTACAGTCGTGGTATCTTTTTTTTTTTTTTTTTCCCCCCCCCCCCCCCCCCCCAATGTATAATAACTACGAGGGTGGTTTGAAAAGTAAGTTCCTCTGTTAGGTCCGCGCCTTACTAATACTAATTCATCCCAAAAAATTAGTTTAACATACTCTGTAGTCAAAGAAAAATCAAAAGCTTTCCACGTCCGGAAAATCCATAAGAGTATTTTTCTAGCGAGAAGCGGGAGATTCAAATTTGACCAATCGGATGCTGAAGGTTTCAGGTCAGTAGGTCTACAGTAATATGGACTACAAACAAAATGTCTACTATTTTTGGTCTACTGACAAAATGTCTACGGAAGTATGTCTACAAAAATAATGTCTACTTTGGAAAATGACCATATTCTAAAACGTCTACATATTTTATGTCCACAAAATAAATGCCCCCAGTATATAAATGCCTCTTTTTAAAAATATCCACCTTTTTTTATAAAATTGTCCACTAGACAAGAATGTCTACAATTTTGTAACAGAATTAGAAAATATAATATAAATTAGTTTACTCCCCTCCTTCATAGATCTTTATAATGTTAAATTATAAATTTTGAAGACAGCGTCACAGAAATCTGATTAAGTTAATATAGATTTCGCAAAATTAACAACATTTAATTCACTCAGTATTTAAATTGAAAAGGGACTATTTTATCACAAGGAAGAAAGCTTAGTCAAAAAATAAATAATTCGATGAGAAATGTTACCAAAGTGTAGCAAAAAGTTTGCACAAGTGATTTATATTGTCTGGCAACTTCGTCGCACGCCTAAAAACTGTAAGAAACATTAAAATGATTATCATTCAAACTATTGATGATCAAATATTTATTTATTTCTTATAACCAGCCCGCTGATTATTTCTTTTCCACGTGTCTATTTATATTACAAACTTGTAGACATTGTTGTCTTGTAGACAGTTTTGTAAAAAAAAAGTGGACATATTTCAAAAGAGGAAATAATATACTGGGGACATTTACTTTGTGGACATTAAATATGTAGACGTTTTTAGAATGTGGTCATTTTTCAAACTAGACATTTTTTTCGTTGACACATTTTCGTAGACATTTCGTCAGTAGACCAAAAAGAGTAGACATTTTGTCCGTAGTCCATATTACTGTAGACCTACTGACTGGAAACCATGCTGATTTCCCATTTAAAAAGGTATGTAAGCCAATCGTATTCTCGGATTTTAAATTTCCCGCTCGTCAATGAAAGACTATATTTGATTCCTCGAGCTGTACACTTATCTAGAGGGGCAGTAAATCTAAGTAAGTAAATCTAGTAAATCTAAGTAATCTCCATGGAGGATGTTTAGTTTAGGTTTGTCCATTTATTCCCATGTATTTTTATGTAGGCACGGCTTGTAGTGGAACGAAGCATATTTCAGCCAGCATCTGTTCGTTGCTTCAAAATACATGGAAATAAAGGACAATATTACACCTTAAACCTACATAACCTAAAAATCCTCCATGGTGGTTACTCACTCAAGTTACCCATACTGCCACTCGTTGATTTGACTCACTGTGGGTGAGCAAATAAAAATACTCAGACGTTTCAGCTGAAAGCATGGTCGTAGCTTGAAACCATCATTAAAGTAGAGCCAAATCTTTTTTTTTTTCCTATTTATCGAATGTTTTCAGGCTTTTAGCTTATTTTTGGGAATATTTTTAATTGAATAGTGCAAATCCTCAGTCCGGTGAAGAGGAGGGAGAGGTCCTCCCCCCCCCCCCATTAGCATCCCTCTCCCGGTGCTCATCAGTTATACAGCGCAGTAGCGCACCGAGAGTTTCTTCATCTCTCTCTTTTCTCCATTAAGAAACGTATGTTAGACAAGGATGGACAAGGGGATAAAACCCCCTCCTTCTGTCCTTTTCCTACTCATACATTCAAATGAAAAATGAGAGAGATGGAAGATATCCTGGTTGCGCCAGTGATACAGCGCGATGACATAGCGAATCAAACGGAGCTTTAAACAGCGTTTTCCGACTCAAAATCGCACAATTCCTTGATGTCATTTCTTTTTCCAGCAATTAATCGAAGGTGGTTATACGTTCAGGCTTGATGCTTTGTTTCTCAGATTTTCCTCAAAGTTTAAAAAACACAAGTTTGTTTTTAAACTCATCGTGTCAGTTCTGAAAAGCGACTCATCGAAACCTATTCCAATGAAAAGTAGGAAGTGGAGAGTTTACTTCTGAATTCGTTGTTTAGTTTTTGTCAAACATTAAATTTTATTGAGAACCAATTACCAAAGCCGGGATCTTAGAAGTAGGCCTCTTTTGCGAGCGACGTCAATGACCTCGAAAAGCACCAAGCATCAGTGTTGTTTTAAAAACTAAATTTTTATGTGTTTAAATGATTTTTCTCACGAATTTCTTTTATACTGTGCTTCTCACAATTTTTTGCGTTAGAATTTAAACGCGGAAATTAAGCCTAAAACTCTTTGAGATTTCATAATTTATGAAGAGACACAATATATAAGAAATAGTCGCAGTGTCTATTTGGGCGTTAAACGCACAACCTCAGAAGGGGGGGGGGAGGATATCTTGGTCTAAACTAAGGCCAAATTCGAACCTGGCAAGTCAATTTATGTCACACCGTACGCTTAATATGCGAATACTTAGAGGTTTGATCATAAGGGGGGAAAAAGAACTTTTTTGTTGTTGTCTAAGGACCCTTGTTTTGAACTCACTGGGGGGGGGGGGCATCTTTGTCGCAAAAGTGTAAAAACCGTATTTTAGGGTACCAGACCATCTCCCTTTTGATTCAGATCATCATGATCAAAGTTCGGCTGGTTTTACTGGATTTCTTTTGCAAATACTGCTGCTCCGGTGCCCGTCTCTTATGAGACTTGACATTATATCATTTTATAATTTCATCATTTTGAAACCGCTCAAACAAGTTTTTCGTGAAAAGTTTGTTTCGTACAAAGTAGGTACTTATCCAAGGGAATAAGTCCCTCTTCAGTTGCTAGCAATAATAATTGATGATAACACCACGATACTCGAACTTTGTTTCAGCTTTACTTCCGGTTGCACGAGGACAGTTAAATTTGAAATTGAATACATCGTTTTGTTTTGTTTTTTATTTGTTATTATTATTTATTTTTAAAATGCAATTTATTACTTAACCGAGCGATTTGTTTTCATTTTACTTTCGTGTGAGGACCTAGAACTTCAAATAGTAAAAATTGAGTTTTTGCTTGTCGATAAATGTCTGTAAAACAGCAACAGTGTGTTTATGAATAAACTCGTTTTCTAAAATCACTTGTTGAACCTGCGCTGTAAGTTTATCAATGAGTTTAATGAGTTTGCATCTACCGAGACAGAGCATTATCCGAAATTGCACCTATCTTGACACATTCTTCTTCAGTAACTTTCAAACTAAATTTTTATTTTAAATTCCATGAATTTCGAAAGGTGAACACATAAAAATATGCATGTTTTGAGCCGCCAATTCTAACAAGAGCTTCAGTTTTCTACTTGAAATGAAAATTAAGGCTCCAATTTTCATTTTTGGCAACTTAAACAAATAATTAGTAAAAGAGGAAAAAAATTGTCACGATATTCAGTAAAATTTGAGTTTCGGAATGGATTTAGCTACTCAAAGTGCATATGATCACGTCATTCGATTGAATGTGTTATTTTAATACTAGCAACCCGATTTATGATTTATGTTGAAGGATGAAGCACAGAATTGCTATGTCTCAACGGCGAGGAATTCGAATTTAATTGATGCAAAGTGACGCTGTGTTTTTTGGCAACAGTGCTTATAAGGATGAAAAAATAGGATTATAGCCGTAAACAGATACCCTCTTGCTGGTTGGTTCACATGCAAATATTTACTTTCAACTGTAATATACCAATTGAATAAACTGAGGCTTTGTAAATCATAATTTCTGTGGCGCCTGAACATAACCTAAAATTATATGACGTTTGCACGTTGCACCCAACCTATCTCAGTCCGAATTTCTTGCAGAGTATTGAGTTTTTTAGAATTGTTTAGTTAATGTGGAAATAATTAATAAACTTACACAGTTGAGCGTTAGTAATTAAGTTTGTTCCAGATGTCTTGTGAATAAAACACCGAATCAAATGAACTTTCGCTTGTAAATAGGTTAACGAAGAATCAGATTTAATAAGTTTCACTTTGTAATCTCTGAATTGCACTGTTGAGCCATTAGTCGTAAGAACAAATTGAATAAATCCAAAAGAAAACGTGGACTTCGATTTCACCTCTCAGCGCGTAATTAGCGAGTTAAAGCTGGCGTGCTCACTGGCTGAAAATCACGTTTCCACGTTGTAATTATTCCTCGTGAAAAACAAAGCGCACAAACTTTCCGCAAAGAGAACTCGAAATGTCGAGGAACACACGTTGGACGATCGGCAATAAAGGAGAAAAGGAAAAAAAATCGTAATCCCGAATCACACCATTCACGAATTCCACAACAAACAAAAGAAAACAAAACAAAACATAAAAAAACACAAATCAAAGAGAAAAATGTGAGGATATTTTCTCTCCTTTTTTTTCGCTCCTTACTCGGACTTTCCTTTATCCGCCTACACACACAAGTTTTACCCCCTCTACGTGGTAACTTCCGGTGCTTGAAGCTCAGCGCGGGAAAGAAGTAGAGGTAGGAAAGTAGGGTTGACCTCTTTTCCTCCCTTCCACTATCGTAAACTGACCAACGGAGTAGTGATTATAATGTAAGTAAATCAACTCTCATTCTCAAGAATTTTAATTCTGACTCCCTCTCTCTCACTCTCATTCTTTTGCTTTCTCACTCTCTCTTTCTCTCTCTCCCTCTGCTTGTCATAATTTTTCTCTGCCTTCCGCGTTCTCTTATTTGTTTATTTTTTTCGTTCTTTCTTTTTCCCACCCACCTTAACCTCAAGACGCGCCTCCTTTTCATTTTCCTGTTTCCCTCCAATCTGCATCTTAATTAATAACCTCCGAAACAGAGCTGAGAAGGACATTCGAACAGGGTGGATCGACCGAATTTCTAATTTGCTAGAAAACGCATAATTAAATTCCAATCTGCTGCCAGGAATTTTATATTTAAACGATACATTTGATTGTTACACTCTGTAGCCATAGCTAAGGAAGCATCGTCCGTGTGAAGTCTTGTTGTTGAATTTTGTTGTTGTTAATTACTGGCCAATATACTGGGAAAAAAAAAAACGAAGTTCACTTTCCGAAGAAACTCGGTACGTTTGTTTCTCTCAAAGTTGAACCTACCCTGAATTCACGGAAGCGGAGTTGTCGCTTCTTTGTGTATACAGGGTGTCTTGCATATAAGGCTCCACGCGTTGAAAAGACCAATTCCTGAGGTCAAAATAAGACTTTTTCCTCTATAAACATGTACCAAAAAATTCCCCCTTTTGAGCTACTGCCCCCAAAGTTTTAAAACATTTTGTGCATTACAGTTATAGGCTGAAGTAAACTGCGTAACCTTATGGTCAACAGGTGGAATCACCGATGAACTGAAAAATGTCATGAAATATACGCAAGGTGGAGGTGGATGTTTAAACTGCCAAAAGTACTCATTTCAGTAGACCAGAGCTGATTGATCGAACGTTTTTATGAGAACTATTTTCAAAGCCATTCAGAGAGTTGTCTGATTTCTTGTTTTTTTTGGGGGTTTCTTGTTTTTTTTTGTTTTGTTTTTTTGTTTTTTGTTTTTTTTTTTCACGAGTGAGACGGTAAATACGAATGTGCATTGTGCAGTGTTGCCAGATTTAAGGTTAAAAGCCGTGTTTATTACATTGGTTCTTAATTGTAACACTGCGAATGTGTGAACGGCATGGAGAAATTGGTGCGCATAACAGCTTTGACGTGAAGGCGATAAAAAACAAAGAAATTCTCCCTCCAATTAAAATCACAAAAAAATTTAGTTTAACACGTAAAAAATTACAGATTCTAGTTGTAAGCAGACTCACATCATACATACATTTTTTTATCGATCCTCCAGCGCGATCCATGTTGAAACGAACAAAAACGTGAAAAATAAAAATTAATTGGCCTTGAGCAAAAGCGCACGTCTGTGGTGGTTTCGCGAAACCTTTTAAAAGGCGCTGGAAATTTTAATGTTAGAAACTGGTAACTAGAGAGCATTGTGAATTTGACTTTTTTTCCCTCTCTCTCTCTCTCTCTCTCTCTCTCTCTCTCTCTCTCTCTCTCTCTCTCTCTCTCTCTCTCTCTCTCTCTCTCTCTCTCTCTCTCTCTCTCTCTCGAATGCTCAATTTTTTTTTTTTTTTTTTTTTTTTTTATCACTAAGTTACGACACAGTGAATTTTTCCTTTTCAGACATACTTTAATGCACGCTATACTGGGTGTAGCAAAACTCTTGTGCCAAACTTCTAAAGCATACATATAATGAATCGGCGATAGCCAAAGAAACAACTTGAAGCCTCGTAAGTATTTTAGATAGCGCCAGAATGAAACAAGACGAATACACAAAATTTAAACCTGGGGTTGGTTTTGTCACACATTTAAAGGATGTGACTTTTGTAGAAGAGATCAAACAAGCTTTTATCGTCGCGTTATAGCACATTTTACGTGCAAAATGCTTGAATGAAGTAAAACAATAATTGAACAGTAAGAAAATACAGGGTGTGGCGAAAGTTCTTTTCCATTCAAAAAACCAAATTTTGGAGATGTTTGTAACTTATTGATGGGAACTTCATTTTGGCGTATCCAAAATTTACGGGGGTCGTCCCTAAGATCTTTTTTGGCCCTTAGCTAGATGGTTGGCCCCCCTCCCCTACACCTCATGACTACGGTCATAATGGGGCTCTTGCAAACTTTTGCTATTAGCAAATAAATAGTCCAATCTGATGTAAATACCAGCGAAATTTACGAAAATCACACTAAGAAAGTCTGAAATTCAATGATAAACGCGCATAACTGTTATAACACCAAGATCATAATGGCGGTTCAACGCAGGTCGCAGGTATCATGGGAGATTCCTGTCTTATTATGTCACTTCCTATACGAAAACGCAGAGATATTATGTCTCAATTTAAATATGAATCTTCCATGATACCTGCGTCTCTCCGCCATTAAGCCCGATTCTGAGAGTAAATTTCGTGATTTCGTGTTTTCGTGTTTTTCAGTGTGCTCATCGTCATTTTTACCGGTTTTTATGCAAAAATCAACTTTTCAATCCCCTACAGGAAAAGTTTGCAAGAGCTCCATTACATTCATGCTCTGAGGGCCGATCATTTACTTCATCGTTAAACCGATCGATAAGACTGTCTATGAGTGATGCTATTGGTTGAAAATTGTAAAACTTGGCTGTTGCTATGGTAACCATCGTTATAGTGTCCGTTTTTAAAGGTTACTTATGAGTAGCCTTTATAAAACGAGACTCTTAACGTTGGTTACCATAGCAACAGCCAAGTTTTACAATTTTCGACCAATAGCATCACTCATAGACAGTCTTATCGATCAGTTTAACGATGAAGTAAATGATCGGCCCTCAGAACTAAACTACAGTGTAATATTTTAGTCAACCGGTGACATCATCGGTGAATTTTAAAGTTATTTTCAAAAACACAAAACAGCAGCTCTGCAGGTTTGACGTTAGTGTACTAATCTAATCTACTTAAAAATTAACGCTTGTGAAATACACAGAAAACAGAAAACAAAAAAACAAACAAAAACAAAAAACAAAAAAAAACAACAAACTGAAAAAGCTCATGAGAAGGACGTATTAATTAATTGTTACAGCGCAGATTGCAAGCTCGATTGATTTAGCACTGGCGCAACGCATTCAAACACGCAACGTAGGTGAGAGGTGTATGACGTGACGTAAGTAACACAGCGGCGGACTCAGGAATTTCTCTTATCCCTCTCTCTTTCCAATTGAAACGTGTGCGTCAGAAAAGGATAGCAGAGGGAGCCATCAGGTGACTATAGCCCCTATCTCCGTCATTTTCGAATGCATGTATTCAAATGGGAGGAGAGAGAGACAGACAAATTCCTGTATCCACCCGTTTTTAATAGTATGCATTTGCGCTTTTCGGCTCGATGGAGAACGGTCGCTTTCTCGACATTGTTCGATTGTCAGGACTCATGATGCGTCTGTCTCTTTTCTATGTTCTGGTTGCTTTGACTTTCTTATCGATTTTAGTTCCTGTTGACGCCAATAGAAACGCTAACGGAGATAGTAAGTGCAACTTTTAAATAAAAATCTCTATGCTCGCTGTTAATAGTTTTGGGGCTCTTGCGAACTTTTGCTACAAGTGTTTGAAGAGTCGATTCTTGCATACAAACATGTAAAAATTACGACGAGTACACTGTAAAATTACGAAATTCACTCTCAGCATCGGGCTAAATGGCGGAGAGATGCAGGTATCATGGGAGATTCGTATCTAAATTGAGACATATCTCTGTGTTCCCGTAGAGAAAGTGACACACTAGACAGGAATCTCCCATGATACCTGCGTCGAACAGTCATTACCATCTTGCCGTTATGTGAGTTTATTACTGAATTTTAGACTTTCTTAGTGTGATTTACGTGATTTTTGCTGGTCTTTACACAAGATTGGACTATTTATTTGCTTATAGCAAAAGTTAGCAAGAGCCCCATTGGGCTTTGTGGAGGAGCCAAAATTGGAGGTTTCAAGATATTCTGTCTTTAAGGGTTTAAAAAAAAAAAAAAAAAAAAAAAAAAAAAAATTAATTCCAAAACTAGGAGCACTTGTGAGAGATCACAAACGAATTTATTCACATACAGATCTCACAAGGTTTTGAATCATGCGATTCTACAGTGATACCTCGCTATCCGCGGTTTCGCTTATCCGCGATTGTTTTTTTGCGGCATATGCTCGTTATCCGCGACCCATTGCCTCGCTTATCTACGATTGAAAGGTCGGAAAAAATTTTTCAAACGCTGAAACTTGTATTTTTTACGATTTCTAAGGCAACATTTTTTACGCAACATTGATTTTTCTTAACCTTCACTTTTCGAATATCTTTTTTCAAATTAAAATCAAAATTCGCCGTGAATAAGACGTCAAACTTTCAAAATTAATCCTCTATAATATGTATGTATATGTAATATTTTTCATTTTTTTTTAAAACGACGTATTCACTGTGATCTGGCAAAGCTCCAGAAGATATGAACAATGATTACTCGCCCATCCTAATAATTATGCTGTTGCCCCTTTGAACAACAGTGATATTCTAAGGAGGAGGCTGATTCTGAACGATCGTATCGTAATGCTATCGAGTCGATGATCGATTACGTGTTATCTTATGGGTGGTGTCATTCTGATAGAAACCCTCCCATCTATACGGAAATTCTCCGATAGCTCAGGAGTCATGCAATTTAATGTAAAAACAATCATACCATTTCATTGTTGTAAATTGTATGTCACTTATAAATATAAATATATCCTGTTTCTGATGTGCAGAACAATATCTAATAAACCTTAAAAAAAAAACAAAAACAAAAACAAACAAAAAACTATACTTTATTCATCTGGTCGTGTTTGTGTTGTATGAACATCATGTGAAAGTTTATTCTCAAATTCGTGATTTTCAACAAGGAATGTGGCGGCTGTTTGTTTGGGGTGCGACTCTGATTCAAGTTAAAGTTTCTCTGCAAGGAGTGAGTGTTGGACTTCTTTAATGGTATCATCGTATTTTTGCAGCATTTTACACCAGAAATGATAGTCCCTTTGCCTGTAGCAAAGCCTTGCAAGAGCTCCATTATACAGGGTGTTGAAAAACTGTTCCCGAATATTTCAGGGGCGGATTCTACAGATCAAAATAAGACCTTTTTTTCCTACAAACATGTGTCCGAAAATGCCCCCCTTTTGAGCTACAGCCCCCCAAAGTTTTAAAAAAATTACGGTTTTTTTTGGAATAGCGACCACTATTATGAACCAAATGTCTTTAAACTTGGTGTCATGAGGTAATTTCACGCGTAGAATCCATTAATGACCTCGAAAAATTCAGAAATTGAGTCTAACTGTACTTTTCACGCAATCTTGTACCTTTAACGGCACGAATTTTATGTTACGGATTAAAATTTTGAAGAATAATTACCAAAATCAGATGCGAGAAACCCTTACAAAGATTTTTGGTCCACCTTGTTTCTTTCGATACGACGCGTTTTAAGCGAGATAATCGCTGCACAGTGTGGAAAAGTCAGCGCTTTTACCTTAGCGGCCGGCCCGTAGAAGCAGCGGAGAGGCGGGTTGCATACTCACTGCCGTTTTTCATGGTAAAAGCACTGACTTTTCCACACTGTGCAGCGATTATCTCGCTTAAAACGCGTCGTATCGAAAGAAACAAGGAGGACCAAACATCTTTCTAAGGGTTTTCCGCATCTGATTTTGGTAATTATTCTTCAAAATTTTAATCCGTAACATAAAATTTGTGCCGTTAAAGGTACAAGATTGCGTGAAAAGTGCAGTCAGACTCAATTTCTGAATTTTTCGAGGTCATTAATGGATTTTACACGTAAAATTACTTTAGGACACCAAGTTTTAAGACATTTGGTTCATAATAGTGGTCGCTATTCCAAAAAAACCGTAAATTTTGTAAAACTTTGGGGGGCTGTAGCTCAAAAGGGGGGCATTTTCGGACACATGTTTGTAGGAAAAAAAGGTCTTATTTTGATCTGTAGAATCCGCCATTGAAATATTCGGGAACAGTTTTTCAACACCCTGTATTAGAAAAGTCAGCTCATTTCACGTGCTTAGGTTTAAAGGTTTGATTGAATTTATTGATAATTGAGTATTCTATCGATTTTTTTTTTTTTTTTTTTTGCAGAGATTTGCGGAGGTTGGATAATCAACGCTTTCGAAAACAAGAGGCAGTGTGATGTGCATTGTATAGATAAGTATGGTGAAAAACCCGTCGGGTTCGATTACAGTATAGTCAGAGGCAAATGTGTTCTGAGGCATTGCGGTTGCGTCATAAACCGTCCGTATAGGAAATACCTGTCGGCAGGAGACTTATGGAAAACGTGCTTCGTGCCGGCTCTGTGCAGACGGATGGTTCAGAAGATTATAAAAAAAGTTCTAAAAGAAAAAAGTCGTCATTGACTGACTCACGAAAGTATTACTATAGCTTGTCCCAGAAAAGATTGGATTTGACACTTCTATGGTTTTCATGAAAACATCAGCTTCTTACGGCTCCTAACCAATCAGGTTGCTCTATCTGAGGATGGAAGCTGATGTTTTCATTGAAAGCTGCAGTTGTCAAGTCCAATCATTCTTGAGACAACCTATAGCTAGTAGAAAATATACTGTATTAGGGTATGCGTTAGTATGCACTAAGCAATAATCATCGCACAAACTACCATTTAACGCATTTATCAAGTGCAATGCGTGTTGCATATCTTGTCACAGTATGGGGCTGTTGCGCACTTTTGCTGTAAGTTATTTAGCAGCCGATTCAGATGTAAAAACCTCAAAAAAAAAAAAAAAAAAAAAAACGATGACAGCACCAAAAACTTCCAAAATCCACTCCCAAACTAAGTATACGCTTTTGAATGGGAGGATTCCCATCTAATAATACTGTAACTTTATCGGGAAGCGACCATTGAGAGGCGACTTTCCTTGGAAATCAGTGTCACTACTCACCAGGTGTGATAGTATACCATTAATCGGACGTGGATCACTACTCTGGTGTCTAATTACTCTGTGAATCTTCCATGACAGCATAGAGAGAGGTACGGAATTAAGATGGGAATCTCCCATTAGTCCCATTATTACTGCTTGTATTACACTCGCGCAAATAAATGCGTTTTTTGAGTTTAGGAGTGGATCTCGGAAGTTTTTAGTGCTGCCATCGTTATTTTAGGAGGTTTTTATACCAGAATCGAATTTTAAATAGCTTATAGCAAAAGTGTGCCTACAGCCCCGTTACGAAGATACTGGGACAGGATATAGGTACAAAACGAAACGTACTTAAAACTTGCCATTTAATTCATTTGAAAAACAAGTGTGTGGTACCTTGTGTATTGTACCTACTCGTGTATTGCATATTCTGCCCCCGTATAATAATTATTTAGATTCAGGGTATGCAATATGCAGCACACAATGTATTGGTGCCTATACACTGTCGTAGTGCGTGCAGTACTGGGACACGTATGAATGCACCCATTGCACCTGTCTTAAATGATATCTATCTCGTGCGTTGGGCACTGCATACTCTGTCCCGTTTCTTTTGTCTTCGCCCTAAATATTGTATGAGGCGGATTTCTACTCTGCCTCCTCCCCCCCCCCCTTGTCTGATTAACAATCGGGTGTTCTTTATTTCATCATTTCTTGTATTTTTTCACTGATACTTACTAATTCTTTTCCCATAAGATTTTATGATTCTTGTGTGAGTTTGATCGAACTTGTATTATAAAACATGTTTAATGAGCAAGCAATTTCCTTTAATCTATCTCCAGTGATTAGTATTGAAGTCGCTTAACTGTAGCATATCTGATTGGTCCCTCTAAATCACTCGCTTATTGAAGAAACGTTTTATAATTGGTCAAGTTAACACCAAAACCAGCAACTTAGCCGCCACGCATCCATTGGATAGCACACTTCTCCATTGTCCCTGAGCTATCCTTTTGTAACACGCGCGTTCAGATGAGCTCAGAGAGAGAACGAAACATTCATGGATCCGTCAATGGGTCTGTTGCGTACTTTTGCTACAGCTACATAGAACCTTGATTCTTAAACGTAAAATTCGGTAAAAAATACGATCCGCGCATTAAAAACGTTCAAAAACCCCTCATTTACTCAGAAAATCACTTCAACATTAAACAACCCGCGCTACACTAGACACCATTTGCACCGGTATTCTACTAGACATAGACGGAACCACCATATGTATGTAAACAACATCATAACCACGAAATGACGAAATTTCCCTCTAAATACATTAAATATTTGCTGTCTGGTCTTTTCTGGTTCATCAAAGATTACGAAATAATACAATACTTGTATGGATCTGAACGAAACATTCAAATGATTGTAAGTTATGTTAATGTTTACATAAACGTGGTAGTTCCGCTTGTGTGATTGGATGTCGGTGATAATAGTGGCTCAGAGATTACTAAGCCTAAGACATATGGCATAACGATTCAAATGTTTTTTTTCGACTCCTACGAAGTATGCAATGCAGCGTACGCTGGTGATCTAAACATTGTTACTATTGTTGTTGTTTGAAATGAGGTTAGAATTCCCTTAACAGTTACAGATCATACGAATATTTGACTATGGATGTGAGTTGTTTCTCATTAAAGAAAACCTTCACACTTAATATTATGTAGTTTAAGTTTGCATTCGATGTCATCTCAATTAAAACAAGTCTTTATTCTTCAATAGCATCTGTTACAGACGGTTGACTGCTTCCTGCCGATTCAGCGAAGAACTGAGAAGTAAATATAGCAACGCAAGTAACTAAATCAATGAGATTAATAAAGTGTTTAGAACGTTTAATGAGCTCTGAGTATATTTTGAGCGTTAATCTAAACATTTAGGACACTTTAATCATGCCATTGGTCACTAAATGCCAAACATTTAGATGCTGCAGAGAATCTAACCTCATTTTCAAGAACATCAATAATAACAGTGTATACAGTCACCAGCGACCAGCGTACTGCACGTTGCATCACGGCCATCCTGGCAGGCGTTTTTTTACGTAGCCCGGCCAACAGTTTCTCAACACGGCGCGGCGGAGATAGGAAGTGCCATACCTCTTAGGCCTAGTAAGCTCTGTAGAGTCCAGTGTAGCGCGAGTTTTTTTTATATGGAATTGATTTTTTTTAACGAGTGGATGTTGACTGTTTTTAATGGGCGCAACGTTAATTTCGCCAAATTTTACTTTGGAATCAATGTGTCATAATATTGCTTTTTTTTTCTTTTTTCTTTTTATTGAAGCAATTCAAGTGTCCACCATACGCCACTAATCCCTTATGGGCCACGCCCGAGTTTACTCGCTTTTCTCCACTAGCCTGTTTCAGATTGTTTCAGTCTTCATTCCGGATAACCGCGATTATCGATGAAATCACTTACAAGATAAGCTTCCTCTGGGCGCCTTCAATTTGTCGTATAGGCTATTCCAACTCCCGCGAGTACGAACAGTTAACTACCTTCACTATATATTATATAAACGGAAGAAAGGCGTCCTTTTAAACTAACCCGGTCATTAGAGTGTTAAGGCCCCATGGACGAAGATAGAAGATAAAATGAGAAGGAAAAGTGAAAGAGAGAAGAATCACGCATCCATGTCCTTCCGAGGTGGCAAGGTCTGAGTCCATCAAATCTTGTCGCCCTAACCGGGATTCGAACCCGGGACCTCTGTAATATTGCCATTGCAAAAGTACGCAACAAACCCATTTGAGTATCACTGTGCACTAGCGGATCCAGGAATTTTTCTTTCTCTCTCTATGATAATTTAAATGCATGTGTTAGAAAAGGACAGATAAGGGGCAGTCACGTGACTTTCGCCCCCTCTTCTGTCCTTTTCTAACACACGCGATCAAATGGCCATAGAGAGAGAAAGACAATCCACTGGATCCGCTAGTGTCACTGTGCGACGACCGCGACGCGAAGAGTTCGGCGTACGGTCGCGCGAAGTTCCGCACTTCCGGAAGTGGTGAAAATTCAACTTTCGCCAAGTCTCCATACCTCTGCAGAATGCGAGGAAAGCTCACCCCCTACCCCCCTCACCACAGGCACCCCCCCGCCCATTTTTTCCCATTTTTTTTTGTCTGAGCTCATCCGCACTCCACTATTGCGAACTTTCCTCATAGATACATTGAACCAATATGCAAATAGTCTGTCTGCACCCTTTTTCATAGCGTGACGGGCACTCGCGACAATGCCATTAATTCAAAGTTTCCGTTGTTTTTTTTTTTTTTTCTCCTAGCACCGGAACGCGGGAATGGGCGAATTCTGAACTTTTACGCCTCCGCAAAAGTCTACATGTTCACAGTGTCGCAGTGGTTTCGATTGAATACGAGATTGATAAGCTGTATATTTGATATTTTAATTTTGACCCTGGGATTCGTGATTTTTTCAGTCGAATTTCTACCGTCCGGTAACTTCGACCCAACAATGTTTTCCATATAAAAAATGAATAAAATATCAACGACGAAAACCACAACATCAACATTCAACAGCCATGTTCCTGGCTTCAACCTTTTTCTCGCCGCACAGTGGAGAGAGTCAATGGGAGAGGCTGGACATAGAGTTGCAACTTTAAATGCGTATATCTTTTTTAATACGCAACGCACAAGTTTGAAAGTGGTCCCATTGGTTTTATTGTAAGATTTCCTACCGAAATATTTCTTTATAAATTGCTTTTTGACCGTAAAAACTATTGAATTTGTATTTTTAGTAGTCAGATACTCCATGTCCTACCCTTTCCAAAGACTCGCTCTACTGTGCGCCACGCTGACTTGAATTGCCCGCGGGAATTTCAAATACTAATAATAGCCATTGACTCGTCGGATGTTTTGAAGGGTTTTTTTCGGTCGCAGAGTGGGATTTGAGTGGATTGATTGATAGTTAAAACGATGAGAGCATTAACGACACCTCTCCAAAGTATTTATAAATGGAAGAAGAGTCCTTGTTGCATTAATTGAGGTGTTGAGTGAAACAGCGACTCTCATCCCATTTGAAATGCATTGGAGAAGTGTCGTTGTTGCACCCAACACCTAAATTAATGCAACAACGACACTTGTCCCATTTATCATTTTATTGTTGAGTGAAACAACAATTCTTATCCCATTTAAAATACAAGTCAGCCATTAAATAATATTTATCGCCAATGTTTAGAATCGCCGAACCATCAAAAATGAAATCTTTCTATTTGAAAGTTTAGTTCCAAATCGCACTGAGAAAAATTTCCTGTAGCCGTAGCAAGACGTCTGTTTATTATACTTATACCTAACTGGAAAGTCCAGCATCTGTAACTGGAATTCTGTTTCCCGTCACCGGACGTCCGATTACTTTATCAAAAATTCTGTTTAATACTTTCTTAAACCAAATTCCGGTTGAGTTAGCTGGACAATTTTTCTCGGTGCAGGAGGCCGTCTTCAGATGGAGTGTGCTTCAGAGGCGGTTCGTGCAATTTGGCCACCAAGCTCTTTTGCCATTTGAATCTATGCAAAAAGATCGATACTGAGCGAGGCGTCTTCACCAAAAAATCGATTCTTTCACACAGTATGAAATGGAGAGAAGCCATTGTTTTCAAATCGCTCGAGCCGCCACTGGCGGCTTGTTTGATTATTTATTGTTTACATATTTACACAACTTCTTGGTTCGTAATCGTTATCGTGCAAGGGGTTAGGGGTCAAGTCCCATTCATGGTTTTTCAGAGCGAATTAGAATCGAACAGCACCGCGCACAGTGGAGCGAGTTAATGGAAAGGGTTGGACATGAAATATATATGACTAAAAATAGAAATTGTGTGTGTTTCTTCGGTCACAAGATGCATTGTAAGAGATGATTCTTGTAGACAATTTTACGAAAAAATCAATGATATCTTATTCATACCTCCATATTGCGTATTTACGAAGATTCAAGCATCTAAAGTTAACATACTATGTTCGGTCTGTCTGATATTGACTTGCTGCACTGTGCGACGTAAGCGTGGTGGCGTAACGATCTTCGAACACGAAACATCAATTCCGCCGCCTAAATTATAGATCTGCGGACTGTGCGAAACTTTTCTGCGTCCGTTTCAACCTTTTATGCAAAACAAAAGTGTTGCGGGCGGCCGACGCACTATGGTCTGAGATAGAGAAAAAGTGGCAAAAAAAGAGTTAAAAAAAAAGTGATCAAAAATCATCGTTTCCGGCCTTTTAAGCTTGAATTAAAACTTTCCAGTGATAGTTTTAGGTTCGAATTACTTGTTTATAGTATTTTCTGTGATTAGTTTTGGTCTTGAGAGTTTGTAAATGATAAATTTGGTGAAAAAGCTACTTTCTGATGTTTGGCTACTTTTTAACGATTTCGCACCGTAGTGCGGCGCTCAAGTGAATCACTTTTATCTGCGTAAGTTCGCAGACTTGGCAATTTTTGACCTTATCTCTAAATAATATAGGGCGCATTGTGACCCAGTTTGAAGGGTAGAATCGGGTTCGTTGAAAACTTTCGCTGTGGATGAGTGAAATGTTGAAATTAGGGGTGAATTCAAGCGGAAACAGGAGCGCAGTCAGGCAGGAGGTTAAAATTCCCCTTGGAATTGGCCAATTTGAGCTGAAAGGAAGCAAAAATTTACGAAAATTTTGGAATTTGGTTCTAGACTCCAGAGTGGCAGTTTAATGGGTAACCTGCATACAACTTATCGGTGATTCAACCGTCCTTGAAACAAAGATTACCAATTCGAGAATTTTATGAATCAACCTTCCACATTGGATATCTCGAATGCGAAAAACCGCGAGTTCCAGTTTGCTCTAAAATGCTCAGTTTATTATGCCCGTTTGAGCGATGTATCACTCAATGGGGGTCGTCCCTCAGAATCTTTTAGATAGCCCCCCCCCCTAGTGTGGCGGGGGGGCAGGAATGTCTAAAATGTTTGGGGGCTTTATAACCAAATTTTGACTAAATGTTTGTTTAACTGTATTTTTTCTATGAGAGGCTTGCTATTTGGAGTATTAAAGGCTTCTAATTTTCCTTTAAAATCCGATTTCTCAAAGAGGAGTAACGCTTTCTTTAAAATGGGTCCAAATTGATCTTTGACCTTCGATTAATCGAAAACTAAAAGCGATACCGACCTTAGGTTTGCGTCAAAAGTCTTGGAATTTTGCGCCCTTTCAAATGACGTGTATCTCAATTAAGGGGTTGCGAAAAGAAGAAATTAACAATTTTGATTTTTGCCGGAATTTTCCTAAAAAACTTATAGAAATCGACTTATGTTTTGAGGAGCTCGAGGGACATACATCAGAACCCATTATCCGCGGTAATTGGGACCGGAGGTACCGCGGATAATCTGAACTTTCGAACCGTGGATGGAAAGTAGCTTTGGATGGTTTTTTGACCCATTGAGTCCGAACGCTTCCTGGTCGCCACTGCTTCTAAACGTTTTAAGAGAATCAAATCGGCAGGAGAGCTTTCTTGTTGCTGCTTCAAACATTTGAAGGCTAGTTGAATTGCTGCTAGACCTTCAGAGTGAGAAATTTTTGAATCATTCACTGCGGTATCACAGATATCCGAATCTTCATTTTCATCAACGTCGTCTTCATTCTCTGTGACTAAAGAGACCAGCATATCATCCGTTAATTCTTCCTGCTCTTCTGCATTTATCCACTCGTCAATATGGGCTTCTGAAATAATCCCCTTATGGGGTAAACGCCTGACCAAATTGATGAGGGGCTCATCATCTTCTTCGTCATACACATCATCATCAAAATCAGAGGGAAAAATTTTTTGTAGAAGTTTTCTCCAACATTTCTTCAGCGTTGATTCTTTGATTTTATTCCATGCATCTGCCACCAAATAGATTACGTCTTTCATGTTAACACTTTTCAAACATTCTACAACTTCTTTCCCATTATCCATAGCCGCTAGCATTTTCTTGAGAAGGTTTCGCCTGTAAAGCCGTTTCAATGTTTCCAAAACACTTTGGTCTAACGGTTAGACTAAAGATGTAACATTAGGTGGGAGGAAAACAGCTTTAATAATTTAATAGTCAACCAAAGAAAGAAAAGGTGTCAACACTTTCCCTTCAGCCCCCCCCCCCCCAAGAAAAAAAAAACTCCGAGCTCACCGCGGATAATCGGGGTTCTACTGTACTTCCGTTTTGGACTTACATGACTCCACTCAGACTCCCGACTTTAGGCTCCCACAAAGATCCGAGAGGTCCGATTTTTTATTTAACTTTTGTTGAAACCAAACCGTGGCCGGTAAATTCACCATCAATGGATTGTGGAATGTGATTAACCCTTTCATACCTGGTGTACATTTCAATGTCCATCTGAATAACATTGAATCTTATGGAGAAAAAGAAAATATGATGTGCACATATTTTTATACGAGAAAATTGTGCCCACATCAGCTATAATGGCCAAAAATTCGTCCCTCAGCAAAAAGTATTTTCAGGGTTGAAAGGGTTAATCATGCGCGGAACGCCACCATTGCATTTTTCTTTAAGGGACCGGACGAAGAAGTATTTGGTTTGCAGCTCCGCCAAGCAAGGGTAACTATTAACCACGGCTAGTAGTCAGCAACTGTGATTTAATGACTCGGCGCTTTGAAGTCGGCCTCTCGTTGAGAAAATTAACCTTCCCTGCTTTTATGCGTGACCGTTATCTAAATTAACGAGGGAAACTGTGTTCTCGGATAACCAAAATTTCTTAATGACGTACTCGTGAAATGTCCGACCCTGTCGTTGCACGAGCACGCTCTCTAGACCTCTTGATTATGCGTCTTCCAAGTCAAGGAAGCACACTGTCGGATCCAGGAATGTATCCTTCTCTCTCTTTCCTCATTAAAATGCGTGTGTTGGAAAAGGACAGACCAGAGGCAGTCTGATTTTCGCCTCCTCTTCTATCTTTTTTCAACACGTGCGTTCTGAGCAGAGAGGGAGAGAGAGAGGGAGAGAGAGAGAGAGAGAGAGAGAGAGAGAGAGAGAGAGAGAGAGAGAGAGAGAGAGAGAGAGAGAGAGAGAGAGAGAGAGAGAGAGAGAGAGAGAGAGAGATAAGGACAATATCTCGGATCCGCCAGTGAGGAGGCAAGGCAACGATAGAATTCCTAACAATAACCCTCAGCTCACAAATCTACAAAGACTGAAAAAAAACAAAGTTTAAGTACCACCGTAGCAGATTTATAAAGCAGCTTCGCAAAGCAAAAGTTCTAGCTCTATCGGAGAAACTTGCGGTTGTACCGAAGCACTACCTCGGTAAAGCACCAGCCTCGCTGTCGACACGCTCGGGTCATACTTGCGTGGTCAACGCAACGGTGTCACAAGCTTTCGCTACGTCAACCGAAGGCAAGTACCTACAGTGGTCCCTGCATTTTGATTTGGCTTCCCGAAGGATCAACGAGAATACGTGATGATCATAGAGTCATAATTAAAAATATTTATATTTATCCCTGTCTTTTATCCGCTCTTGCTTGCATATCATCGCATACCCTCCCTTCATGCTCCACGTGTACCATTTCTAGGACCATCCTTGCGAAATCATTGGTCTCACGAGCTAAAAATTGGACGTCTTCAAAATCAATCGATATTTTAGACAATGGGTCTGTTGCCAACTTTTGCTACAGCGCCTTAGAGTGATCAATCTCATGTAAAAGCGCATGAAAAGTCCATTGGTGGCAGCAGAAAGTCATAAAATGCAATAACAAACTCACAATATAGGTATTTAATTGAAATCCAAGATGGCGGTAAAATATCGAGCAACCTGTATGCAAGTACCATGAACATCCAAGACGGCCAACCTCACAACATCGATCACAACCAATCACAACTCAAACAAACTCATAACCTCCGATGCTGTGAGGTTGTTAACGTTGGTCATCATGGGTGTTCACGGTGCGTACCCACAGGCTGATCGATATTTTACCGCCATCTTGGGTTTCAGTTAAACGCCTCTTGTGAGTTTAATACTGCATTTTATGCCTTCCTAATACCACCAATAGACTTTTCACGTGATTTTACGTAAGATTTAACACTATATATCGCTGATGCAAAAGTTTGCAACAGACCTATTCTGATGGTGATGAAGCGCTGAAACCTCCGTTTAAGTCATGCTTATTACTTATGTTCATTTAGTCGCTTACTGAGTAATTGCTTGGTTTGCTTTATGTAACTCAAATCACAATCGTGTCATTTGATTTTATAAACAACGCGCGATTCTTGTTGGACGAGGCAGTGGCGGCTATAGTGAAATGCGTTATATCGATGTTCACTCCATTTAAAACTATGGAAAAGTATCGATCGTCAGGGGGTGCAATTGAACCCCCGAAAAATCGATACTTTTCTATAGTTTTAAATGGAGTGGACATCGATATATGTATATCGCATTTCACAAGCAGGTACTGGGAAGAGGGAAGTTCTGCTAAAGTCAAAGTCTTCCGTTTGGCCGGAGATAAAGTCATTCATTTGTCAGTCTATTTACCACTTCTGTATTTTAATTTCAAAGAGGCAACGCGAATTCTCTGCGTGTCCTTGACCCGTATAGACGCTGAGCCACATTTGATAGTTTACGGTCCGATCCCTAATCCAATAACATGACATTCTTATCAGCGGTTTTTATATTATTCCTTTGTGTCGTGAAAATATTTACTATTCAGATTTTAATGACCTCATGTTTTCATGCATATTCTTTTTTCTTAGAATTTCATTCCGCTCCCCAAACGGTCCGTATCGAAGACCAATTCCGTGCATCAAACATGATATCGGTAAACGGGTCGTTTGCTCTGCTCTATTTCATCATGCAAAAAATTCCCTGAAACCCCCCCCCCCCTCCCCCCCATTCCTTCCACCGACCACCATCACTCCAACGTTTGTTGCCCTCTCAATACCGTCATCATGAATTTACCTTCAGGATTAATTTTAATTTTCGTGCTTAGTGAAAGGCGTGGTGCGGGGGTGGGGGTGGAGGGTGGAGGGTGGGGGGGATTCCAGAATGAAGGACGCAAAAATTTCATGCATCGAAGGAAGGTAAAGGGGAACGCCAATTAAACTTATTGATACCGGTAATTCTTTCAAACTGAATTATTCGATTCAGATTTTTTCTCGCTCCTTCGGAGTTTCCTGCCGGCTGCCCAGGGAAACCATTTACACCGTTGTCAGATTTAAGCATCCAGGCTCGTGACTCGCGAGTTTAGATGCATCGATGGCTCTCCCATATAATTCGATAGACAAGAATACATTCTTAGGCGGTTCAATGGGTCTTGATTAGTGGTGTAGCCTGAAATTAGATAAGGTTGCATTTCTGGTCCAGTTAATCCCGCGAATAAAATCGAATGGATCTTCTCAAAAGTATGAATCATGCTTCCCCCCCCCCCCCCCCAAGAAAAAAAAGCTATTAACAGTGAAAAAAATCTGTAAACAGTGTTCGATGTGTCATATCCTCAGCTTCAAGCCCCTTTCTTTGGATATTCAATATCTTAAAAATTAAACAAATAACTGTCGGTGTTCATTCGATGAGATAAAAAAAACGCATCATACTTTTGGCGGAAGTCGATCCTTATAGTGGTGGTAATTAAATCTTGAATCTCTGAACAATCGATAGTTCCGCGTAAGTTAGACGGAAGGTAGTACGATAGCTGATTATTCACTAGCTGCCTGAACTGTCCACATGGCAACCGCGCCTCGCGCACGTTTACGCTATACATAACACATTCCGTGATCTATCGTGACCACTTTCCCTCTCCCCCCTCAATTTTTCGCCACCCTCCCTTTCTCTGACCCTCACCCCACCCCTTTCCGATCGGCGTCGAGCTAAAGTTCCCTCTCCCTTCTCTTCGTAGGCGGATCCAGGGCTTTAGCCTTCTCTCTCTTTTCCCGTTGAAACGTGGGCGTTAGAAAAGGATGGTGGAAGGGGGTGAAAGTCATGTGACTGCCCTTATCGCTGTCCTACTCTAATGCACGCGTTCAAACGGACGAAGAGAGAGAGAGGAACATAAATTCCTGGATCAGTTAGCGCTTTCTTCCATGATTTCGAGCCCCTCCTTTTTTTCCAGGTCAAAATATCATATTCATTTTAATATTATACACACGCCAAGAAGTAATTTCTTTTTAAATTGTGGTCTAAATACTTACTCTCGGAGCCGCCAACATTATTAGCATTAAGTGCTTTACGACAGAAAATAAGCTCAAAACATGTTGACTCGACACCCGCCATCCCTCCTGGCCACCCCACCCCCCTCCCACACCATTTCGATCGTGGTTTTGTCAATGGCAATTCCGTAACGACTCCAATGATTTATCGGACCTTATATTTTCTCACCTGTCTTGCTGTTTTAATTAAACTTGTTTCCTTATTTCCCCTCTTATTTTTATTTTGAGTTTAATGGGTATTAACAACGAGCCATACATTTATATGGATTGGCAGTATAATGGCCGTAACCTGCGTATTCACCATGGAGGATTTTCAGGTTAGGTTTAAGGCAGAGCTGTCGTTTTGCGTTTATAGTTATTGGCAATTTTCAATGCACCAATGATTCCACCGGTTGAGAAAAGATTACACTATTCAATTCAGTGTACGACAGTCATGCATGCAAATATTTGCAGCTGTAATCTTTTCTCAACCGGTGGAGTCGGCGATGACTTTAAAAAAAAACTTGCAGATGTTTTAATAATTTAACGGCGATTGCACCGATTGATAAAACATCACCGATCAGCGTATTTTTGTGCTGTACACAGTCATACACAGAACTGAACTGTGTAATCTTTTCTCAATGGGGCTGTTGCACACTTTTGCTACAGACGTTTGAACTATGTATTCTTATGTAAAATGAGACGAGGAACACGATGAAATCATCGAAAATTTGAAAAGTTTACTCCTAAGAGCAGAAACAGCACTTTTAAGTTTCGTGAAATTTGAATTTCGCGGTCGGGAAACTTGACTCTGTGACGTAGCTACGCGGACCCCGCTCGCCGGCCGTCCCCTCCACTGTGTATTCCTTATGCGACTGTGCTGCTCCACTGCGATATTCGGAAGCTCCAAACGCCTGCAATATACAGAATAGGTAATTTTTCGTGCTTCTTTCTTCTTCACCAAAACTGATTTTTGATGAGTCTTCGGTGAAATACTCTTAAAAGATGGTGAAATACTCTATGATGTTAAGATTCCTGAATCTCCTGAAAAAAATCAATTATTTTCGTATAAAATAGGATACACAGATTTAGTCTAAAAGTTCACTGCCTTTTGGATAGTGGATTTTACATAAGTTTCATCCAATGGTACCTCAATAATCGTGACATTGCCATTTTCCTCAAAGTTTGGATCAGCCACACAATACAGACCTTGATTTTTGCCACACATATACATTTGCAACGAGATCTGGGCCTTGTATTTATTTGAGGGCTCTATGAAATTGTTCTGGAAGTATGAATCATATGTTCTTTCATAACACGGAGACTTTATTTCTACGACGTAATCTCCTAGCAGGCCATCGGGAGAAGCTCCAATAATGGGCTGCTCTCTCTTCATTACGAAACCTGTAGTCATAATTTTTAAGTTATATTTTTTTGCGACAATTTTTAGCACCTTTGGTTCTACGGCTCTGCCTCTTGCCATCTGTTTTGTGTCTTTTAACTTCACTACATCTAAAATTGAATTCACCAGGGATCCTCTTGGTGTTTGACAAACAGTTACATCGTGAAGCTTCGAGGCAGAAATCCGAGCATACCGTAAGTTAAACCACAGAGCAGATGAAGCCTGGCTTGAGGTTTGCTTTGCTAGCAAAGCACATTCCTCGTTCGACATTAACGAAGAGCAATGATTAATAAACGAATCACAGTTATGTAGATTTTCATCGACATTCATTTAGAAGTTGATCATTAGATGATGGAGCGAATACGACATCTGCACGGTTAGATGCTTCATTAAAACAAAATTTTGGGAGGGATTACGGAAAAAATTTGTAACTTCCTCGAAACACCGTGAAAGCTCCTCTTCAGGGACAACTACAGTTTTGGATGCTTTAATTTCCTCCATTGTAATAAAAGACCCTGGAGCCACAGAGGAAAGGGCCGATTTGCGCCAATAACACTGAATTGATGTCCTTGAAGGCTCACTTTATTTCCTATGTATCCAGGAGATAAATGCTACCGCATGTTTGCATCCATCTGAAAATAAAATATTAGATGAATCAACTTAGGGTGAATATCTTAAATCAAGGGACTTGGTGGTCTAGGGTGTGTGAAAAAATATTTTTTCGAGTTAACCAAAATGTAAATACCTCTTAAAGTGAAAAGTGGAGAATGAAGTATAGT
The DNA here is from genome assembly GCA_011764245.1 of Trialeurodes vaporariorum. NCBI lineage: Eukaryota > Metazoa > Arthropoda > Insecta > Hemiptera > Aleyrodidae > Trialeurodes > Trialeurodes vaporariorum. The sequence continues at coordinate 16,051,024 of VMOF01000111.1, read as the reverse complement.
GAAAACATGAATAAGTGGGGCAGCTGCAAGGATCTGAATTTTGGTGCTTTAAAAAAGGCAAATGAAAGTACTCGGTGAGCTGAAAACAAGGATGCCTGTGGTTCCTAACTTGAGTTCACAGTTCTTTAACCCATGCAGTAAAATCAGTCTAAAGTTTCATTTAAAACGACCTCTCGAGTCGAAAAGAGACTAAATAGAAGCCTACATTGCGAAGCGTATGTGAACAGTATCTGGCATATTAACTGAACGATTGATAGGGATTAAAACAAATTAATGGAAACGAGCAGACCCATGATATAAAGCAAATTGAGAGTAGATTGAAAACGTTTAGGACTCGCATTCACTCATACACTGGTTAAAGGAAAATTGAATTTGAATGAAGCTTTTCATAACTGATAAAACTAGTAAGTACCTATGTCAAGAAGAATTGACTTTGAACGAAACTTTTCAAAACTGATACCATGTCTTGTTAATTGTAATACATTACATCACATTACAAAAAAAAATGGCCTTTATCTTTCGTAGATGCGTCTTTAGTGCATCAATGGAAACAATTCTAGGCTTTGATCGAAAGAAAAAAAAAAGGTTAAGGTTAAACAGTTGAGGAGGGATTTTTGTTTTTTTGTCTCAGATGAAAATATGGGTGCTGAAATCAAACAAATGTCGAACATCACACCACTCAAATTCATGGTGTAACTACTGTAAATTCTAAAATTCTATAAAAAATGGTGTATACAAACTGTACAAAACAAAAGACTGAGTGACAAATTAAAATATAAATGAAAGAAATGGTACTAAATTCTCTCTCGAGATAAAAAATGAAATAAATAGGTTTTTTTTTTGCAAAGCAAGCGACAATTTTTGACCTCTAAAAGAAAAAACGAAGTGACCTTTGCATTGAACTATTCACTATTACTAACTCTACTGATTCTCCGTAATAAACTAGTTTTACTCTTCTATCTATTCACTACACACTCAACATGCTCCCCCAAATCTAATTTATCATTGATTAAAACCCTCAAGTACTTTAATTTACCTACTCTTTCCACTATTTCTCCATCCATACTCAACACACTACCCCACTCATTCATATGATCTCCTATTATCAGATAAAAAGTTTTCTTAATATTTAATTTTAACTAATTTATATTTAACCATTTGCACACCTCTCCGAGCTCCTTATCCGATTTGTTAACTCATCAATCAAGATTATTGTTGACTGAACAAATCGTATTGTTGATTTATCTTTTTGGATTGTTGATTTACCATTTTGAATTGTTGATTTAACAAAGTGGATAGTAAAATCAACAAAATGGTTTTTTTAATCAACAAATGAGTTTTTTCTCATCATTTTTCACAATATACTGCTAGATTTTACCACAATTTCTTTTCGCAGTGTGACCAAGAAAAAAATATTAACAAATTGACGTATAAATTGGAAACTTTACAAAACAAAAGGTAGGGTGACGAAATATAACACAAAAACTTGATTTAATATGTTTGCTTTCAATGAAAGAAAAAAATTGATTGGGTATTTTCTTTTGAAAAACAAGAGAAAACTTTTGACTGTTAATAAAATGAATAAAAATCAAAGAAAGTTTTAAAAAAATTTAAGGACTCAATGTAGATGGAGTAAGATTGATTGAGTCCGATGGAGAAGAGTTTGACGACACATTTATTGGGTCAATCGGAAGAGATGGCTTGCCTGTTTGCTTATTGATTTCCTCCAGGTATTCATCTTCATTTTCAAGCTGTTTCCTCCAATAGTTGGCATTGCTCCGAATTAAAAGGATATCCTCCAAAATATTTGGCGCTAAATTTTACCGCTGCGACGAGAATACATATATCTTCGACACCAGAAAATAACCTTTAAACGCTAACCTGCGTTGCTAGAGCTGCCAATACGGTGACGGTGTCGGATAGCTTTGACGGAACTAGCCACCTGAAGCCTTCGGGGATTTTCCACCAGTTTAGCATATTATCCGCTTGATCTAGTCGCCAAACTTCCCGCTAGTACACACGTATTCATTTCTTCACCAAGGGCTGCTGATGACTTGGGGTCAGGGGCGTGCCGTGGTTTCCAGAGAGGGGGGCAAGAATGCAATCTTGCCGCCCTCCACGAACAAAATTATAAAGATGGTTTTTTTTTTTTTTTTTTTTTTTTTTTTTTTCCTTCTTGTTACACACTGATTTTGCCGCCCCCCGAGAGTGCCGCCCGGGGCAAGGGTACCCACACCCCCCCCCACGGCACGCCCATGCTTGGGGTGGGTTGCGAAGTTGACATAACGACGAGGAATGTTGCGTGATTGGTCGGGTTCTCTCATCATCGCTTCAAATTCATCAATTTCTTCTTCCTTTTCTGGCACGAGAGGCTCTGTTTGGGTGCTCTTCTCCGTTCGTTGACTTTCCCTCGACGTGGGACCATAATTTTCTAAGGTTGGCTTCTGCTGTTTTGCTCTGCGGTTAGAATTGGCATAACGCGTGGGTCCAAGTATAGTGCTGCGTGTACTTACACACCCCAGGATTATAAAAGATACTCTGCTTCCTTAATCCATTGCGTTGGCATGGTGACCGCCTCTCGTGCCTCTAAGCACTCTATCATACTGCGAGCAAAAGGGCATGTGAACTTTCGCATTTTCAATTTCATCCGAGCCCATTGGATGTAACAGTCGCCCATCAGCAGTTGCTCGGATTCAAATAGCTTTGTTGCCACTTTCGGAGGCTCTAGCACTGCGACCAGGTCTTCCAATAGTTTCCACTCTTCCTCATCGAACGTGATTCCTAGCTCCAAACTGAGTGGTTTGAGCCGTAGGAGAGACTTCAGTAAATCGTGTGTTGAAAGCCATCTAGTGATCACATCTAGTACTGGGATAGGCATGCAATGCTTCCGGAGAACGTTTACTCAGTTGATTGTTCTTAAGGTCTTTGCGAGCGCACGAAACCTCTCTAGCGTGGCGCGAGGTTCATTTTTCTTTACAAAATCATGGACTGCTAGTTGCAAAACGTGGGCCGCACATGGTATTGAGTTAATGCTGTAAGCCGTCAATCGCTCAATCCAGCTAGTCCATTTACATGAAGGAGTCGTCTTCCTCTCGCTCGAAATCAGCATTGGCGTCCGCCGTCCAACGAAGAAATAAGTTCCTCTTCTTTCAGGTACTTAACCAGCTCAATTGCTTTAAGCATATTAGACCTATTATCTGATGTTATGTTGGTAACTTTACTGTGAACAAACGAAACAAAAACAAAATTAGAACTGAAGGCACAAGAAAGAACCCGGGGGGTGGGGGGGAGTATCATCGCGAAAACCTTAATTAAACAATGTATTAACAAACTATTAATAGTTTGATGAATAAAAAGGGAGGCATTCAACTTTTAGAAAATATGATTTCTAGATGAAACTTTAGGTCATTTCTTTAGTTCACTAATTTCTGATTTAAACATGCAATCTTCTCATTTTCTCTCAACCCCCTCCTCCTTTTCCGGACATGTTGTAAGTGCACTGCAACGACTGATGAAGATTTATAAAATGCAGCATGCTCGAGTTTTCTAATAACAGGTACAGAACTACAGACCCATCACTGAGTGCCATCGAATCCGCACAGGAAACATTATTTTGCACCAGATTCTTCTTGCGTGTGTATTGCATTTGGTGCTTTCACTATTTTCTCGGTCTCCAGTGGTGCAATCTGGCAACGGTGGATTTAGTCCATTTAAACCCGTGTAAAGTATCGATTCCAGGGAGGCCACTGTGCACCTCCACCGTTCGACCTTCTTCATGACTTTAAATGGACTGGATGCAACGATGCCAAATTTTTCGCGCCGCCATGCGCCACTGCGGTTCCGTTCCGATTATTAAAATTCGTCAAAGTTCTCGCATCGACAGAGCTTCTTTCCATGAAACGAATTTCTATCTTTTCATCATTTTTTCCAAATTTTTGCGCAACCCCTTCGACTGGAATTTAACGGTTTCACACTTTTTCTCACCCTTGCCAAAAGTCTTACCAGTGGAAGATCGTCTTCAGAACTACTATAGCAGACACGAAAGCAAAACCCCTTCAAAATTATCAGATACTCACTCTGTATCGCGTGCAGCGACGAAGGTCTTTTTGCATAATCAAATGATTGAAGGCGTTTTGAACGGCTTACTGAATCATTTACTCAGCGTTGCTTCGGGACTTCGGCCACTCAGTTGATTCGACATTCCAATCGATTAAGCTTCGATAAAAATACGTAGCTAGCGTACTCATAAGGTACAAAGAAAAGTTGCATTACTAAACGGAGGAAGTTTGTAAGGGAAAGCAATATTGGCACCATTGTCAGCTGAACAACCGCCAATTTTTCCTTGTGGAATTGACCATTCTGCTAAGAGTCTATCCAGGACTTCTACGATATAATTGGCTGTGTGGTTCGTATCTATTGGCTCTGTACCCAAAACAACCGATTGAACTTCATTTGCAGTAGTGTCATAGTAATGGCTAGTCAAAGAAATGTAACTCTTGGAAGTATATTCTTCTTTCCATATGTCTGTTGTCAGCGCAATAATTTGTAGGGTGTCAATTACCTTCTGCACCTTCAATCTCAATGCTTCGTACTTTGCTTCTAACAACTTAGCAACTTTTTTCCGATCAGGCACAAAATGGAGCTGCAACACGCATGACTTTTCGAAAACCAGCCCCTTCGACTGATCGAAATGAAAGGTTATCCTTAGCGACCATGTAAACAATTGCTTCAGTAAGTTTTTGCGTCTTAGAATTGCCATCTGAAAAAAAAGAACGAAATTATTACATCTCATATTTTTTATTTGTTGATTTTTTTTTTTTTCTTCAATTTGTTGCGGCAGTTGCATTAGGTATTATTTTTATTTTTTTTCATCAAAAGTACTAGTTCAACATAGTTTACGATAGTTTTTCAAACTTTTTTGATCAAGCTGATAGAGAGAAATAAACATCCTGCTTAAAATCTGTCCGATTGAAAGCAATTTTTCAATTGTAATTTCTAATCATGATACTCAATGACATCCTTTTTATCCTCCCTGTAGTTTTTCTCGTAAAATTTCATCGCAGATAACATTTCCTTTTTCACTAGTTTACGATGAATTAAGGTGATTCTATGGCAAACTCCCGAAAATTTTAATCCGATAGATGGCATTACTTGTCGCTGGCTCCGAAAACAGCCGTTTTTTGACGGTTTTCGGCTGTTTGCTCTGAAAAGACGAATATTAGACAAAAAGTCGGACTGTCAGCACCTGCTTATTTTTTTTATTGATTTTTTGAGCCATAAACGGGCCAAATTGGTTCTAAAATGAAGACGTAACTATGCAAAGAAAAAATCATGTGTAATTTGGAGTTGTGTCAGTAAAGATTACAGGTGAAACAGAAACAGACAAAAGGTGTTCAGAGAAAGCAGCCAAAAACCGTCAAAAAACGGCTATTTTCGGAGCCAGCGACAAGTAACGCCATCTACTGGATTAAAATTTCCGCTTAACTGCCGCATTTCTTATGTGTATTGCGGATAGCATACGCTCCGAGGCGTTTTGAAACGGAGACTCATTGTCAGTGCTGGTCAATGAGAAGGCAATACCGTAAACTTACGTAAAATGTCGATTAATTAATCGATTATTGTCTAGCGATTATTCGATTCAATCGATTACTTCTTCTTTGATTAAGCGACTACCGATTAGTTCATTAATCGCCCAACCCTAGCAGAAAGCTGATTACAACAACATGAAATAATGAAGATAAAAAAATAGAAATGAGGAATATAGAAATGATGTTCAATAAAATTGTCAAATTCTGTGATCAATTTCTATTCTACACTATTTTATCTGAAGTTAAAGAGAGAAAAAAGGTCCAGAGCTTCAAAGAGTTCCGGCGACCGCAAGGTGCGGTAATGAAGATCCACAAGTCCTTTAGGATCTTTTGGTGACCGCTTAAGCGGGACTGATTTTGATCTTCAAGTTGCGCACAGGTGCTTACTCTACTAGTTGCTGGTTGCAAGTTTCTTTGACGAAGGTAGGGAGTTGGATACAAAGAGCGCGAAGAGGGTAATAAAATTATGATGGCTCTTGTGTGCCGTGCATTGTGAAAGTAAATTAAGAGGTTGCATTTATAAATAATATTAAAAGACAAACGGAGATTTTAAATTAAAAGGATGCTTTGCGGACAGTAAGTAATAACGGCGAAAAGAAAATAACTTCATTCTTAAGCCTAGAAAATACAGAAAAAGGTGATTTTTTGAGTGTAGCGGCGATCAACGCCATTTGTGGAGCTTTCTGCGAAAGCTCCGCGCTGATCCGCAGCTATCACCGTGGCGCGACTCGATGCGACGCGCCTCGCGAGGCCTGGCCGCGGCGATGCGTCGCGACGCGGCCGAACAGTAGGTCTGGGACACCCTGCGCATTTGTGTTCGGACTTTTCTTCACCTTATCGTCTCCTTTTTTCTTCTTTAATTTTTTTAATTTAAATAATTATTTTGAGAAAAATATTAAATTTGGATTGAAATTAAATCTACTTCAAAAGCTTGAAGCCCCTATTTAGACAAGTTTGATGTGAGAGCTGATAGATTTCACAAAATCGTGCATTTCGTTACCCAGTTTCAGTAGCGTTACTAGAAATCATTCCATCTCCCTTTTTATTCATCCGAATGTACTGGTAGAAAAAGGATAGGAAGAGGGGATTGATCCCCCTTTCCTATCCTTTTTTAACTTACACATTTTAATGGACAAAGTGAGAAAGGTATACTTTCTAGTTACGCCACTGCCCAGTTTCATTAGTTAACAAATGAAAAAAAAAACTTAAAATGACCTTCTTCTGGCAAGGGTAAAGGGCCCTTTTTCCGCCTTAAGCTTTCAATGGCTCCCGATTATTTGATCCAAGTCTTTCGATTGTTGTAAAAACTGTCGAATAGTTTTCCTCGCTGTGAAACAATTTTTGAACCTCCTGTTCTAAGTGGCTGCTGTTTTGAGAGGATCTAATATATGCCTTTATCTTGTGGAAAAAGAGTTTTGATGATAAAATTTAATTCTTTGAATCTGCTGGATGAGATCTTTACGTTCTCGCTCTTTTGTGTCTCCAGATCTATAATTGTTTTAGAAAAGAAAGCTCGCTGCCTTTTCTGCAAGTCATGATTTTGTTCCTAATAATTCAACAGATTCCGTCCTAAAACTAATTTTTGAAGGTGAGCTTTTAGGTCATCTTGGGACAATTTTTTTTTTTAGGAAAGAGTGCTCGCTTAGCTGAGCTTTTATCTATATCTTTTTGAACAGACTTGCTTTTCTGAGCCGATAATCTGTACTCTGCCTTACACTCCCGAAAATGACTAAATTATCTTTCGTTGTTTCAATGGCTTCAGGGATGACTACAGCGTCAACTGGAAGTGTCGAAACATGTGAGGAGTCAAGAGATACAGTATCATGAGAAGAAGAGGCTCTAAGGTGTACTACATTGTCATGAGTAGAAGAGGCATCAAAGTTTACATCATCATGTAAAGTGGTGGTCTTATACGCATAATCAACGAGGTCATCAGCCTGTTACGAAAAAAGAAAAATTGTTACTTTTCTTTTTTTAATTTAAACATTTTATGAGGCTAATTGGCTTGAAAACTTTGAAAATTATCGGAAAGCGTTCTTAGATTAGTCTCGATCAGCTACTGAAGAATTCAGCACTCTTACAGTGCTTTAATGAGGAAGGCAAAAAAACAATCAACGACTGGATTACTTATGTCATGCATGAGCCTTTTACATCTACGATTCTTACGCCTTAACGACATAGTATGTCCGGCTGTTATGAACGTAAAACCAGGTTTTATCATCATAAGATACCTCTTTCTCACCCCTCTCGCTGTAGAATCCATGAAATTTGACCCGCTGATTTCAAATTTGGCCTTAGTTTTTACTCAAAACTCACACTTTTTCCAGAATTTCGAATTTTTTGCTAAGAAGACGTAATTTCGAATTTACGTAAAATCAAGGCCAGTTTAATGAAAACTGATAACATTTTTTTTTAAATCAGCGTCTCAAAATACGTATGATAGCGACGGTGAAGTGAAAATTTAGGCGAAGATTTTTTCTAAAACACTAAAAAATAGTAAAATCAACCCTGATGGATGGTGATTGTCGCGGACACATTATGTCGATTTTGATGCTTACTTTACATCTACTGGAGGGTTAACTTGATCAAAAGTGATGAAAGGTGATGACAGGAGAAAGCTAGAAAAAACGTAGAAACTTGTGGACAATTCGGCCAAAATTGCAGCCATTTTCAACAGTAAACAAATTAAAATATTTTCAATGAAACTTCAACTTCCTCTCAACAATTCATCATTTTACTCATTTTAATTTTTTGGGTTGAAAATGGCTATAATTTCAGTTGAGATGTCAACAGACTTCTGCATTTTCCAAGGCTTATCGAGTCACCAACTATCATCCTTTTTGGTAAGTGCTAATGCTGGTTTACCTATCTTTCATTCTTAATTAAGGCAATTCCAGGTCCTTTTTAGTAGTCTATCAATCCGTCCGCTGGATGATGCCACTCTTTCGCTCTCCAAAAATGCCTCTTTATCCTGTAATTTGGACGGGATAACAAATGAACTTGATTTTCCTATGATTGTCCAGCATTTTTCATTTTTTTCATTTTTTCATTTCTTCAAGGATTTTTTGAGCCATCAACCAATACAAGGAAATTGGATGAGAATCAAAGCCAGGTCTTCACTAAAATGATTGGCCTATCTTCTGAAAGGATGCGACTGAGGTATTCTCTGTTTCACTTGCACCCATGAAAAAGATATCCAAATTCTGTTAGCAAAGTCCTGCTTTTGAATCTCATCCAATTTCTTTGGTTGATGATGGTTAAAAACTCAGCTTTCGACGAAATAACACGATCCAAAATTCCAAACGTAGATAAAACACACGGTCCAGTCCATAAGAAAAGATAACGTCGGCCTCCGTGGGCTGGTGGTTAGCGCAACTAGCCACTAACCCAGAGTTCCCGGGTTCGAATCCCGGCCGGGGCGACAAGATTTGATGGTCTCAGATCTTCTCACTCCGGATAGACATGGATGTTTCTCTTCTCTTTCGTCTATCCTATCCTCTTCTCTTTTCAATCTTCCCGGGAAATGATCTCCAGCTGTGATCCCAACTATCTATCTGAGTTTAATAAATAAATAATAGTTAGTGGCTGTCGTGTATAGGCACAAAGGCCAAAAGAAAGAAAAAAAAAGAAGAAGAAAAAAAGATAACGAAAACAGGTTCATGAAAATCTCCAAACGTATATAGGTCAACGGCACAGTCAAATCATCGTAAAAAGGCGGACAAGAGACATCAAAAATAACGTTCAGGAACTTCCAACCAAAAATCCATGATTCATAAAATAAGAAGAGAAACGTGAACCCCACAGAAAACATACGAAAACCAAACTTGTCTGTTTAAACAGACAGAATAACGCCTTGTCCACTCGCAAAAGTCGAGGGACCAAAAATAGAACGCAAAACGAAAGGACAAACAATAAACGAAAAGCTCCCTGTGTACTTCAACATCAACCACTGATCTCACTCAGATTGCAGCACACGAAAAAACAAGAAAATAAGAACACAACGAAACTCATCCTTGTAGGGGAAGGAAAAATCCAAAAAATCCAGGATAAAATAAAGCAGTAACAGATAGATTTCCAAAATTCAACAAACATATAATTCAAAAGGAGAAGACTTTGACATAAAATACGAGGACTGTCTCAAAAGTAAGTATTACTTTTTTCCTAAAAATAAAACAAAAAACAAAAAAAAAAAAAAACCTATTGACCCTAGAGAAAATCTGAAATAGTGTTAGACGTGTGAGATGTCCACCCTTTTACCGCCTTATTTTACTGACCGCTCCTTCTCCCTCTTTTTCCGCTTACCCCCCTTTTTGGGTGACCCCCCAGTGACGCGTCGCGTCGTATCCTCTGCTTCAAGACCTTTTTTTTTGGATTTTTGTTTTCTTTAAAATTGAACAAATGGCGGCGATTTTATCGCGACCATCTCCCGTCACAGTGGGCCCAAAATTTTACGCAATCAAAGGTATCGCTTTTTAGACATGGGGAATCAATATTGTATTAGAGAACAAAATGAGGTACTAAAACTGTCAAAAACTAATAAAGTGGCATCCAACTTTATTTTTTGACACAGTTTTCCTGTTTTATTTAGATATTTTTGATACATTTTACACCAGTTTCCTTATTCCATCAGAAAAGGACATCAACATTTGGATCTTAAACCAGGATTAAGAGTTCTTTTCTGATGGATTAAGGAAACTGGTGTAAAATGTATCAGAAATGTCTAAATAAAGTAGGAGACTGTGTCAAAAAATAAAGTTGGATGCCATTTTATCAGTTTTTGACAGTTTTTTTACCTCATTTTGTTCTCTTATACAATATTGTTTCCCCATGTCTGAAAAACGATACCTTTGATTCCGTAAAAGTTTGGGCCCACTGTGACGGAAGATAGTCGCGGTAAAATCCGCCATTCGTTCAATTTTAAAGATAACGAAAATCGAAAAAAGGGGTTTGAAGCTAAGAATACGACGCGTCTAACACTGTATTCAGATTTTCTCTACGGTCAGCATTTTTTTTTTTTTTTTTTTTTTTTTTTTTTAGGAAAAAAAAACTTCTGATTCTTACTTTTGAGACGACCCTCGTAAAATTGACTGAATATCCTGGGCTGAGCTCTGCCCTTCACGGCTGTTCGAAACATGAGTACCAGTGGCGTACCGGAAAATTTATGGGCTCCCCGCGAGCATTCAGTCAGGACCCCCTACATTTTTAAATTTCAAATGGGGGGGTCTATGAGGGGTAACCACCCTCCATCCCCCACTAGAGGAGGTTTAGGGGCCCTCCCCTGAAATTTTTTGGAAATAGAGAGAGCTCGAGACGTTTTTTCACGCTGTTTTTGTTTCAAAATTCCGTTTCTTACCCACGAAAAGAAAGAGCTGAATTTGTTTTTCTGACCACTTTTTAATATTCATTTAATACCACGGAAAATGCATGACGAATCTAGCGAACCAATAAATCTGCTCTATTTACTTTAAAACTACCTTGCTTTTTTCATTCTTCTTCATCTATATCTATTCTCTCAAATGTTATACAGGGTGTCCCAAAATTCATAGTAAATATTTTCACCACGTATTTTTGGGGTCAAAATAAGACTTTTTTTCCTATAAACATGGGTCCGAAATTGTAGTCTTTTCGAGTTACAATGTTGCAAAGTTTCCGAAAAACAAATTGAAAAATTGTCATACCTCCCTCGTGAATTGTTCTGAATGCTCGTAAATAGGTATTCTGATGTAATTTTAGGCGCTCTTGCCGATTTTGGCCGTGAAACTGGTGTATGCAAAAATTTGAGGGGGTTTCGGGGGTTTTTCTTGATTTCTATCACTTTTTTTGGCCAAATTATGTGAAAACATGCTTTCGGTTTCATTAAACCCAAAAACGATTCGCATTATTCAAAAGTTCGTAAACAAATATGCGTTTTTGGTCCTCACAAGTTTTTCTATTTCGCAAACCATTTCCGAGAAAATCGTCCCTGAAGTTGGAGAAGACGGCCAAGAATTGACAAAATCAAAGAAAAGGCGTTTATCGGCCGACTTCTCCAACTTCAGGGACGATTTTCTCGGAAATGGTTTGCGAAATAGAAAAACTTGTGAGGACCAAAAACGCATATTTTTTTACGAACTTTTGAATAATGCGAATCGTTTTTGGGTTTAATGAAATCGAAAGCATGTTTTCACATAATTTGGCCAAAAAAAGTTAAAAAAATCAAGAAAAACCCCCGAAACCCCCCCTCAAATTTTTGCATCCAGCATTTTCACGGCCAAAATCGGCAAGAGCGCCTAAAATTACATCAGAGTACCTATTTACGAGCATTCAGAACAATTCATGAGGGAGTTATGACAATTTTTCAATTTGTTTTTCGGAAACTTTGCAACACTGTAACTCGGAAAGACTACAATTTCGGACCCATGTTTATAGGAAAAAAAAGTCTTATTTCAACCCCAAAAATACGTGGTAAAAATATTTACTATGAATTTTGGGACACCCTGTATTTTGTCAAATGCACGGATTAGATGTAAACAGGAAGCCCTAATTGGGGGCCCCTACTGGGTCCCTCAGGTCGGGGACCCCTCTGGTACGCCTATGATGAGTGCCTCCTTGAGTCGAAAATCAAAGTGAAAACCTTAAGAAAAGGAGGAAGTGAGAAAGGTGGGTGGTCTACGCAACCGGAAGAATCGAGAAATCGGACGCAAGAAGACTCAATCTAGGGACAGAAAAACTGGGGAAACCCAACCAATAGTGCCTCGTACAGGGCCAAAAAAAGCAAACAAGTCAAATACAATGAAACCGTTAAAAATGAAAAAGTGTCGTTTCGGGAAAACGGCGCAGTTACGCAGGGACCAATAAAATGTTCGGTACAGACGGTCCTTGAAAGACGTTGGATGGTGAGCGTTTACGTGTGCTTTTAAATGGCCGCAGGTGCACACCAATCATCTGGGTGCAGGACCGTCCGTACCGATCATTTATTGGTCCCAGGTTACCTAAAAGACTGCCACTCTAAATCGATGAATAGCTCATTGATCCATACAGCATGTGTTTCGGAAGCAGGAAAAATAGTCCGTCAATTCGAAAGACGCGCGGTTAAAACTCATTATCACTATCAACCAGTAGCGGAACGAAAGACGCATTAGTTCGAGATTTCGACGCGAGTCAGCGCTGATTCACTCTTACCGCTGGATACGGGCAGAGGAATGAGGAGGAATGAAAACAATCAGTTTGCTTGCTCGAGGACTCGCGAGTGTTGGTGATCGGAAAGGGGAGCCCATCCGTGGCATCTGACACGATTTCTGTTGTTTGGTTATAAATCCGGCCACAAGTTTTACCTTATTTTACTCGCTAAACCCCCCGTAGAAATCAAAGTTCTTTTATCAAGTGCTCTTTTACCCATTCTACCTTCGATATCATCGTGTTTCCCTTCGGTTTTCTCTCATTGTGGGTGTTAAAAAGTGAAGTGATCGAACATGTGTTGTGGGCGATGCTGATAAAAAAAAGAAGTGTCAAGTTCTGTTTGGGTGTGTGTTTGTGATTATTTTCAACGATTTTCTATTATCAATGGGAAAATGCGAGGTGTTTGTTACATTATCAGTGTGAATTAGTTTATTTCGTGTGACAACAATGAAGTGTAAACACAGGTTTCAGTTGGATTTTATTATCCTGTTCATTCTTGGATTACGATTCTCCTTAGCGGATCACCGAGAAGAGGATGGTGAACGATTTCAAGAAAAAGGTATGGAGTTATCAAAGATCACGTATACTTAAAAGATTACAAAGATTTGTATTGGTCGTCTTTGGGAAATTCTTCTCGATAGGATTTTTTCAGGCGCCTTCAAACTCAAACACATGTGTAATATCGCGCTACTGGTTTGGCAAACTTTCTGGCGACCCCATTTAGAGCTGAGCATTCATCCATTCAAAACCATTTGTAGACAAATCGACCGATCCGAAAGAAACGTCAAATGTAAATAGTCAAGTTTCGAAGCAATTTTTGACTTAGGATTTGAGGTTTTAGTTTGAATGTTGGAAAACTGGTGAAAATCTAATTCTTTTTGGAAATTCTGAATTGTTGCGTGCTAACAGAAAATGTTTTGTTTCACTCTCTTAGTATCTTCCCCCCTCTCCACCTGTAATATTTCTATGAAAGTTGAAAATTTGAGGACTGTTTTCTGGAAATTTTTGCGAAAAATCCGCACTGTCGGAGGAAAACGGCACACTTTTAATTAATTTTTTAAAAAAGGAGCGCAACCAGGGGGAAACCTTTTTTTGTGTAAGTAAATAGCAAAAGCGTTGGAAGTGAGAATTGCTAATATTTTACCTTTTCTAGGTAAACGTAGAATGTTTTTAGTTTCAAAATATTAACAGAAAGAAACATTTTGTTGAAATATCCCTGTCAGCAGAACCATTATGAATAACCCCCTCCATGCCTTTGCTCCAGTTCTGGTTCTGACAAAATCCTAAGAAACTCATCGTCTCAGGGTAGTTACCTCTTCATTCATTTACTGTTCTTAGATTTAAACCCTCTTGGCCACTGCATTATGGACTGAGAGCGAAAAAAGGGACCAAAAATTAATCAAAAACAATCGTGAAAGTTATTCAGCGTACTTTAACACTTACCTATCAGTGACAAGCGTAGATTGGAATTTCTCGTTAAATGTGTTCTCTGTGGTTAAAATTGGAAGTTTATTAATTGTGCATACCAGCATACCTATATTGAAGGGAAATTTATATCGACTTATGGCCATTATTTGAAGGTATCAGACCTTTGTGCACTTTGTCAATACATATAGACAACTTTTCGTTGAGTCTTATGGGATTTCAAAAAAATTTATATATGCATGAACACTGGCGGATCCAGGAATTCAGCCTTCTCTCTACTCTTTTCCCATTGAAATGCATGTGTTAGTAAAGGACAGATCAGGGGCAGTCACGTGATTTCCGCCCCCTCTTCCATCCTTTTCCAATACACACGTTCTGATGGGAGAAGAGAGGGAAGGACAACTTCTTTGATCCGCTGCCGGCAATAAAAAAAAAAGGTCGCTCAACGTCCTCAGGACATTCGGAGGACATTCGTCGGAAATTTTGAAAAAGTCTTGAATTGTAATGAAATTCCCTCTTTTGACCTGAACAGCTGGTGATTGGCAAAAAAATGTTTTTGAACCATACGTCCAGTAAATCACAATTTTTTTTCGTCGGGTAGTGACATTAAATAATAATATGAGAAAAGTTTGCTTATTTCACTTGCCTGTATTAAAGTTTGATTGAATTTTCTGTATTTTCATAATGATCAACTGGAAAGTAAACGCACTTATCAATAGGCGGTTTTAGTGCGAAGTCTACGGTTAGCCAACAATCACAACAATGCGTTCATCGGTCGCAATCGGTTGTAATATAAAACTCGCGTAGCGTTCCAAACCATCTCACTCACTCTCCCGTGGCCCCCATGTATATAACCACCTCTTTCTAGTTTCGAAATTCGTATACAGGGCCTAGTTTTGCGACAAATTATTTTCAAAATCACATTAAAATGCCTTGAGGAATTCATTTCTGCCAGAAAAGTTCACAAAAGATGGCTCTGTGTACGATTTTTGAAATTCGAGTGAGATAGCGGCACACGGGGGTCATGTGAGAGCAAGATAGACAGTACAGTTTGTCTTTCTTTGGAACGCTCATAGCTATTCCCTTCGTTTTCCTTCTTGCAATCCCCCACCCCCTCCCTTCCCCTTAATCTTTAGAGAAAATTTACATTTATCTTCTCTGGTGTCGTCTGAACTTTTATTCGAGGCAGAAGCACATGGCACATGATTACGGCCCACGAAGTTTGTATCGCCGAGAGTCGGTCTTTCCTTGAGGACTCTTTGATCACCGCTTATCAGTTATCAGTTATCTTACTTATCTCGAGCGGGCTCTTTCTCATTGACGATCTACTCGGATCAAACTGGGGTGAAGTGATGATACTGTCGTCGATGATTCGGTGACATCGACCAAATTAAGATCGTATGAACAAGGTGCAACGCACTCTCTTCAATTCGTGTGACGTCACGAGTAGGAGCAGATTGTGGCAGTAACCCAGTAATTAATTCCCATGAATTCTGTTCCAACTTTCCGTGTGGTCATGGAAATTACATTGATTTACACTTGTAAATTACATCAATTTTCAAGAAAATCACTGTGATTTTCATGTCCACGTGGAAAATTGGAACTGAGTTCATTGAACTTTTTTCACTGCTGCGCGGCGCGGCGCGGCAAAGGGTACAATTTCGTCCATTCAAAGTGTTCCTCACCTGATTCGCCCATTCATTGATCCACCCTTTCGACTGCCATCTTAGGCTTTCTTTAAAACACCTGTTGTGGGTTTATGAGTACATTTTGAGACTATTTGATGATCTCAATTTGATTTTCACGCGATTTCACACCAGAACCAACCCTCCGTATTGCTGTAGCAAAAGCATGCTACAGACCCATTATTCTCAAATTCGACTTTTTGAATGGGTTTATATTGACTGTACGCCACGTTGTATAAGCTTTAAAACATAAAATTTTACGCTGCCTTGGTCCTTAAAATGTGCCCCTTGATCGTTGAACAGGAAGGGCGCTCTTGTCGTTATGGGCCCTCGATTCTTCCGGAAATCATCTCGATCGGTCACTTCTCCCACTCGGATTATTTCGCGTTTCATCCTATGCCTTTCCTTTGCGTCACCTTGGTAAGCTTCGGTGGAGCTAAATCTTCAGCAGTCTGATTGCGATCAATTTAAGGGGCAACTTTTCAATGTTGGGATCGTTTTAACAGTCCAGGCATGATTCGCAAGATTCCCGTTTTTTACGACCGTGATTTTCGCGGTTGATTGATGTTACGGCTTGTGAAGACTCGGCAGGCTAGCCCCCCCCTTTTCCATCTCCACCCGGTACCCTCTTCGATTCATCGCTCTATCGAAAAAGTCACCAACTTCAAATTCGCGATCGTAATCTTCACGTTTTCAGTTTTTTCCTGTCCCCCCTTTCTCCCCCTCTCTTTCTTTCGCTCTCTCCCCCTCCATCATTTCTTTGTCTCTCTTTTTTTTTTTTTTTTTTTTTTTTTTTTACCGTGCGATCTTTCAAAAATCGCGACGACATTTTATGACAGTAATAAAAAGAAAGAAAAACATAACATTTGTAGACATCTAATGACTGCCTCTAACGATTGTGCTTGGTAGAATATTATACCATCAGCCCGCCCGGCAGGAGCCTCTCTTCATGCGTTCAGAATTTTCGTCAAACTTTTTGCACTCAAATAAAAATCAGAGGCCTTGCCTGTGAGTCGGCAACGTTGTATTCTAGCCGTTTGAACCTATGTGACTGGCGCCCAAAATTTCTAATTTATTTTGTGACGGATGTACGATTTGCCGGACTTTGAAGTTCACATTGTCATGCTTATAACATACATCAAAATAGCAGAGCTCAGAAATACTTTTATGTCCTGACTAACTTTGTTTTTTTCAGATCAGAGCCACCCGTCAGTTACCGGGGTGTCAGTTACCGTTGCTTTTCCCTTACAAAACCTTAGGATAGGTCAGCTTTTAAGTCCTTTGCTGGGTTTCTTTTCTACCGAAGGTTTAGTTTAGTTTAGTAAAGGCGTAGGCGTTGAATTTTTCTTTTTTTTTCTAGGGAATTAATTGTTCTATGATGACCATATTCTGGTATTAACACTAGAATTTGCCGGTCAAAGTATACCAGAATTTCTGTGGTTCACCTATCGTGGTGCTTCTGGTCATATGACTAGAATCTGGTATTATGACCATAGTTTTTTTTTTTTTTTTTTTTTTTTTTTTTTTTTTTTTTCAATGTGTTTTTCGATTTCGTCTACGTCTAGATGGGAGAGAGGACCGTTGTTTTCGAGGAACATTGGATGTTTCAGAGGAGAAGGATTGTTTCAGACTACTGGATGAACATATTAGCGTCATGCGATACGAACACGAAATTCATACATGATACATGCATCAACAATAGTCTAAACGACTCAACGAGACAGTCCCGCATGGCAGTTTAGACCCACAGACGTCTTGGAAGAGGCAAAGGGGAGGAGCATGACCCAATTAAACTCGTTCATTTAGACTTCGAAAGTGCCTACTGCTTAGGCTGGACCTTGGTAGAAATGTCTTAATTATTTCAATTAAATTTTATGTCCCTCGCACAAGTTCGTCAGCTGATTACCTTCGCAATATTTCACGCGCGCGTCAAAGGCATATTTTCATCGCGCATCACTTTCACTGAAACCGGCGCACTATGGTGTGAGATTGTAAAAGGAGAAAAAAAAGGAAAAAAGTGGCAACAAATCAGGGAGTAAAATCATTAATTTATCATTTCTAAAATGTCAAGATCAATTTAATCCCAGAGAATGCGTTAGACAAGTGATTTAAACTTGGAAATGCCACTGGACGGTTTTAAACTAAGTTTTAAAGGTAGAAAAATATGATTTTTTTTTTTTTTTTTTTTAAACAGACCATTATGCGGCGTTGCCATTTCTTTTTAATTTTGATTTGCCGTGATCGAATTTTAAGAGGTGCTCTCCAAAAAATTTTGTGCGTACAAATGTATCGATTTTTCCCGATTTTCCTTTCAAAAATGATAAAATATTGACAATTCTTGCGTAAGAAACACGAACGTAGCTGTCCTTTCTGTTTGACTTTCATAAATAAGGATTTGAATCATATGTAGCCCATAATTCCGCTTGAAAATCTTCAATAAAAACAAAAACATTTATTTCTCAGGCGCCCCTCAAAACGTTGCACCCTCAGGCGGTCGCCTAGGCCCCTCCCCCTTGGGCTGGCCCTGAAAATAGTTATCTGGACACAGAATAGACGGTTTTAGTGATGACTTCATCCAGTGTGCAGTGGTGAGCGTTCCGAACTATCTATCTCACTCTCACGTAACCCTCATGTACTGCTATCTCACTCTCATATCGCTTTAATCATTCATTAGAGACATTTTTTTGTTAAATTATTTGGCTAGAATGAATTTCTCCCGTCATTTTAACCCTTTCCATACCACGCCCGAGTATAATCGTTCCTGTAACTAGATCTGCCTCGTACAATTTCAGTTTTTTTATTTCCATTAATTACGGCTCCAAAAAATGATTATTTTTAAAACATTATGTTTCCTGGAGCGCCTTCAATTCTTAGTGTATGCAAAATCAGCTCCGCGGTGTAGGAATATTTAACTACTCATTTAATTTGAGTGAGTACACGTTGATTTGTCTTGGTCGTGAAAGGGATAGTGTGATTTTGATAGTTAACCCTTTCAGACCTGAAAATCCTTTCTTTCAGGAACGGATTTTTGATCAACATTGTTGATCTCAGCGCTGTTTCCTCATCTAAAAATTGATGCGCAGATTGTATTTTTTTTTGTTTTCCATAAGACTACATGTTATTCAAATGTCCATTGGGATGGACTCCAGGTATGAAAGGGTTAAATGTCGTGAAACAAGGCCCTGCATACGAATTTCGAAACTAAAAAGAGACGGGTATACACTATACATGAGGGTCACGGGAGAGTGAGAGAGATGGTTTGGAACGCTACGCGAGTTTGGTCGTAGCTGATGGCGACCGATGAGTGCCTTTTTGTGATTATTGGCTTGGCTAACCGTTGACTTTTGCACTAAAACCATCTATTTTAATACCAATATCAAAATGAAATATCATCAAATCATCGTAATTTTCGTTGGCGTGTACTGTACAGTTGTACCTAACAGGATAACAGTTCGACCTCTCTCTATGCATCCTACGGCTTTTTTGATTGGTCGATTCGAATCACCCGCGCTCTGCATTCTCTGCATGAATCAGTCTTTCCGCTCGAATTTTCTCACGGATCTGATGAATTCATGCCCGAACGGATTTCGCGTGTTACATGGTCGGGAGAGTGATCCACAACTGACGACTGTGTTACTGTGATTCGTCCGCAAACGGCCTCTTCTCCTTCCCCGGAATCAGAATCGTCATGGAAAAAAGATAACCCAAAAAAAAAAAAAAAAAAAAAAAAAAAAAACAGCAAAAACAAAAAAAAGTGGAATAAAAAGTTTGTCCATCGGATTGTCAACAATTGCATCTTTCACCGCCTCGCGCAGGTCGCTCGGTGTTTGGTGCAATGTGCTGAACCAGCCAGTTTTTCGATGCATGCCGTTGATCCTCCTCTCCCCCCTCCTTTTCACTCATCCCCCCTCCAACCCTAAGGCTATCGGTCTGTGTCTCCCTGGTCGTGTTCTTTGTCCGGAGCTCAGGCTTGCGGTTTCAGGTTACGCGCCTCCTTTTCTAAGCATTGTTGCCAGATCTAAGATGTAAACAACGGCACTGCACCTTGGGCGGAAATACGGATTTGTATATTGAGTAATCTACGTAGCCATCATGTAGAATTTGTAGGTTAGGGTTATTTGTTAAGGTGTAATTTTGTGCTTTTATTCCCTTGTATTTTGGTGCGGTACACTGTGGATCCATGGGCGGATCCAGCTATTTGGCAACCATGAATTCATCCCATTTGAACGTATGAGAAAGAATCGATTCTTAAGGGGGCCATGGCTCTTTTACTAATCGATAGTTTCTCATGCATTCAAATGGGAATAATACACAGTTACCGGATTGCTGGATCCGCCTTTGTTCCGATCCATTGTGCGCCGCACCAAAAACCGTAATCCTAACCTAAAAATTTTCCATGGTAGTTACGCAGGCTACCCCTTAGATTGCCCCTCTAAAATTGTGGTACTTGATTTCTCTCTCAATGTAGGACCAATATTGTTGAAATTGGACTTAAGAAATTGAGTAAAAAATTACGCATTTCCTGTGAGGACGCCCGACGCCCCTTTTTGTTCAATGTTTTCGGGGACAGTAAAGTATATCTGTGTTATAAGCCTTTAAAGTCTATTTCTCAATAAGTGATCAGTGACGCTCCATTAAGCCAGAATCTCACTTCAGACAGGTGAGGAATCACCCTAAGAGGAAAAAATATTGAAAGCTGGCAAAGAATAAATTCCCAATTTCGCATTCAGTCGCTGAACAACAAACATGAAAAAAAAAAAAAAAAAAAAAAAAAAAAAAAAAAAAAAAAAACTCGACAAGTCGCGATGCCTAATATTGCAACGATGGGCCCAATAACGTTCGTTTTCCGTCGCTGAGTTTGCGTATCGGAAAAGCATGAATCAGCAAACTAGGAGTGTATCTAAAATCATGCCTTATCCACTTCAAACTTGTGCGTTTTCTTCCATTATTTATTGTTACGTCGCAGTATAGTTTCTCATTGTTGATTTTAATTCCCCGAGAAAAAAAAGAGTAACGGAATGATGGACATTTTGTGCTCTATCGTCACTGAAAGTCTCTTATTTAAGGACTGGAACCTCGCCACGCACTGAGAGAATAGTTCAGACGAAAACAGCAGTATATACGAATAATTGAGTAGTCTCCAAAAATAAAATGTGGATATTGCCGGAAACAGATACTTATAAACATTACTATGGTATATTTGTGCTCTGCGAAAGGAAGCAACGGACAATTTAGTGCTTGGTTTTTTTTCGCTGCAAGAAAACAAATGCTGAAAAATTGTTTAAACTGTCATAACTTCGTCAATTTTAAACCAAATGTACTCAACTAGAGTTCTATCGAAAAGCTCGGAAGAGAAAGAGGGATGAAGAAAAATAAGAAAAACACGGACAAAAAAGATTACCAGAAGCACGAGCCACGACGATATGTGAACCGATGTAAGCTTAGGTACAGTTAACAGAATACTATAGCGTTTGTATCATAGTTCATGACAATTTAGAGGAAGTTCTAAAACCATATTCTAGTATTAACTCCAGAATTTTCCGGTCAAAGTACTGGACTTTCTGTCGTTGTGCCTCTGCGGTAATATGACCGCAGCATCTGGTTTTACGACGATTGTTTTTTTTTCAGTTTATTATTGTAGTAGACACAATAAAAATGTTGTATACTGGAAAGAAGAAAAAGCTTATCAGGAGAGGCAGGCAAAGTATCCACCCTGAAAAAAAAGGATATTTATAAACCAGAGTGTACAGGGTCGGACTGGCTCTCTAAATGTTGGGCCGCTCGGTCAATTTGGGGGCCCCTCCCTCCGTTTTGGGCCCCCCCTCAGACCATTTTTTAAAAATTAACTTAAAACGAAGCAGTTTTTACGCTATTTTTTCAACTGATAATTAAAGTTCTCTGTTTCTTATTTTTTAGTTATTACGTAGACTTATTAAAGGATCCAGATCGCAGTGGGCTTCTCTTGGTCCTTTTTAAACCCACCCAAATATCTGCTAGAGCATATGCTCGGCTGCGGCTTCTAGTCCAGGATAAAGTAACTTATTATCTTCGGTGGTGGAGTTAGATGTTCATTCTTGGGGGGGGGGGGCTTAAAGTGACGCCATCTGTTTTCACGTGTCTCACTTACCGGGGGGTCTGGGGGGTATGGAATACCCCCCAGGTGTTGACGGGGGGTCCGGGGGCCCTCCCCCGGAAAATTTTGAAAATTTTACGTCCTAAAAACCCAATTTTAATGAGTTTTTTAAGGTTTCATTTGTGAAAGAACCGAGTAATTATTTATGAGATAGAGATAACATTTTAGCAAGTTTTGATTTTGAAAAGAAGGAAAAGAGGAAAACTTGTTTTTAAAAAATATAAGACATAATGGTAGACTCCTAAGACTCGCCTCTCGCTTGCAATTACACGAATTGTCATTTTTTCGTTTTTCTTGCCAGTATTTATTATTTTCTTCCCAGTTTATTCTTTCGATACTTTTTGGGGGACTAAGGGGCCCCGTTTTGACCGTTCGGGGGCCCCGTTTTTCACCCGACCGGGGGCCCCGTTTTTCACCCGATTGGGGCCCCATTTTAATCCATTCGAAGGCTCCTTTTGTAAACGTTCGGGGGCCCCAGACTTTCCAAATGTCGGTCCGCATCTTGGACTAGAGTAGACTTGGCCAGTCTCGATGCATTTTCAATCCTTATATTAAGCAATCTTAATTAGCTTACAATGGTTATCCTTCAGAGTAATCTATTTACTGTCTTCTTTGATACATTATTCTTTTTTTCATTCCTAAATTTTTCCATTTTATCCATTCGGGGCCCCATCGAAGGCCCCTGCGGGGCCCCCTTGGGCCTCAAAAAGCGAAACTTTAGGCCGCAATCGCGGCCTAGCGGCCCTGGCCAGTCCGACCCTGAGAGTGTAGTCTTATTACCACAGGCACAACGATATGTGAACGACAGAAAGTCTAGTACTTTGACCAGAAAATTCTGGTGTTAATACCAGAATATGGTCATAGAACTAGAATTTCCTCAACAAAAAATTCATGAACTATGGTACAAACACTAGAATTTTGGTAATTGTACTATCCCTTACATAGGTTCATATATTGTCATACTACTGGTCAGTGGCGTACGCAGGGGGGGAGGGGGGCTAAGGGGGCTAAAGCCCTCCCCCCCCCAGACCTCCGATTTTTGTGGGTGGAGGGGAAGGGGGAACAATTTTGAGTCAAACACTCATCAGTGCGAGCCCCTACCAAGAAAAATCCTGCGTACGCCGCGCCACTGCTTCTGGTATAATTTTTTTTTCAGTGCACATTTAATTTTGCTTGTATAGGGGGAAGAGAACGAAAACTCCATACTCCCTCCATGAAGGACGAAGGTATTTCTGATCGAAGTGGTTCGATTCACCTTTTTTCCATTGTCTCTTTTTGTTATTGTGCGAGAGAAAGGAAGAGATAAAAAAGAAAACGAACGTATACGTCAAGTGGCTGTTGAATGAAAGAGTCCCGGATTCTGACAGGTTTGCCTTTGTTGAAAGGTTCCTTTCTCTCCACCTGATGATTCCGCTATTTACACAACTCAAGATTTCGGACTGATTACGTTTATCTCGTCTGTTAACTGTGAAGCATAGTCTTTTTTTTTATCCGTTCTCCGAGTGGATTTTGTTATTATTTAATGAGCTCATCGTGATTTTCGCTGGCTTTTACGCAAGCATTAAATATTCTACCACTTATTGTAGCAAAAGGTAGCAATAGCTTCACTAGGCCCGCAGATTTGAAAAAAAAAAAAAACATTAATTTCAGTACACCTGAAGTATTTTTCTTAACGAAGGTTTCAATTTCACAAGTTTTCAGGAACGTGTGGTACCTTCATCCACGTCTTAAGACTTCACCGCCCCAGGACAAATTATTATGAGAGATACAAAACGTAAATTGCATCGAAAACCACAATCTCTCGTGGCGCGGCGGGAGGAAAAATATGCGACCATAAATTTAATAGCAACCGACAATAACTTAGAAGGATGGCTGAACTGTGAACACCAACGTTGCCACAAGTATGGTTAACGGGGCAGTTGCAAGGGTCTGAAAAAAATGATAGTACTTGATGAGCTTAGAACAATGATGCCTTTGGTGTTACCCTAAGTGTCCCGGTTTTGGTGATACACACGTGGAAAGTTGTAAAAAAATCGTGTGCGTAGTGACGTCATACTACGCGGAATTCCCATTTAAAACAATGTATTTTGGACAAAACTCTAATCTCCGGAACATTGGGACTTCATTAGAAACCAAAGGCATCTTTGTTCTCAGCTCATCAATTACTTTCATTTTCTTTATAAAAAACACAACATTTCAGACACTTGCAACTGCCCCATTGCCCCCATTGTACAGTCGGGACAAAAAGAATGTCAGATGGCTCCTTGACTCCTTGAGGTAGGCCATCTGCAATACTTAAATTCATTAAAGATACGTATTGCGGTTGGCCTTTTTGTCATCGACTGTACTATCAAACGCTAAAGTTTCGGCAGTCAAGAATTCGAGATAAATAAACGAATCCTCGTGTAGTTAATCAAAGCAACCGTCTGCGCGCTGTGTGCATCCTTGACTGTGGAAAATTTTGCGTTTGCTAGTACCACAGAATAATACAACCAGAACGGAAACTCTGTCGGATTTTGAAGCGAATTCATTTCGCGTCCGCCATGTTGGGATGTAGGATGTTTAAATCTGGATTCGCGCTCGAAAAAAAAAATATAGGACATGATCCGCGAAATTTTCATTCTGAAATGCCATTAGAATAAAAGTGAGGCCGAAAACTTGAGATTTCTTTCCAGAATGCACAGAAATAAATGAGTTTCAACACAAATCACACACGTCCGCCATGTTGGGATATAGGACCACAGCGTTGCCTATTGGTGCCGTTAAATTCCAAACTTGCTTCCATTGGCTCTTATGGGAGTTTTCGTTCTGATTGTATTATTCTGTGCTAGTACCGTATACTTTTTTGTCCGTGCGTTCAAATGGGCAAAAGCGACAGAAGGAAAAATACCTGATGGATACACGACCCTGTACAGTGTCCACAGTATGGTTTCTGAATGGCGCCCAAACGAGGGCTTGGAATTCATCAAATAGCTGGTCACTCCGCTGAGAGGATCTGAGACCGACGGAACAATGTTGCCAGGTTTTCCTATAAATGACCACATTTTGCATTGAGTCAAATGGGTGAGGAATCGGATAATGGGTCTATTGCGTACTTTTGCTACAGCAATGTGACACCCTAATTCCAAAATTAAAATAAGTAAAATCTGGCGAAACGCACTTTAAAAACTTCCAAAATCCACCTCATTAACTCAGAAAATCACTTCAATTTCAAACGACCCGCGCTGCACTGAACACTAATATTATCACCGACATACAACTACATAGACGGAACCACCGCGTTTACATGAACAACAACAGAACTTACAAACATTTGAATCTTCCGTTTAGATATGCAAACAATTCTTGTATTATTTTGTAATCTTTGATAAGCTAGAGAAGACCAAAGAGCAAATACAATCAATATTTTATGTATTTAGAAGGAAATTCCATCATTTTGTAGTTACGATGTTTTTTACAATTAACATATACACGGTGGCCCCGTCCATAGAGTGTCGGTGCAAATGGGGCTGTTGCACACTTTTGCTACACGCGATTTTACAGTTGATTCTGGTGTAAAAACCTCAAAAAATAACGATGGCAGCACTATAAACTTCCAAAATCCACTCCCAAACTCAATAAACGCTTTTATTTGCGCGAGCGCATTGGTGGCTGAGTGCAGTAATGATGGGAGATTCCCATCTAACTATACTGTAACTCCATTAAAAAGTGACCACACGGAAAAAAAAGATTAGTGAAATTAACCATACGATAGCTGATTTTGGCACCTGCTAGATGTTATGGTAAACTTGACCAGAAGTATGGTACATTTACCGATACTTTGAGTAAATTCGACATGCAATCAGGTAACATCACCTAGTACCTAGTCAGAACATAGTATACTTTTGGTTAACATTGCCATAACATCTAGCAGGTGCCAAAATCAGCTATCGTATGGTTAATTTCACCGTAGTTTTTTTCCGTGCAAATGAGAGGTGACTTTCGTTTGTCACCGGTGTCACTAGATTTCACGATACCATTCATCAAATGTTGATCACTACGCTGATGACTAATTCCTCTGTGTATCACCCTCCTTCAGCGTAGAGAGAGTGACGAAATTAAGGTAGGAATCTCCCATTATTACTTCCCTCAGCCACCATTACGTCCTCGCAAATAAAAGCGTTTGCTGAGTTTAGGAGTGGATTTCGGAATTTTTTAGTGCTGCCATCGTTATTTTGGAGGTTTTTACATCAGAATCGATTATTAAATCACTTAAAGCAAAAGTGTGCAACAGCCCCATATAGGATCCGATGCAGCGCGAGCTGTTTGGAAGTGTAGTAATTTCCTGAGTTAGTTAGTGGTTTTTGATCGTTTTTAAAGTGCGCAACGTCATTTTTGCTGAATTTTACATAAGAATCTAAGTTCTTTGATCTACATTGTTGCGGCAATAGAGGTAGTTTCAGAAGTGTAGGCGGACCAAAACCATAATCTTTGTCGAATTTTCAACTTTCATTCCTTCAAATCAATACCAAATTTTCTCCTGACTTTATTTTTTTGTGTTTAAAGTTTCCCTCATTGAAAAGTGAACACTCAATTTCAATTTTATTCATTTTCATCGAGCAATATCAGAAATAATGTTGACAAATTCCAAAGATTATCGGTCTAGGTCCGCCTACACTTCCGAAACTACCTCTAGTACGCAACGGAACCACTACCCATAAAATGGCAACATTCTGACGGACGGTACGTTGAAACACTCGCTAGGACATCTAATACCAGAGACAGAGGAAAAAGGAAAGTCAGCGGGTAGCAACTTGACGTCATTGCGAAATATTTATGAGCCAGCATTTGGGCTATCGTGTGGGGTAAGGACTTGAAGAGTGTGTAGTATAGGTGAGCAGAGTTGCAACGTTAGGCATAAGGATTGGGAGAGGTTAGGTAACGGGAAGGGGGAGAGGGGTCGTTGGGTGGGGGGGGGGGGGGGGGTGTTGCGAGCCACGACAGGAATAAGAATCGCAGTCTGCAGACTCTGCATGGTTAAACTGAACCAAGACCCCGACAAAGCAACGCATCAAATTGCAAAACGCGGGTGAGGGTCTCAGGTCTCGGTCTTGGGCTCGCAGAATGTTTTTTTGCCATCACTTTCCCCCCTTTTTTTATTTCGTAGCATCTTAGGAATACTGATTTAAAGTTGTTGGTTCATTCGCGCCAAATCTGTTGGCGGGCTGATCAACTAGAGTTAAAGATTGCACAGAAAAAATAGAAAAATTGCTGAGGTCGCGCTGGCAAAACCGTTGGTAGAAAAATTACCGATCTTTTTTCTGTGTGGTTGATACGATGGAAAGACGGGATCTGATTAGACTGGAAGCTAGTCATACATGGGGAAAAAAAAGACTGGTAGAATTTATCATCTGCATAGCTGATTTTGGCGTCTACCAGCAAGTATGGTAAATTTCTCCATAGTAGTATGATAAATGCAACGTACCTTGCGGTAAATTAAGTTAACATGTCGGTGCATTTTACCATAATCTGCTGAAATTCACCATACTTGATCCGTTGATCGATGACTCTAAAATCAGCTATGCAGATGGTAAATTCTACCAGTCTTTTTTTTTTTTTCGTTGTAGGTACAGAAAAAGCCCGCTTTAGTAGCGCGCACTGAAAAATGATCCGGCAGAAGCTTTTAAGTAGAGCAAACTAAGTGTTTATTCTGGAGAAAAAAAAAAAAAAAATATATACTTGGGAAGCGCAAACAAAACCTTTGGTAGAAAAATGACGCAGCAAAACACTTTAAATGAGCTAACCAACTCTTTGGCTCTACCAGCAAGATCTGTTGAATTAACCGTACAAAACATTTGGTTTGCTGTATACACATCAGCATATTTTTTTGTGTTCCTCAAGTTATTTTATCGAGTGCCGAAAATGAAGAAGTCAACTGCCCGATCTGCCAGAGCGTGGTCTCTGTTGTCTCTGATGCAAAGTTTCCTTCGCAATGACCAGGCGTCCATTATACTGTGACTCATGTTTACTCTTTGCTTCCAAAAGGGTTTCTTTTAACTCTCTCCATCGCGCGCCCGAATATATTAGTTTCTTAACTGGATCTGCTTCACTCGATTTCAGTTTTTTATTCACAATAATTGTGGCTCCAAGTTGTTAATATTTAAAAAAAAAAAAAATTATCGAGCGCCTTCAATCGATTGTGTATACGAAATCAGCACAGCGCTGTAGGAATATTTAGCTATACTCGCTTGATTTGAGGGAGTGAACATTTTGTCTCCATAATCTGGTCGTAAAAGGGTTGGCCTCAAAAGTTGGGTAAAATGCGTGATTCGTGAATACCCCAGCTCCAACTCTTGCTATACAAATGGTATAGCAAGACGCTCTTACGTTCTGCATCTGAACTGCACAGAATGGAGAGAAAAAAAAAGAAAAAGAAATATTGCGTCACAATCTTTTTATGAATCGTATGAATGAGTAACCACACCAACTGAGCAGAACAGGGCACATTTAAATATGTTTACGTCTTGATGCACTATCGGACTGCACTTCAACTTGGCGTGCATTGGAAGTGTTTAAATGTGGGGGTTTTATTTTATCACGCACCGAGCGTGCTTGCTTTCGTGCGTGCGTACGCTGAAATGCGGTGATACAGTTCAGGGGCAGATGTTCGAATCCAGAAAGTTGGACGACAACATATTGACAAAGGTCATTCCGAGTGAATAAGTACCTGACTAAACTCGAGTCAATGTGACAGAGCCACTGGCGCAACCAGGATATCTTCCATCTCTCTCATTTTCCATTTGAATGTATGAGTAGGAAAATGAAAGAAGGAGGGGGTTTTATCCCCTTGCCCATCCTTGTCTTACATACGTTTCTTAATGGAGAAAAGAGAGAGATGAAGAAATTCTCGGTGCGCTACTGGACAGAGCTGCCGTTCCGTGTACATTTTATGGTACTTTTCAAATCACCGATGATTCCACCGGTTGAGAAAAGATTACGCAGTCGCAGATCATGATTGTGATTTACGAAAATTCTCGCATCCGTAATCTTTTCTCAACCGATTGAGTCGTCGGATGACCTTAAAAAAAAAACTTACTTATATTTTAATAATTCAACAGTTACTGCACCGCTGGAGAAAAGATTACAGATGCGAGTATTTTTGTATATGACATCCATGAACTGAACGAAAACTGTGTAATCTTTGCTCGACCGGTTGAATCATCGGTGAATTAAAGGAATGCCATTAATTAAACACGAACGGCAGCACTGAAATATGTTCACAGTCATCCCGGTAAATCAATGCTTTGTGCGCTCACGCTAGCTGATTCGGACGCACTGATTTGCATCCACGCAAGAGAAAACAGGTAGGCAACTAGTCGTGAAGTTCTTAATCGAGGAACAGAATGTACACCTGTGCGGAAACGCGGTTTCAAATGAATCTGTGGCGAGTGCCAATTGCCAATATCATTCATCAGCCACCCGGGGGGAGGGGGGCGAAGGAATTAATACTAAACAGTTCGTTTTAGAAGTGTAGACGAAGCTCACCGATAATCTTTGGCGAATTTTCAATTTTTACTCCTTCAAATAAAAACCAAACTTTCCTTCAACTTTGAGTGTTTGCTCTCCGAGCGTTCTTCAATGAAAATCCACTGCTCTAATCAATTTTTATCCATTTCCATCTTGAGATATAATGAGGAAATAGTGTTGGGAAAACTTCCAAAGAGAATTGGTTAGGGTCTGCCTACAAGTTTGAAGCAAACTCTGTATAAATGCATGATGGCTCAATGTCAAATATGGGATTTCTAGTATAGTCCAGGCAATAGAGACGAAAAAAGTGGCTTACCTTGCAAAAATGGAAGTAGTAGGTTTTTTGACGGAACTTTATGTATTTTTGGTCGCTGATTCCGAATTTTCAACTTCCCACCAAAAATTTCCCGGGGAACGTTGCCAAATTTACGTTTTTTTACCAAAAAAATCGGTTTTTTGAAAATTCCGAGCTCCACGTGCATTATTTTGAAAAAATACCTCAGTTCAAAAAGAAAGTAGACAAAAAATGGAACAAAACCTTGTCAACGGTTTTTTTCTAAGATCAAAATTGACCAAAATATGAGCCATCTTCCGAACGCTCCCTTGCGGAAAATTGACGCTAACGCGGCAATACGCGTACTGCACAGCAGCCCCGCAGCCCGCGTGAAGCGATCCTCTTACTTGTCTTCCTCTTCTCCTCCTTCACTGATACTTTTAGATTATTTGGGTTCTGACACCCCCCCTCCCCCCCTGATACGCACCCTTGCCTCCCTTTTGCTTAACCATAACCCCCATTTTATTTATAAGCAATAACGGAACAAGTTTAATGAAGAAAATTAATACGGTGTTTCTAAAAAAACAAATGGATTCAATTGTACTCTCTATTTTTCGACCATCATTGCTCTTTGCCATGCCGCAATGCAAATTATTAGTCCTATTTATGCCTCCTTCGTTTTACGGCTGCTTAGGGGCCTGGTTAATAAAATATGCGACCAGAGGAATACCCTGCTGTTTATTTATATTCTGAATCTACAGCAACATTGGAGACCCGAAAACCCGTCGGAAATCAAATTGGCGAATGATGAAAGGGTTTATGATAAAATGAAAATCTCATGACAATCGCAAACAATTGAAGAAGGGAAAGGGAGTTTTATCACTGTTTTCATCGCATGCTTTCTTTCTGTTTACGTAGAAATTATTATTTTTTTTTTTTTTTGCTTAGCTCCTAAAAAAAAGAAAACATATATTCGGAGAAAAATTTCGGATTGAAATTACAGAACGTATTAGAAATTGGGGTATAAAGAAATTCTTTTTAAAATAATGAGAATTCTTGTTGATCCAACGAGAATTATCATTGGTCCAATTGAACGTTCTGATTATTTAGAAGAATCCCACGAAAAATCGTTGGATCAATAAGAATTCTCATTATTTTAAAAGGAATTTCTTTTTACCCGATTATTAATAATACGTTCCGTTATTTCAACCAGAAATTTGTCTGCGTGTATGTTCATCGACATTTTGGCCTCGTATTCCCGGCAGTGACGTTGCCTTTCTTTTCCCGTTAAACTTTCGTCCTCACGAGAAATGGTACTGATCTTCTTCAGCAGCCAAATCATAAATTACTTCCTAACGAAGCAAGATTGCGTTTTACCCCCAATCATCATTTCAGCTTTCTCCATTATGTCGGTTGTGAACGTTTGCAACAGCGTTATGGAGGGTCAATTCCTACGTAAAATCACATAATGTATATTTCTTCACAAAAGGAACTTGATAGATCAGATTAAATTAATGACTTCTGCAGCGCTAGGTTCTTTGCCTTAAATCGGCTGGGTTTATTATTCCGCCAGAAAAACCAGGATTCCTAAGAAAAATGAATTCAGGATCGATAATTGCTTGTAGTTCTGTGATTTTCCCTAGAATGTCGCAATATTTTTGATGACGTAATGTTTTTTTTTTTTACATTTTCGACTCTCGAAGATAAATATACCATCCTTAAAAGTACTTTTTTCTATTTTTACGCCGATGACTCGCTTTCCGGCAAAAATTCAAACCTTTTTCCGAAAATCCGAAACATTTACCACACGCTCCCCCTTTAAAACACTCTCTCAAAAGCATCCAATTTTATCCATACTTAAAGCTTTAGTGAAATTTCTGATGAAAACTCACCACGAATATTTAAACGATTGCAGTTTTTAGAAAATCAATGATAGTAAAAATATTCGTAAACCGCGTACCCTATAAGAAACGCCCGAAGACTTGCGAAAACTAAAACGAAAAAAGCATTAACTATCAAACACGTCAACGGCAGCAATTAGCTTTTGTTATCAAGAGGGGTGTAGAGTGTGTCACGAAATGAAAATACGAGACCAATTTGGGGACGTAATTCCTATTTAAGACGGTCACATTCTTAAAAATCGATATTAGAGCGACTACGGGTGAAATACAGAGACTATACTTGAGATCTTCTTGGAAAGGCTTCGATTTGAATCGTCTTCCGGACTCAATTTTCAATTCAGAAAGAAACCTAGAGCCATAGAATGCCTTGAAATATCTTGAGGAAGTTTCAAGGCATTTTCAAGAGAGATTGAGACACGAATTTGCACTCCAGAGATGCTCCAAAAAAGCTCAGTATTGTGCTCAAGGCAAATCTCAAAGGAATAATTTCAAGGTAGCTTTCATATCATAAATCTTACATACCTTGAAATATACTCAAAATTCCCCAAGTATCCTATTGCTGGTATGCTAGGAGCGTCTCTGAATTGCAATTTCTCTCACTGGTCTCAACTCGGCTTGAATATTTCTCAAGCCAAGCCAAGTCTGGGACGGCTCAAGCAAAGACTCTAAGTTACATCCGAAGGAGGCATAAATAGGACTAATAATTTGCATTGCGGCATGGCAAAGAGCAATGATGTTCGAAAAATAGAGAGTACAATTGAATCCATTTGTCTTTTTAGAAACACCGTATTAATTTTCTTCATTAAACTTGTTCCGTTATTGCTTATAAATAAAATGGGGGTTATGGTTAAGCAAAAGGGAGGCAAGGGTGCGTATCATGGGGGGAGGGGGGGGGGGTGTCAGAACCCAAATAATCTAAAAGTATCAGTGAAGGAGGAGGAGAGGAAGACACGTAAGAGGATCGCTTCACGCGGGCTGCGGGGCTGCTGTGCAGTACGCGTATTGCCGCGTTAGCGTCAATTTTCCGCAAGGGAGCGTTCGGAAGATGGCTCATATTTTGGTCAATTTTGATCTTAGAAAAAAACCGTTGACAAGGTTTTGTTCCATTTTTTGTCTACTTTCTTTTTGAATTGAGGTATTTTTTCAAAATAATGCACGTGGAGCTCGGAATTTTCAAAAAACCGATTTTTTTGGTAAAAAAACGTAAATTTGGCAACGTTCCCCGGGAAATTTTTGGTGGGAAGTTGAAAATTCGGAGTCAGCGACCAAAAATACATAAAGTTCCGTCAAAAAACCTACTACTTCCATTTTTGCAAGGTAGAATGCTTTATTGCCTGGACTAGTATATTTACGGAAAAATATATTTCTACGATAACTCTTGCAATGGAAATTGACAAGAAACGACAGTATGTTAACACTAAATGTAGAGACTCTGACGGAAAACAACAAACTTCCCGGCCATACAAAAACCCTCTGGTTGACAGTTAATCACGCAATCCAGAAAGTCAATATTGGGGGGGGGGGGGGTCAGCGAAATAATGCAAATGGGTCTGTTGCAAACTTTTGCTACAACGATTAAGAGTGTTCAATCTAATGTAAAATCGCCTGAAAAGTCCATTGGTGGCATCAGAAAGTCATATAATAAACTCACAAGAGGCGTTTGATGAAATCTAAGATGGCGGAGAAATATTGAGCAATTTGTATGCATGCACCACGAACATCCTAGGATGCCCAACTTTGACAATCTCACTGGAGGTAGAGGTTATGTGCTTGTTTGCAGTGTGATTGGTCGTGATCGATATTGTGAGGTTGGCTATCCTTGTATGTTCGTGGTGCATACATACAAATTGCTCGATATTTTCCCGCCATCTTGGATTTCATTAAACACCTCTTGTGAGTTTATTATTGCATTTTATGACTTTCTGAGGCCACCAATGGACTTTTCAGGCGATTTTATAACAGATTAAACTCTCTTAATCGTTGTAGCAAAAGTTTGCAACAGACCCATTATTCTTTGCCAAAGATTTTTGCTCAGGTAGGCAACCTGCAAAGCTTCAATCTATTGTGATAAGTATTGCAGATAGCCTACCTGAGCTAAACTAAGGCGTCGACTAGCTTTACTATATCAGCATTGGTTGCACGTAAAGGGGTAGCTCCACCTGCGAATTTAAAAGCGCGAATAAACTGATTGAGCCAATGAGCTGCCTTGAAGTCGATACGTCGAGTCCGATGTATCGACAACAAAGAAGCTCGTTGGCTCAATCAGTTCATTCGCGCTTTTAAATTCGCAGGTGGAGACACCCCTTAAGAGTGAAAAATCCTGTCACTAAGCGATCGAACTGGAATGCAAGAGGGGTAGTAGTGGGCATTCGTCATGGATCAAGTTAAATCACAGCCCCCCTCCCCCCCTCTGCTGTCAAAGAATGAGGTATGCAGCCCGTCGCGCAAGATAACAATCCACGCCTTCAAATTCCAAGAATCATCCTCGCAAAAAAAACTCTAACCTGTGCTCATGACACAAAAGCCGAGCCTTTACTGATTGTCAAATCTGATAAGAACCTTCCGAGTAAAGAAAGTGGCATGGCAGGGGACGAGGCAGACCGCGCCAAAGCTTAATTGAGACGATCTCCGGGAAACGGGCTCCTAAAACATGAGTGCCGCTCTTCCTCAGTTATTATCATCACGGATAAATCAGGATTGCGTCGGAAGAGCACACTTCTCATATTATGAGCCTCCTTTACAGTAATGATCAGTTCTTCTCGTATTCTGGTAGAATTTAAAAACATAAGTAGTAGAGTCGACTGATATTCCTTGAGAAGGTGTATCCCGCGTGGGGGGATGAAATTATGAATTAGTGGTATGCACCAATCACAGATCACTTCACAACATCCCTTTATTTATCCACCATATTTATATGCCTACACATCAACCTGTATTAATCTACCTCCAATCTGAGCACATTAACGGAAATATCTACCAATCGGCAATCATTGCTCACTCCACAACATACCTTTATCGATCCACCATTTCTATCTACCCACGCATATTTATACATCAACCTGTATGAATCTACCTCCAATCTAAAATATTAACAGCAATACCTACCAATCACAGCTGACTTCACAACATCCCTTTATTAATCCACCAACTATCTGCCTTGGAAGTTTTCTGGGGGAGGGAGTCCAGGGTCCGAAAATTGTCAAGGGGCGTCCAAAGATACCAATTTGGTAAAATTTGTCTGAAAACGCAAAAAATGACCCTTTTGTAGGACAAATTATGGTGTCAAGGGGGAGGGTCCAGACCCCCTGGACCCCTCCCTCTCGTGTCTACGCCACTGAAGGCTGTGAGGCCGTAAGTTATCTAATTGCATGCTCAAGTCCAGTAGCGAGATGTGACATTTTGCAACGATGTACTTTCTCCATATAAACTCACTGAAAAAATCGAACGCTTCGGTCATCGGCGATTACTAGACGTTTCGACCTCTCTTATGTGTTTAAACGGGGAAAAAGAAACGTTGCCAAATTGCACGCCTCGCCACTGCTCGAGTCCTTCCCATCCACTTAAGTAGAGTCACCATTTCCTCCCAACATTTATCGGCCTCAGTCAGAGCTGCGTGTTTTTGGTGGTGTGTGTGTGCAGCACTCCATCCTCCTTGACCAGAATGAGAGACTAGTTAAATGAGAGACTCGGTCAAAACAAAAATGATTCGTCTGTGGTTCGATTCTTAATTCGATTGGTTCTCAGAGCTTGGGAATGAACTGGATTTGGCCGCTCGCAGAAAGATATGTGTGAGGGGGAGAGGGGGGGAGGGGGGGGAGAGGAAAGAGTATTGGCAGCAGTTCGGTTTGAGAAAAAGACGCTCCAAAGCAGCAGCCTCACGCTCACTCTCTCTCTCTCTCTCTCTCTCTCTCTCTCTCTCTCTCTCTCTCTCTCTCTCTCTCTCTCTCTCTCTCTCTCTCTCTCTCTCTCCTCTCTCTCTCTCTCTCTCTCTCTCTCTCTCTCTCTCTCTCTCTCTCTCTCTCTCTCTCTCTCTCTCTCTCTCTCTCTCTCTCTCTCTCTCTCTCTCTCTCTCTTACACACACAAAAACAGACTCAGATCCACAGTCTGACCACAGCCTCCTTATTCACACTGCCCCAGTCCTCCTGTATCTCCATTGTTGCCACATTCAATTCACATTAAACCTTGTGATTGGCGCAGGCAAAACTTATCCCGATTTCAATCTGATGGATGGCGCCACCTTAGTCACTTTCGGGAAAAGCCGTGTTTTTGGAATTTTAAATCGGAAACATAGAAAGGAAACAAAGAAAGAACGGGAAATCCTTAAAACGTCAGCAACTGCGTAATTTTTTAATGTATTTTTTTGAGCCCTAACACGAGCAAAATTGGTCGAGGATTGAAGCCGTAATTTATGAAATTCATTTCGCCGTACATTAGTTTTTATAGATTAGTTTTTTATTTATTTATTTATTTATTTATTTATTTATTTGTTTATTTGTTTATTTTCTCATGTTTACACGGGCTACATATATTGAAACTAATGCTGACGCACTATTTTACAATTTTTTTCCCTATAATTAATTTAAATTATTGCATACTACTTTCGGCAGTTAATTTCTATTTGACCAAGGCCTAAATATATTTACATAATACAGTACATTTATTTGGAATGAGATTAAAGCTCTCATCCTTTAAGAAAGCAACCTGAAACCAATCAATTCAAACGTCTTCCTTCGTTTGAGTCTTAACCAAAAACCAAAAGCTGCCACAAACAAAAACGCGACGTGGTGTCCACGGCGGTGTTGCCAGATCGAGGGTAAAAAGCCGTATCGTCCCAATTTAAATCAATGCCAAACGTACGGCTTTTTCACCCCAATCTGGCAACACTGGTCCACGGCTCGAACTAATCGACCCTAGAATCATCAGAAGTAGGAAAACACGGCCTGAGACCTCTTCCTCCGCCCACCTGGCAACACCGCCCGTCTCGTCTGTCAGTCGATGACGCTGAATCGAAATCCGACTCACTCGCAATTCTCTCTCTCTCTCTCTCTCTCTCTCTCTCTCTCTCTCTCTCTCTCTCTCTCTCTCTCTCTCTCTCTCTCTCTCTCTCTCTCTCTCTCTCTCTCTCTCTCTCTCTCTCTCTCTCTCTCTCTCTCTCTCACTCTCTCTCTCTCTCTTACACACACAAAAACAGACTCACAAGGGGAAGGCAAAGGTGGGCCCGCTCCAAATGGAACGGGACTTGCGCAAAAAGATAGTCCTTGGGGTCCTAATGAAGGGGCTTACAGCACTTTTTGTGAATGGGCCCCTGAATTTGCAAAATTTTGATTTTAAAATGAGCCCCTCGGACGGCGGATTGTTATGTAGCCGGAAATCATAGCCCATCCTACAAGCAGAGTCGTGGTGTAGCGGCAGTATCGTGGACTCCGGATTGCATCGTCCCGAGTTCGATCCCAGCTGCCGGCGCAGATTTTTTGATGATATTTATGCTCATCTTCCTTTACCGTGTTTTTTGATTCCTTTTTATTCTTTGTTTCTCGTTTGATTTGTTTGGTTTTTGTTTTTGTTTCATTTTTTAACCGTTTGAATCAAATTACTCCGCCGCTTTTTCATCGTGAATATGCACTGTTACTACACCGTGTTTTTACGTGGAAGTTAAGAAAATATTGGAAAAGAAAGACAATAACACCGTCGGAAAAAATGGGCGAAAAAAGTTTTGTTGACCAATTTGCACTTTCTGTTTGATACTTTTAATATTTTCTGAACTTCTATGTACAAGTATATAGCAGCAGTAACTATATACAGGATGAAAAAGCCGCGGAATAATTCGATTCAAACGGCGTTAAAAAAAAAAAACAAAAACAAAAACAAAAAACAAACGAGAAATGAAAAATAAAAAAGAAACAAAAAACACGATAAATGAAAATGAACATAAATATCATTAAAAAATATACGCCGGCAGCAGGGATCGAACTCGGGATGTCGCAAACCGGAGTCCACGACGCTGCCGCTACACCACGACTCTACTTGTAGGAAGGGATATGATTTCCGGCTACATAACAATCCGCCGTCCGAGGGGCTCATTTTAAAATCAAAATTTTGCAAATTCAGGGGCCCATTCACAAAAAGTGCTGTAAGCCTCTTCATTAGGACCCCAAGGACTATCTTTTTGCGCAAGTCCCGTTCCATTTGGAGCGGGCCCACCTTTGCCTTCCCCTTGTCAGATCCACAGTCTGACCACAGCCTCCTTATTCACACTGCCCCAGTCCTCCTGTATCTCCATTGTTGCCACATTCAATTCACATTAAACCTTGTGATTGGCGCAGGCAAAACTTATCCCGATTTCAATCTGATGGATGGCGCCACCTTAGTCACTTTCGGGAAAAGCCGTGTTTTTGGAATTTTAAATCGGAAACATAGAAAGGAAACAAAGAAAGAACGGGAAATCCTTAAAACGTCAGCAACTGCGTAATTTTTTAATGTATTTTTTTGAGCCCTAACACGAGCAAAATTGGTCGAGGATTGAAGCCGTAATTTATGAAATTCATTTCGCCGTACATTAGTTTTTATAGATTAGTTTTTTATTTATTTATTTATTTATTTATTTATTTGTTTATTTGTTTATTTTCTCATGTTTACACGGGCTACATATATTGAAACTAATGCTGACGCACTATTTTACAATTTTTTTCCCTATAATTAATTTAAATTATTGCATACTACTTTCGGCAGTTAATTTCTATTTGACCAAGGCCTAAATATATTTACATAATACAGTACATTTATTTGGAATGAGATTAAAGCTCTCATCCTTTAAGAAAGCAACCTGAAACCAATCAATTCAAACGTCTTCCTTCGTTTGAGTCTTAACCAAAAACCAAAAGCTGCCACAAACAAAAACGCGACGTGGTGTCCACGGCGGTGTTGCCAGATCGAGGGTAAAAAGCCGTATCGTCCCAATTTAAATCAATGCCAAACGTACGGCTTTTTCACCCCAATCTGGCAACACTGGTCCACGGCTCGAACTAATCGACCCTAGAATCATCAGAAGTAGGAAAACACGGCCTGAGACCTCTTCCTCCGCCCACCTGGCAACACCCCCCGTCTCGTCTGTCAGTCGATGACGCTGAATCGAAATCCGACTCACTCGCAATTCTCTCTCTTTTCCTCTCTCTTCTCTCTCTCTCTTCTCCTCTCTTCTCTCTCTCACTCCCCCCCCCTCTTCTCTCTCTCTCTCTCTCTCTTTCTCTCTCTCTCTCTTCTCTCTCTCTCTCTCTCTCTCCCTCCCTCTCTCGCGATGATAATTAGAGCAGATCAATTAGAAGTTGATCTAACATCCAATATGATTCAACCCAGTCCATTTTTCAAGCTCCCCTCTCCCCCTCCGTGTCACAATCATTCATGTTCATGACTCCATTTCGCTTGTTGCCGATCATTTTACACCGAGCGCCACCGCTTACCGCTGTACAATCGAAACGGAAGATTCTGATTGGTCCCCTCCTTTCCGATATGCGTTCTCGTGGATGATTAGTTTTTGTCGACAAACAGATAGTCGGACACGGTCCAGCGTAAAGCTTCATAGTTGCTCCGCGATCGGAGCAACCGGTGATCGCTGATTGCATCGGCTCGTAATATTTGACAACAATGTCTTTGCTCTGTTTGATTCTATGTAAAACAATCGATTCGATTGTGAAGGGGCGCTTCGCCGCAGTAATCGATTGTTGTTCATAGATTCAAATAGAGGGAAAACATTGCTGCCATATTCCACGAGCCGTCATTGCAGTCACTAACGAGCTGTATACAGGGTCATTACATCATAACTTTCCCACCCGGAACATTTCTATAGCAGTGTGCATGCTAACATTTTGAATTTTAACTTTCCAAGTTAAATAGTTGCACGAAGCGCTGGGCTATCTTTCAACACAAGCAAACCTCCGTTACGGTATAAGTGTTGGCGCTAAGCACATAACATAAGTATTATTTTAAACAAAATTACAATGCTTTACAATGATCTTTCATATTTGTTTTAAATAAATAGAGCAACGGTCGACGGTCGTTCTTGAAACAGTCGCAGTAGGAACTTTTGCCACAGTCGGTCACCCCCATTATACAGGGTGTACCTGAAACATATTTCGTCCTTGTAACAATGTATTCTAGAGGTCAAAATAAGACTTCCTTTACCTACAAGGAATATAATGAATATTTTATGATGGTTTTCTTGGAATAGCGACCACTATAATGAACCAAATGTCCTAAATATTGGTGACCCCTTTTAATTTTACGCGTAGAATCCATTAATGACCTCGAGAAATTTAGAAATTGAGTCTGACTGGACTTTTCAGGCGATCTTGTACCTTCAACGGCACACATTTTATGTTACGTATTAAAAATGTGAAGAATAATTACCGAAATCAGATGCGTAAAACCCTTAGAACGATTTTTGGTCCTCCTCGTTTCTTTCGATACGTCGCGCTCTGAGCGATAATTGCTGCACAGTGTGGAAAAGTCAGCGCTTTTACCTTAGCGGCCGGCCCGAAGAAGCAGCTGAGAGGCGGGTGCATACTCGCTGCCGCTTTTCGTGGTAAAAGCGCTGCCTTTTCCACACTGTGCAGCGATTATCTCGCTTAAAACGTGTCGTATCGAAAGAAACAAAGAGGACCAAAAATCTTTCTACGGATTTTTCGCATCTGATTTCGGTAATTATTCTTCAAATTTTTAATCCGTAACATAAAATTAGTGCCGTTAACGGTACAAGATTGCCTGAAAAATACAGACTCAGTTTCTGAATTTTTTGAGGTCATTAATGGATTCTACACATAATATTACAATGGGTCAACAATTTTCAGGACATTTGGTTCATAATGGTGGTTGCTATTCTAAAACAACCATAATTTTTTTTAAAAATTCTGGGGTCAAAAGCTCAATAGGGGGCATTTTCGGACACGTGTTTGTAGGTAAAACAATTTTTATTTTGACTTCTAGAATTATAAGTGGCGGTAGCCACTAACGGTCAAGAAAAAAAAGAACAGACCGAGCTACCCGCCTACTTATTATACACATATATGGTTACAAGGACGACGTATTTTTCAGATACACCCTGTATATTTGTACAGTGGCAGTTCGTGCACTTTGGCAAGTATACAATTCTTCCATTTAGAAAGTTAAACAATCGATTATCCAGTCTTCTTGAGAATCGATTGTTTTACTTAAATTTTAATGGAAAAACTGTAGAGTTGCCAAGCAGCATCGCGAGCCGCCATTAAGATTGCCCCTCTAGATAATTAATGTATAGCTCGCGCGCTGGTCGCTGGTGCTCACCAGAGACCACAAGCGTTATTTACGAATACTCTTAAATGAAGGTATATTTAACGGATAAAGTGAGGCAGATTGAACGAAACGTCCGGAGGGATTGAGGCCAAATATGAAAGCAGACCAAAATTGAAACCTTAATGAATTGAGGGTGGTCAGTAACAGTGGCTTGTATTTATGAAGTTACACTGGAAGAGGGGGAGAAATAAATAGATCAATAAATAAATAAATAAATAAATAAATAAATAAATAAACAAACAAACAAATAATTTTGATAATATTACCATGACAGGTCTATTGAGGAATATCTAATACTTTTACCAAAAAATTCGGGAGTTCCTTTCAGAATCTGTTCATGATACAAAGTTTTCATAACTGTTTTCAAGAACTACGACTCTGACAATTAAGCGGCGTAGCGTGGAATTTAGCATCGTTGCAATTGCTGCATTCGATCCCATGAAAAAGATCGAAGTATTGAGTGTTTCGCTGAACACTTTCACATTTAATTTTTCAAAAGGAATTAAATGGAAAAATACAATGTTGACAAAGTGCACGCTACGCCATAGCGCGGCGCCTTAACCCTTTCACGGGAAGTGGTACAATCGGGGACAAAAAGAATGTCAGACGGCTCATTGAGATAGGCCACCTGCAATGCTCAAATTGATTGAGATAAGTATTGCGGGTGGCCTACTTCAAGTAGACGTCTGACATTCTTTTTGTCCCTCCGACTGTACATAGTACACATGTATACCATTTTATGTAACATGGGATTCAATGGAATTTAAACAGATGTTTAGCAAA
This sequence comes from Trialeurodes vaporariorum, assembly GCA_011764245.1. Taxonomy (NCBI): domain Eukaryota; kingdom Metazoa; phylum Arthropoda; class Insecta; order Hemiptera; family Aleyrodidae; genus Trialeurodes; species Trialeurodes vaporariorum. The sequence continues at coordinate 16,009,246 of VMOF01000111.1, read as the reverse complement.
AAATTGTGTGACCCATCAAAATTCTTAGAAACCTTTTGCGAACTTTCTAAAAAAAAAAATCTATCAAAAATTCAAATCCGAAAATGTGTGCATGGAAGGGTTAATGATTAATGAACCTTGATGAACAGTAGGAAACGTATTTAACCGTGTGACCTTGATTTTCCTCACTATGCAGGCCCATGTTAAATTCGGTCTTTGCAGGTCTCTTGGAGGCAAGAATTAATGCTAGGAATGTTTTCAATATTTTCCCCTTACCTTTTGAGCAAAAACCATATTTTCTTAAGGGAGGGGGGGGGTTGAAGTCATGCAGTAATGGGTTTTAACTTTTAAGTAGTTTTCTAGGGATCACGCTCACTCTTACTTCAACGGAGCCTGTTTGAGCGTCGCGTCCTATAGTCTGGCGGGCGGGCGCGAATAGTATTGTGCGTGTGTGAACTAATTTCGCTGTAAGGTGGCAAGGCGGGAAGAGTAGGTGGGGTTAGCGAGGAGGGGGGGGGGGAGGGGAGCGGAGCCCCGCACCCAGAGGAGCAATCTCCTGGTTGCTGTCATGGTTTGATATTGGTGTGGCATGCGGACAGAATACGAGGAGTAGCAGTCATAGTCAACAACGGAAAGCAATAGTTCTGTTCTAATGACGTTCGTATTACACTCGTCAATTAAAACCGATTAACTGCCAGAGCAACGCTTCACTCCTCAGACCCGACCCGCGGCCGGCAGCGCAAACCCCCCACCCCCCAAGCTCCGCCCCTTCAATTTTCAGCGACGGCCAGACGGAGAAGACACATAGCTGAGAACGGTGTTGTCAATTTTGGACGATTTTTCATTTCCAATGCGGAACTGACCCTTGGCGGATTCCATCAAAGTTTAATCGCTGCAATCATGCACAATGAATTGGCGTAGCGTGCAATTTGGCAGCAGTGTATTGTATCCATTTAAATCCATGGAAAAGATCGAACTACTGGGTGTTCGGTGAACACCTTTGCATTCGACCTTTTACATGGGTTAAAATGGGCCCTGCACATTGTTGCCGAATTGCACGCTACGCCACTGCAATAAATAGTATGCAATACAGTGCTGACACTCCTGGCAGGATAGTGGACCATCGGTCGTAGAAGAGAACTGCCTGGCAAACCGTCATATTGCTGTAGCAAAAGTTCGCAACATACCCAAGAATATAGCTTCCAAGATTTTAAATTTCCCGCTCGTCATTTCATCAATCTTATATATCGTCACCATGTGGCAACTCCGTATTGGTCGGAACAAAACTGGTGACTTGACTCCCGATGGCCGATGTTTGATGCATCAATCCCTCCTCCCTCCCTCCCCATCCTACCCCCTCCATTCGAGGAGTCAAACCGCGTCTGTGACTGGTAAAAGTCCGAAACACTCGGTCACCGTCTCACCAACTCGCGCCTTCTCCCCCCCCCTCGTCCCCCCCTCGCCTTTTCTGTCCTTCTCTTGACTTCGGTCTTCAACGCCCATTCATCGGAGTTTCTGTTCGATTGCCTCATTCGCGCGCCCACTTCTAGCCACGGTGCGTCGTTGGCATTGCGCGACTTTGGCGCAGCGTTCCTTTTTTCCCCCCATTTAAACACATTAGAAAGGTCGAAGTGCCTGGTCATCGCCGATGACTGATGCGTTCGACCTTTTTGGTGAATCTAAATGGAGAAAATACATCGTTTCCAAATTTCACGCCTCGCCACTGCTCACAGTGGAGCGAATCAACGGGAGAGGCCGGAATTGGAATTTATGATTAAAAATGCAAATTTGAACGTTTTTACCATCAGAAAACAAACTTTAAGAAACTTTTTCAGTAAAACCAATGAAACCACTTTCAAACTTCAAACGTTTTGCTGTATGCAAGTGAATTGTTAAATCTGATGTAAAAACAAACGAAAATCACACTTTAAAATTCTATAATCCAGTAATGAATTCAGAAAACGGTTGTAACGGCAAGATCCCAATGGCGGAGCTACGCAGATATTTTGGGAGATTCCTGTCTAATTTGTCACGTTTTCTACGGAAACACTTATAAACACTTGTAGAGATACGTCTCAAATTAGATATGAATCTCCCATGGTACCCTTGTAGCTTCGCCGTTAAGTCCGATTCTGAGAGTGAAATTCTTTATCTTCTAGTTTTATTTGTCCAGGTTTTTATGTAAGAATCAACTCTTCAATCGCTTGTAGCAAAAGTTTGCAAGAATCCGCCCCTTGTGGAATACTGGTCTATGGAATTGGTAGAATACCTTGAGAAAAGGTTTAACTAATATGAATGGAATAGATATTTATTAAGGAACTTTAAAATTGAGGTTGGAAAACCTTAGGATTTGGAGGAAATCTCATGGACCGGCCATATAGTTCGGACCAAATTTGTCAGATGAACCAAAAAAGATGATTCATATCCCCTCGCTCCCGCACCCCGCCCGTCACTGTAACTGGCTTCAATTCTCGGCGTTAGAGTGCCCAGTCTTCTGCTGCTATAATGTGTACGGTCCAATCATAGTTAGAGTTTACGGCATCTTCTAGGTTCATGATATGATGTTACTTCGGGGCTTTACAGTTTCAAACTCTTTGACGAGGAACTTGACTCCAGATTTGGGATCCATCCGAAAGCGGGCATAAAAAAATGTATGAGTGGGTGTCAGATTATGTAGAGTGATAAGTAGTTCTTAACACACACGACACCCTTGAATGAGAGTGAGTGATTCAAATGCAGCGCTCCTCACAATTCGCCGCAACATCTAATCCTTCCTAATCCCATCTCTCAAATGCTATATCTTGAGGACTCATTGTCAGTGTTATTACATATTATACGCTGTATGGTAGTATTTATAGTGTGCTTGCATGTGATATAGTGATACGTGCACTTTTGAATCGGAGCGCTGCGCCTCTCAATTCGGGCCCCGTGCGTCTCGGAGTAAAGACATTTCGTCGAGGATCCCTCACTCCCATAGCACCTCGTTGTTTTCCGGTCACCGGTTTAAGCAGTGGCGTAGCCTGCAATTTGTCAACGTTTCACTGTGTCCATTTAAACCCATGTAATAGGTCGAATGCGAAGGTTTCACCGAACACCTCTAGTAGTTCGATCTTTTTCGTGGCTTTAAATAGAACTGATTGATTTGATTTCCTCGACCAAATCCTTCGAAAAACTTTCAAGTAACGTTCCCAAGACGGAACTCTGGCAACAAAGCAGTTAACTTCTGAGCAAGCGGTTATTGGAATTCGAATGAGCACTCAAAAGATAAGACGCATCAACTGCAAAAGGAGACGTTAAACACAGCCGAATCACCCCTCGCCTCTCCCAATGTACAATCATCCAGAAAACAAATTGAGAAGAAATCTCTGTTCGCATTCCCATAGATAAAATGTGATGGGGAAATTTATCATCATTGGCCTTATTTTCTAACTCATCGTTTGTGTTCAGTTTATTTGGATCTTTTCGTTTTTATGGTTGAATCAATTTTTTTTTTTTTTTTTTTTTTTGGATCGTAAAAACTTGAGCTCTTCGGCTCGATCAATTCCATGATCCCGCGTCGATCGCCGCCGCATAGGTTCTCACGAGCCGCGTGATGCCCAGCTCCTGCCGCGAGACATTTAAAACCTGCAGAAGACTTGATTTTAAACCGGATGGTGCGTCAACTTCTGCCTTAAAATCCTGATATTTAACGTTGGTTTTTAAATTTCATATACATGGAGTTTATTAGAAAAAGTACAAGTACCGCTCAAATTATCTCGAAAACGGTGGTTGCGAATTTTGAAAACCGCTAAAATAAGTACTGGTTCAATTATTTCGAGGGAGACTCCTTTTCAAAGGGTCGCCTATTTTGGGGCCCCCATTTTTTACTAGGCAATTAAAATTAATATACAATTGAATACATTTAATCGCAATCAGAAGGCAATATAGTTTTTTTGTTTTCGATGCATCGCAGGTGGAAATTCTATATGGACCCATTTTCAAAAATTCACATTTACCCTTCAATCCTTTCATGCCTGAAATTATTTTTCGTCCGAAACGAAGTTTTGACCAACACACTTAGTTGATCTTAGCGTTTCTCCTCATCTAAATTGATACGCTTATTGTATTTTTACGTTTTTTATAAGATTCAATGTTACTCAGATGTACAAGTAAATGTACATCAGTTCTGAAAGGGTTAAATGATCCAAATTAAAAAAAAAATGCTCTTTAAAGCAAGTGGTTTACAAGAAAAAAATGCAACTTAACTACGAGCGCAGCGGCCGGGAATCGACGGCAGGGACCTGATCAAGTTGGCGAAAAGTCGGACTTAACTTGAACTACAGCATAACCTCACACTTCGCTGCTTCGCTCTCCAAACGGCATCTATTGAGACTCTCAAGTCAAGCTCTCTAACAGTGAGGCACAAGCTTCACTTGATGACTCAGTGGCGGCTCGTGCATGTGGCAACAACGTATTATCTCCATTTAAACCTATGTAAATTAATCGATTTTCAGGAGGTGCAATGGCATCCCCAAGGTATCGATACTTTTGCATAAGTTTAAACGGCAAAGAACCATGGTTGCCAAACTGCACGAGCCGCCAATGCATGACGTTGACTGCTGCTCATCATCGGTCGAACTAGGTAGATTTCCAACTTGATCGAGCCCCCGAAAAACCTTAGCGCTACTTTGCAATAAAGTGCGTTTTTAACCCGACTTACCATCGGATTTTTATCCCGAACAGAGCATTCGTCGCGTTTTACATCGACTCACAAAAAACCCCTATGATGGCATCATCAACACGACCCTCGACCTTTACACCGGAGCTTGCGTCGCGTCGCGTAGTCGCGGTCGCCACGCGCAGCGAAACATCGCGTTACGTTGCGTGTGTGTGTTTGTGTGTATTTTGTACAATGTAAGAATACACTATACACCCACTCCACACACACTAAAGCCACTTCATACAGTATCTTCATTTCAGACTAATTCATTCATAATAATTCATGAGCAGGAGGAGTAAGATTAACCAACTTTTCGTCGTCGCGTCCAACGGGGGTCATCCCGCTACGCGTCCTCGATGTAAGTCTCAACCCCCCCCCCCTCCCTTCTTGAAACTTAAAAAAAAAAAAAAAAAAAAAAAAAAAAAAAAAAAAAAAAAAAACAGAGTTAGTATCAAACGAACGTGCGCACAGACGATAGGGGTTTACATCCCCCTCCTCCACCCCCTCCCCCCCCATCGATACGCCTCGTCACGCTCAATCGAGTCTCCCATATAATTGAAACTTTAGTGGGAGATAGCCCCCCCCACGGCCACACACACACTTACATCGTTTTTCTCGGTGCACCGGGATCGGTGCATCAGGGCTGAGCTCAGAGTCAGAGGCCCGCGGCCCCTATGGGTCTAATAGCCTCAACCCTCTGGCCTCTTTCCCGCGGTGCGTTGCGCATGCGGACCCTGGCTATTAGTCCCCCCCCTGTTGTTGTTGTAGTTTTTTTTGTGCGTAACAAGGGGCCGGGCGACCGAGCGCACTTAATAAAATAGTCGACAGCTCATGCTCGAAGTATGCTCAAGTATCGCAGATTGGGTGAACCAGTGCAGACAGAGAGTGTTCGTCGAGTGCTGCTTTGCTAACTGCTAATTAGTCGTCCCCCCTCCAACCCCTCTCACCAGTGACACGCTTCTACAATCGCAGAGATAGAAGCAGCTTCAGTCAGTGCAGAGAGTCTGCGGTAAATCGTTTAGTGGAGGGGGGCAACGAAGCAGTGGGGGCCTTGGGAATGCTTGAATGGGTCTCTTGCAAACTTTTGTTTTAGAGGATGATTGAAGAGTTAATTCTTGCGTAAAAATCTGTATAAATGACGACGAGTACACTAAAAAATCACGAAATTCACTCTCAGAATTGGGCGTAATGGCGGAGAGACGTAAGTATTATGGGAGATTAATATCTAAATCAAGACATTGGGTTTCGGTAGCTAAAGTGACATCATAGACAGGGATCTCCCACGATACCTGCGTTGACCCGCCATCGCGAACTTGACGTTTTAGCAGTTATGTGAGTTTATCACTGAGTTTCAGACTTTCTCAGTGGTGATTTTCGCTGGTTTTTACGTTAGATTGAAGTATTCATTTGCTCACAGCAAAAGTTTGCGAGAGCCTCATTCTGGGAATGTTTGGACAGTTTTGGGGATGGTATGGTAAATGTAAACTTGAAAAAGAGTAAGTTTTATTTTGACGAAAGGGGAAAAAAAGTTTCTAGATTAATGTTGATTGCCTTAAAAAGATTTGCTTGGTTTCTATTAAATAGGTAAATGCAGAGTAACCGATTAGCGTAATTTGAAAAATAAACTATTTTTACTTACCTACTTTAGTTCAACGGATAAACCTTGTTCCAATGCAGTGGCGTAGCGTGCAATTTGACAAAATTGTACTTTCTCCATTTAAACCCACTTAATAGGTCGATTGCGTGGTGATGCCGAACACACCATAGCTCGATCTTTTTCATGGGTTTAAATGGACAAACTGAAACGTTGCCAAATTGCAAGCTACATCACTGTTCCAATGAGAACTAACTAATATTAACAGCACAGAATAATACAATCAGAACGGAAACTCCGTCGTATTTTGAAGCATTCATTCCGCGTCCGCCATGTTGGGATATAATATGTTTACATCTGGATTCGCGCGCGAAAAAAAAAATATAGGACATGATCCGCGAAATTTTCATTCTGAAATGCCAGTAGAATAAAAGTGAGGCCGGAAACTAAGATTTCTTTCCAGAATTTACAGAAATAAATGAGTTTCAACACAAATCAACCACGTCCGCCATGTTGGGATATAGGACCACAGCGTTGCCTATTGGTGACGCGTTAAATTCCAAACTTGCTTCCATTGGCTCTTATGGGAGTTTCCGTTCTGATTGTATTATTCTGTGTTAATAGTACATTTTCTTCTCACGAATAAGGATGTTCGCAAATTTTTGACGGTTCTTCAGGAAGAGGCCGTGAAGAAGAGATTATAAAGTTGATATGTGGATGAGTGTGAGTGCGTACTCACTTATGTTTACTCATCTTCAATTTTTCCTAATTTAGTTTTTAGTTCTGGTCGATTGGAGTGCTTGTTGCTCCCGACGCGGTTTCTCTAGCTATGATCTCAGAAATTTTCCAATTTTTATGGAGTCGTAAAATTTTCCTTGTTTTGTATCCTAGCTGACACAATTTTGAAACTTTTGTCTAATTCTTACGATATATTTCCCTTTTGTTTCAGGTAAGAAGTGGCTTTGGTGATCTATTCATGCATTCATGCTCTGTATACTTTCATTATAGACTTATCATCGCACCTGCGTTGTTTGATCTAAGGTGAATAAATCTGTTTAATTTTTAGTTATTATTTTGTTTCAATTTCAATGTAGATGAAATAGTTACATTTACATTGATGCATGCTTCTTTAATTAATTGCCGCTTTAAACACCGATCAAAACTGAAAAGTCAGCGATTTTATGTGAGTCTACAAGATTACCAAGACATGTTGGTAATCATGTGCATATGATTTATATCGATCCGATGAAGGTCAATTGAATACAATGAAAATGAGCCGATTGACTTTTGTTGTCTTTTTCGTTGAGACTGTACGGGCAGTCAGCGTTTTGGTTCTCCCCTAACAAATTTGGAACAGAACGGGGCCGGAGGAATAAAATCTGGATTCCATAAATGCGCGGGTAGAAAGAACTTACTTTGTTACGCGATCTCTCACGGAGAGCAATGTGAGCTAGAAAGGACAATAATAGAGTGGCAGAGTATGCGATACGCAACGCAAATCATATTATTCAGCACGTGTCATAAATGTGTTGCGTATTGCATATTCTGGCGAGACTGCAATACGCAACGCACACGATACCATTCAACACTTGTATTAGGTGCATTGCGCATTGCATATCCTGGTCAGAGTATGCAATACGCAACGCACACGATAACACTTAACACTTGTATTAGGTGCATTGCGTATTGCATATCCTTGTCAGAGTATGAAGTACGAAAGGCTTGAGATACCATTTGTTTGACACTTGTATTAGGTGTGTTGCGTATTGCGTACTCTTGCCAGGGGGCCGATCATTTACTTCATCCATAAACCGATCGATAAGACTGTGTATGAGTGATGCTATTGGTCCTTTGTACAACTTGGCTGGTGCATTGGTAACCATCGTTAAAGTTTCCGTTTTTAAAGCCGTCCCATGAATAGCCGTCAAATAATGGTCACTTTAACTATTGTTATTATAGAAACAGCCAAGTTTTACAATTTTAGACCTACAGGATCTCTCAAAGACCGTCTTAAAAATACGTTTATCGATGAAATAAGTGATCGGCCCCCACGGAATTCACATGATAAGTCTTTTACCATATCAAACCAAATAAGAAGAATAGCATTTTACTTCCTATTTTACTTAAAAAACAAAACACAAAAACAAAAAATATAACCTCGTACCGTCACCAATTTTTCAGTTCCGATCTCGATCAAGTTTCACGTAACAAAACAATGAAAAAATAACTGCAAAATCAGCGGGAAAAGGCTAAGGACCTCTCTCGTTCTTTCCGTACGAACGCCTCAAATGTTTTCCCTGCGAATTCTAACATTCGAGGTTAATATTTGGTTAGACAACGATGATAAAAGCGACGAAATTTTGGGCATTGGAATCTTTGTCGAATGCATGCATATCTACAAAGCGATCCGCATGTTCATGGTCTCTGCAATGATTTTTAATATTCGAGAATAGAAATCAATCAAAGCGTGTTGATGGGAATAAGGGCCCGTAATACTTTGGATTCACTCTCAATTAAATAGCCGAGCAGCCGAAAGATAGTATCGATATTTCTTGTTTAAAGCATACTACTTCTTTAGCCAGGCACTTATTTTACAGACGAACCGAATTTGTCTGGATTCGTAGCTGCTCCGGACACTCGATAGACAGAGCGGGGTATCATCCTCTTTGATCGATATAGTGTGCGACTAATCGGTCACTCGTTGTCGATTAGAGACGGCGCACAGTAGTCGAACGAAATCGATTTTTTCCACGCATGCGACAAAATAATTTAATTTTTCGTTAAAACCGACCGTTTAGACTGTTCCCAAATTTTTAGCTCTAATGGTTTAAGATAAATTTCGCTTGATTTTTAAAGATCCTGGTGAGTCTCCTATGATAATTTTTTCCTTTCTTTTTTCTCACCAATAATGCTTGATCCTCCTTCATGTTTCATTTGATTATTATTTTTGACCACGTTTCATAGCCTGTCCGAGCTCGAGCTTAGCCTCATAGGTCTCTTGAACAATCAATTATATCGTTTCTGCTCCATTATAACCTATGCAAAAGAGCCGATTCTTTGGACGTTCAATTGAACCCCGAGGGATCGATTATTTTCTGTAGGTTTGAATGTTGGCGATATCGATGTATTTCGCGATTCACGAGTTTCGACCCTTTGTGCGGCGGCTGGGTATGGCTGCGGAGCGATTAAAAGCGTCACAAATTTTTGGAAAGCCGAACGCTTTGAAATTGGAGCGCTGCGAGCGTAGAACTGTGTCAACCTGCGTGTTGGCTGTAGTGTACACTATACAGGAATCATCTTCCGATTGTTCCTTACTTGACCACAGTGGCTGATGATGGCTGTATTTCTAACTTCAGTTCCCTTATTTTCATTCTTTTGAGCTCCTTGTTAGCCAAAATCTTCATTTTGTTGGGCCAAGTAAACGTTACATGATCACGGCTCTCGTCAAAGATGTATGGTGCGTACGTACGAGGTGTTTTAAGGGATTACTACGCCCCCCCCCGCCCACAAAAAAAAAAAAATAACCCCGATCCCTCTAACTGACATTTTTTTTTCTTAAAAGGAACATATCTGAACCCCTCCCAAAAAAAAAAAATTGTTGAGCTGATTGCATACTTGCCCCTTAAATGAGGAAAAATGTTAAAATATGATGCTCTTATTGGGATAGAAATATCTCAAGCTGTACTGACTCGATTGATTAGTTTTTTGGCTAGAATTGAAGTTAGGTATGTGCTCTGTGTAATGACAGCTAGGTTTTAAAGAAATTGAATTATTTCTATTTGTTCTAGAAATATTGAAATCAAATTTTTCAACGTGGAGTTTGAACTTTGAACTTCTGTGGACAAAGCACTGTTCTATTAATCTAAATGTGCTTCAGAGCATAAAATTCTGCTTCTTTTGAGAAAGAAATTTGAAGTCTCTTGCTGTAATGGAACTGGAGATATTTCTGACCCAAGTTTAAAAAAACTGACGGAAAACTAGTTTTATAGGAGAGCAGAAATACATAGGACCCTCTAGTTTAAAAAATTAATTCAAATAGTTACTGTTAAGCTATAGGAAAAAAACAAGACCCACGTCTTCTTTGTAAGAGTTTCCTCTATAATTTGAGTGGAAGGGGGGGGGGGGGGGCTCTGAAACCGATGACCGGTGTTTTTCTAACATTGTTCTTTTAACTGTTTTTGTTGATCGACATCTATTTACGCTTTTAAAGGTTCTTTTGAGAATTATAGATATTAAAGAGGTGCATCATGATTAAAATTAAAAACTTCCTCCACAATTAACTCTTTTATCCATAAAATACCGTTGGGCCCCTTCGTTTGTAAACAAGAGTATGTAAACAAATGTGCAGATCGCATCCAATGGCGGCGTCCGTAGAGCCTACAACTCGTTAACCAATCAGAGGTTGACAATCCTCTTGTCTTAACTCTCTACATATAGGGACTCTTATCCAATCTAGAGTCCCTATATGTAGAGAGTTAAGACAAGAGGGTAGTCAACTTCTGATTGGTCGATGAATTTTAGGCTCTACGGATGCCGCCATTGGATGCGATTTTGCACTTTTGTTTACAATCGCAGTTGTTTACCAACGACTTTTTGCGGATAAAGAGTTAATTTTCGACGAATCTGTTAATTTTAATCATAATACGCCTCAAGAACGTCTATAAATCCCAAAAGAATCTTTCAAAGCGTAAATAGATGTCGATCCACAAAAGCAGTAAAAGATTACATCGTTAGAAACTCAGCGGCACTGTAATCTTTGTAGTGGACGAAAACACAATAACGGCCCTCAGAATCTATAAACAAATGTGCAAAATCGCATCCAATGGCGGCGCCCATGGTTTCACTTGTCTTAACTCTCTACATATAGGGACTCTAATCCAATCTAACTGTAACGGGGGGGGGGAAAAAAGAGACTGTGTTGAAAATCTCGTCCTGTCTCGGGCGACTAATTTCGACGGAACTAAGTTCCGACGGAGGAGGTTAGAACGGAAGTGGAGCTCGCAGGTCCTGGTCCTAGTCGCAGGTCGAACCGACTGACAGTGTTGTGTGAAGTGTGTAGAGTGTACACGGCTGGAGTAGGCTATAGCTGTGAAGCTTCAGAAGAAAAAAATGCACACGTATACGGGATAATTGTTGTCGTACCAAACGGAACGGAAAAAGAGGAACCGGAAAAAGGAAATGGGTTGGTAGTGCAGTGGCGCACCGCCACTTCTGGCGCGGAGGCGGGTTGAAGCGGGGTTCCACGGCACGACACCTAACATACCTACATTCTACATAGTACATAGTACATACGTACAATATACGTCGTACAAGCACCGACACTGAAGCATCGGGGATTCGCGCTCCAGTACTCTTGTAGGGGTTGAGTGTTGTTAAGGAGCCATGTCTGAACTGCAGTTAGGGCTCGGGCATCAAAATCGTTCTCCCATGATTTAACTCGCTCTAAAGGGGTGTCTCCACCAGCGATTGTAAAAGCGCGAATAAACTGATTGAGCCAATGAGCTGCCTTGAAGTCGATAGTTCGAGTTCGATGTATCGACTTCAAGGTAGCTCATTGGCTCAATCAGTTTATTCGCGCTTTTACATTCGCAGGTGGAGACACCCCTTAACTCGTTCATTTCGCCCATAGACTGTGTTAGTAGTAATCGATTGCCGTTTGAGGATTCCTGGTTGCAAGGAAACTCTGATCCAATATATATTCCCCTAACCGCATTTTTGAAAGGATATTTAGGATATTAAATCAAACAATTCATGCTACCTTTTTGCGATTATGAATTCTACGTCCTAAAAATGTTAAATTAGGACTAAAACTGCCGAAATCAACAAGATATTACAGATCAAACGATGCATTTTGAGGTTGTAATCACCCAAATGGCATTGTTGATGTTGTGGAATAAGCGGGAATCCCGGAATCTGGCAAGCATTCGGAAGACTCCAACCTCCAAATGCATCGTTTAATTTATAATATCTTGTCGATTTCGACGGTTTTAGTCGTGAAAATAGTCATATCTAAGCATTTGCGAAGATGTAGAATTCATAATCGCACAAAGGTGTCGAATTAATTTATTGATTGAATAAGGTAGGTGTATCCAAATTATCCAATATTGACCGACTAAGCTTTGAGAATTTTTGAATTTTCTTTAAGGGCCTGACAAAAAAAAAAAAAAAAAAAAAAAAAAAAAAAAAATGCCTCCCGGCAGGCCGGTAAGACGAAGTAGATTCCATGCTTGGTTAAATCATTTTTTCACAAATTTAAATATAGGTTATAATTTTCGTTGATTTTTTATTTTTTATTATATCAGCTGCTCAAAATCCAAATATTATTGTGAAAAAGATTATATTACCAATAGAGAAATGTGTAATCTTTTAAATGCAAGTGAGAAATAAAAGCTAGGTTTTATAAGTTTTTCACAAATTGTAATAAATAGGTTATGTTTTGATTTTCTTTGGATTATTAAATTTTTTTTTATCAGCTGTTCAACGCATTTAAATAAAAATGCCCATAAGAAAAAGATTATAGTACAAAGATAGAAAAATGTGTAATCTTTGTAACGCTAATGAAAAATAAATCTGAATAAGAGCAGCTGATAAAACAAGAAAATAAATAAATAACGTACCTAAGCAACAGTGTACGTGTAAAACAAAGAAAGAGCAATTATACCAATAAACCATCCTTGTCTTGCACTTGTAAAATCCCATAAGAAACTAAATAGCTCGTAAAACACGTAAAACACAAGGAAAATTCAAGGAAAAGAGCATATGAACTAAAAACATCCTCCACGATATATACTAAAATTTACGATACAAAAAAACAATTTCTTCATAAAAAAACACTGCCAAAAAACCCGAAAAACACATCACTATAACTCGCTTACAACGCAAAACACGAAAAAATGACTCGAGTAAAAAAGTTGCGTAACAAAACGGCCAACATAAATTTCCCAAAAAAAAACACTCAATACAAACACTCCTAAAATTAAACCTCAAAAACACATTTTACGACTCAAACACGGCCCATAACTCGAAAACTAACTGTCGGATTTACACCATCTTCGAACTCATCCAAGAATTAAACCCAACGAATAGTTGAGACAAATTTCAAAAATAAAAACCAAAAATTACGAACAGGATCGTGGTACATAAAAACGGTAAAACTGGCTGAAACATACATATAAATATATATATATATATATATATATATATATATATATATATATATATATATATATATATATATATATATATATATATATATATATATATATATATATATATATAAAATACAATTTTCAACGAGTGGTATTTTCTCACTCAGGGGACCATGAAACGTGCTCATTTGATAAAATTTCTCGAAAAATCCAACATCGCACCCTCCGCAATAAGTAGATTCCTGGAATCTACTTAAAAGTAAAAATGAATGTTTACATACCTTCAGGCACTTGCATTTCAAATTACAAGTTGATTTGATAATTGGGGGGGGGGGGGTTATGGGACAACATTTCCCAAAAAGTGACAAACGGGCCGTATGGTATGTACCTTATATGGACCACCGTTATTTTGCGGTGAGAAAACTATAGGTCAGCTCGATAGCATGCGGTTCGCAGAATTTATTATGTAAATCGAAAGACGATTCTGCCGACCTACAACTAACGAGCTGGCCTCTTATTTATTGAAATGTTGTTTTTCCACTTGGATTTGGTAAGGACCTCTGAGATATACCGTATTCGGAAAATCGGGAACGATGGATGTTCGGTGAGTTTGAGTGAGCAAGGACGTTAGGATCGCGCAGGAGCAAGTGACGTTGGTGATTCTTTTCGCGATATGTGACGTGGGGGGGGGGGGGTGTCGGATAGAGGAATGATGAGGATGAGACGAGGGGACTCAAGCATCGTAGGATCAGGAAGATTGGTCTTCGTCCTCGTAGTACTAGTCGTGTATTTTTACAATTGACGCACTTCATTCACAAATTCCCATCCTCGCACGCCTCAGGCCTCACAATTCACATGTTAGCCGAGTTCACATCCGCATATCCGGATTCTCCTATATCCTTCCTCCTGCCTGAGTCCTGAGTGTGCGGCCGTGCGGGGCCTCCCCTTGTTCCTCAGAGCAGAGCCTCTTTACCCCTCTACTCACTTCGGCAGTGCTCCATGCCTTTTATTTTTCGCCCCCCCCCCCCCGCCGCCACACCCTGAGGCGTTAAATCACGGTCACCCATAATTTTTTGTTTAGCTTTTATGTTATTTCCACGCATTTGGGTTTTTTTGTTTTTTTTTTTGTTTTTTTGTTTTTTTTTTTTTTTTGTGTTTTTGTTTTTTTTCTCACTCTAACGAAGTTAAAAATCGAGAAAGTATCGTGGTGGCCGCAGATAACTGTCTGTCTGCATCCCGGCATAACTTAAACCAATGTTCCATATACCTCCAAATTTTGCAGAGAAATTGCTTTTCACATTTCTTACAGGGACTTTTTTTTGTCTGCTTTTTCGAAATTTTACGTAAGTTATGGAGGGTAGAAGGTTTTCATTAAAATCAATGGGAAAACGGGTAAACATAGGGAAAAATTGAAATGTTTCAAATATAGCTGTTTGAATTCTTATTAAAATTTGCAGAAACATTCTGCAACCATAGCCCACTGTAAAACTAGCCCCTTAATTGGGGTCTGGAGGTCTTCCCTAGAACAGTGGCTTAGCCGGGGGGGGGGGTCCAAGGGGTCTGGACCCCCCCCCCCCCCCCCGCGACACCAAAATTTGTCCTAAGAAAGGTAATTTTTTGCGTTTTCAGACAAATTTTATCAAATCAGTATCTTTGGACCCCCCATGACAATTTACGGACCCCGGACCCACCCCCCCTAGAAAAATTCCTGGCTACGCCACTGCCCTAGAATATTATAGGGGGTCTGGGGGTTTCTCGTAGAATATTAAAGATGGTCTGGGGATTTCCCCCAGAAAATATAAGGGGTCCTGAGGGCCCATCGGATTAAGTTTGATGTGAGAAAGTGTTCGTGGAATATACCCTACAGTTTATTTTTTTTGTTAAACTTCGAAATATCTCCACCTTCTTTCGTTTTTACTTTCTCACTCTAATTAAGTTAGAAAAATTGAGAAAGTATTGCGATGGCGCAGAGATTTTCAAGGTATTTTGTTTTGATACATGGTCCACTATGATTAAGTAAATCATGATAATCGCAAAATAATTGGCTCTCATCATGCCTAATACTATCCTAAAGAATATTCATCCATGAAGTTTTGATATTATTTAACCATAAGTGGCTTGGAGGTATAAATGCACAAACTTTCTATGGCGTCTGTCTGTCTGTCCGTCTGTCTGTAGTCATGAACGTGAAATCCAGCATAACTTTTGAACTATTGATTTGTTGTTGTTTTCAATTGAAGAGGGGGAGATTAACTTCAAGAATGAGACTTTTCCATTTTTTTTTTTTTAAAAAAATATATATATTTCTTTCATTCCGCGCTTGCTAGTGTCTTGATACACGTAACGAATTCAGATTCTATCTCTCTCATTTTCCCTTTGAAATGTATTAGCTGAAAAAAGATAGAAAGGGGGGATTTTATCCCTTTATCTAACATTGTCTAACATACGTGTTTCATTGGAGGAAAGAGAAAGATAGATCATTTCTCGTTGCGCTACTGGCTTGAGGGTAAGGCTATGGTAAATCGACTTTTCGGTAATACCGAAAATTCTCATAGAAATCGCATCATAAAAAAGGCTAAAGCTACACCAAATCAATGAGTTTTTCTGCTGAAAGTGTCTCTTTCAGCAAGTGCTACAGTAACGGACCGCAAATAATGTAATGAATTGCCGACATCATACAGCCTTCTGTGGCGGCGTTTGAAATCCGGCAACGTTGCATTTAGTCCATTTAAAGTCATAAAAAGTCGAATTATTGGGGGTGCACATTGCATTCCCTCGAATCGATATTTTACGTGGGTTTTAATGGATCAAATATAACCTTGCCAGAGTGCACGCGTTGTCACTGACAGCCTTTTAAGAGAAAAAACAGGCGGAAAGACCTGATAGCTGAATGACGTTTCGACGTTTCAATGTTTTTGTGTTATTTAAACGTATCATTATCATGGATTATTCTTGGTGAACTTGCTCAAAGAGACACTTTCAACAGAAATATGCATTCATTTGGTAGCTTTTAACGTTATAATGCTGAAATTTTCATGACAATTAGCGGAGTCAGCGAAAAATTCCGTCACCGTGGAATTACTCGTAACCAAAACTATGTGTATAGAAAGCAGAGAGATAACGCCTGCTCTGCCATACTTACATCCATCTAATTTTGACCGTCTTTAGTGTTTGCTTTTGGTGCGTGGGTCCCTCGATCTAAAAGGCTGCCTCTCCAAATTGAGTCTAATGGACAGAGGACCCGGTTGGAGGAGGAGTGCCCCAAGCCCTCAGCTTAGCCCTCAGACCCTGCCTCATTACGGCGCCTCCGTGTCGGGTGTAATATGCACCGGGGTGGGGGGGGGGGGGGGGGTTGGTCACACCGCGTCATACATCATGCTGGTAGCCGGTGTCGATATCGGTGTGAAACAGTGTTGTCACATTATACGTGCATTTCCCTGTATTATTTTCATGGAGAATAACGCCCGATCTGGCATCACCGCATGTATCACCGTGGTGTCTCCGGGTGTAAATTAATGTTTGTCCTTGTCTCCGGTTAGATTTTAGATTCGAGAGTAAAATTCAGCAAAAATAACGGTGCGCACAAAATTCACTCACTAACTCGGGAAAATCGCTTCCATTTCAAACAGCCCACGCACTAGACACTACTTCACTACCATCACCGACATACAACGACATGGACGGAACCACCGCGTTTATATAAACATCGACCGAACTTACAAACATTGCAATGTTTTCTTTTGATTCATACACTTCTTGTACTATTTTGTAATATTTTATAAGCCACCCCAATTTTGGAACCATCTCTATGGGACTAGCTCAAAGACATTATAGAAGAAGACTGGCCCCTGCTATCTCTTTGCACGGGGGAAAAGTGAAGCCGGTCTTGAGTCGGGCCGATGGGCAGGGCACTTCCCCGCGCGGGGGTATGAACCAAATTAACATTAGCTCTTATGGAGCTTCGCTCTTCAAACCTATTTTAGTCAATTATTCTTGCGAATAACCGTGTCGAGTCTCACATATGTTGTACATTATTGTATACCATACATTTAAACCGAAAATTTGGATCAATTTAAAACGTCCTTTCTTTAATAATCGAAGTTAACGATCGGTCAGTCATTGTTTACTTTAGCACCCATAACCTCTTTGCCGTACTTTCAATCGAAAATATCTAGCGGATAAATTGACCGAAACATTCGTTTAAATTCGTCAATCTCAACTTTGGCATAAGCTGCATATCATATTAGCGTACTTTTGAAAACTAACAGTAATTAACATTCTTTTGAAACAGTTTTATGTATCAGCTCCATAAGACGCAATGTTAATTTGGTTCATACCCCCGAGCGGGGAAGCCCCAGCCTGCGACAGTAACCGGCTTCAAATCTCGCCGCTAGGGGCCAGTCTTCTTCTATAATGTCTTTGGACTAGCTTCTCCTCCACCTGACTTTACTTCCTTCTTTTAATTTTTTTTTTTTTTTTTTTTTAAACATGAACTTTCTTCTTAATAACTGAGTTTTCTCTTACTCTAAGGATGAGATCACCATTGGCGGATCCAGGAGTATATCCTTCTCTCTCTTTCCCCATTAAAACGCGTGAGTTAGAAAAGGACATATTAAGGGCAGTCACGTGATTTTCGGCTCCCTCTTCTATCCTTTTCTAACACATACATTCAAATGAGAAAAGAGAGAGATGGACAGTCCGTTGTCGGAGATGAAGGAGCATTCAAAAGACGTCATTGGTGAATTTCACCCGCATTTGGATCCTGCGTCATTATATGACGCTAGCGTCGCTAGCAGCCCATCTCGCTCTGCAACAACCCCCTCCCCTTTCCTGCTGCCTACCACCTACCCCCCCCCCCAAATCATCACACCGCGAGTTAATTCCAACGAGCTAAGATCCTAGAGGGGCTTCTGGGACGTAATTTTGAAGACACCCAGTGTTGCCAGATTGGGGTGAAAAAGCCGTACGTTTTACATTGATTTAAATGGGGACGATGCGGCTTTTTACCCTCGATCTGGCAACACTGAAGACACCACGGAGAAGGCAGCCATGATAGAAATCTCTTATGAAAAGTTTACACAAGCTCGGTTTGTTAGCCTCTTATATTTTTACTTACTCTAACGAAGTTAAAATTGAGGAAGTACACTGAATTTTTTTTTTTTTAATTAAAAATTCAATTTGTCCAGAATGGAGCCCTTAATTAGTTATGTTAATTCAACAAAACAGAATGGTAAATCATCAAAATAAGATTATTAATCTGACAAAATAGATTGTTAAATCAACGAAATGTGAGGCAAACTCCCAAACAGTTTGTTGGTTCAACAATCAATTTTGTCAGTTTAACAATCTTATTTTGTTGATTCGCCATTTCGTTTTGCTGAATTTACAAAACCAATTGAGGGCTCCATTCTGGACAGTTAAATTGTTAATTCAAACAATTCTTTTTCTCAGTGTATTATTGCGATGGCGCAAATGTCTGTATGTATCCCTGCATAACTTTCGAACCAATCGTCCATATGCATCAAAAGTTTGCAGAGAGTTGCTTTTACCCTTCCCGAGAGGGCTTTTTTTTTGTTTTTTCGAAATTTTAAAATGTAGGCAAATTATGGATGATGTAAGGTTTCCAATGAAATCAATGAAAAAATGGGTGAACGTAGGGAAAAATTGGAATATTTCGAATATAGCGGTTTGAATTTTGATGAAAATTTGCAAAATCATTCTCCAACCAGCTTACTGTAAAATTTACCCCTTGAGGAGGGTCTGGAGGTCTCCCCTAGAATATTATAGGGGCGTCTGGGGGGATGCCCCCGAAATAATTTTGATGTGAGAAAGTGTTCTTGGGGTATACCCTACAGTTTATGTAACCTCTTTCTCTCTTTTCTGCTTTGAATACTTAAAATGAAAAAAATATAGAAAGAGGGATTTTCATCCCCTTATCCATCCTTGCTTAACATACGCGTTTCAACGGAGAACAGAGAGAGACAGCGAACTTCTTGTTGCGCTACTGGTTCATTTAAGAAGCAAAAATGGGACAATCACGAACGGTCTTAACGCGTACAAATAAGTCAATTTCCACATTGCTTTAATTGAAACTTTTTCAAAATGTTTCCAAAAAGGTTTGAGACACAAATATGAATATGTTATCTATCAGGGTGAAACGTGACATCGCGAGACGAACTGGACAGATTTACAACGCCGCAAAAATTAATCCACGGCGAACGAATTCGTTCTGGGAAAGGAAAGGGCAGCGTTGTGTCGTGACGCATAAACGGCTCACTAGTTTCACGTTTTGAGCGAAAGGTGAAGGAAGTTGGCAAGAATGAGTGGTGGTGGGGGGGGGGGGGCTGAGATGTGGGACGGGAGAGATATGAGAAAGAACCGACTCGAGAAAAATCGGGGATCAAAAGATGTCGGACAGGATTTGAGCTGAGGGCTGAGGTATGCAACAGGTGGTCGTTTGGATTTGAAATCCCCCACCCGCCCATAACACCGTTTTCTGGCGCTCCTATCCAACATCCACCCTTTCCGCCATACACAATCTCGCATCTGCATTTTGCCTACAGAGCGTTAAGGTGGATCCTCAGTGATTAGTTCCATATTCTGCCACCACGTCGCGGAATGAAAAAAAAATAATGGTAAACGCAAATAAACTGAAAAAGGGCTTCGATGGCGCCTATCTGAGGTACATTTTACCACAAAAAGTTTGCTAAAATGTTACAAAATAAGCGAGAAACTTTTGAATTTCGGAAACCTCCCTAGATCGGCCACTGTATCATGGCATCTTATGGGGGGTAACCCCCCCCCCGGGGGGGTTTCTGAAATTCAATAGTTTAACGCTTATTTCGTAACATTTCAGCATACTGTTTGTAATAAACTTTTCCTTAGATTGCTTCTGAGGCGCCATCGAAGCCCTTTTCTCCATTTACAAATGGACAAATGGAATTTACAAATCTCCATTTACAAATTTGTATTTGCGTTTACTATTATTTTTTTTACATTTAAAGAACGTATCTTTTTGTGGTGGCAGAATATGGAACTAAACGCTGAGGATTCGCCTTAAGGTGATTCTTCAGCGTTTCGTGCCGATTTCTGCCACCAGAGACTAGAGCGCTGCCATTCTGCGCTGCCGATCAATGTCAAATGACTGGACGGTTCAAATGTTTCAGCTGTTATAGTGTTTTTATCCAGGTATATTTTAGTGATTTGTTTTCAAAACATTTGGTTACACGTCATTCGGGGGGGGGGGGGGGGGAGAGAAATAAGTACCTACTTTTTCACTTTTTTTTTTTACGCATCAATATCGATGAAGTTTACAGGGTTTCAAACACACGTCGTTACGTGGGTTCAGTGTTTTAAAAACGTGTCACTTTAACGAAATTATGAAGACGAAAGTGAGGTATTTAAACGTTTTCAACGCACTCATAAGAAAAGGGGTCGATGGGAGAGGGAACTGGACTCCATTCGAAGGAAGTCTCCGGTGGGAGTAAATATCCCACTTTTAAGGGCTTGTTTAGAGCAAACATCAGAATGAAGTGGCAAGGGCGGGCGGGGCTGGAACCTTTTTTCACTGGGAACTCTGGGAACCAACGACCTAAAATCGTCCAGATGAAGTCTCTAATCTCGGTTAGGGGTCATGGACTCAAACCGTGCATGTTTTGGCTCCTAAGTTTGTTGAAGGATGCAGCCGAGCTGTGGCTGCGATGCCAGTTTACTCCCTCCGATCCTGAGAACATTGTCTTCTTCATCTTCACTATCATTCCCTCCCTCTCCTCTCAATCTCGAAGCAATCATAACCACAACGCTGTATATAGCCGTAGCCAGTAGCGTACGCAGGAATATGTCTCTCTTTCTCTTCTCCCGTTTGAATGTATGTGCTGGAAAAGGAGAAAAATAGGGACTGAAGTCACGCTTTAGCCCCTGTTCTTGTCCTTTTCTAACACACGTGCTCTATTGGGGCAAGAGAGAGAAAGACAAATTCCTGCGTACGCTACTGGCCGTAGCCAAGATATTGTCTTTCTCACTCCTAGCCCATTTAAGTGCATGTGTTAGAAAAGGATGGATATAGGGGCTATCATGTGGCTTCAGTCCCTGTTTCTATCCTTTTCTAACACACGCACTCACACGGGCAAAGAGAGAGAAAGACAAATTGAAGACTCTAAAACAATCACATTTTCATTTAAAGCTAATTTCCGTTAAATTAATTACAATTTTTGATGTAAGGCTTAAAAAAAATGCAAACAAACCAGATTCGGACCGGCAGTCAACCAGTCATGCTGTCACACTTTGGGTTAGGACTTAAAACATGTACTAGCCCCTCTACTGGTATAGCTATAGTTGGTTCATTCTATGTTGGCGTCATTTATTTCATCATGGAAACTGGACCGCAGAATATGAAACTCGATGAGCTGGCAGCAGGGTTGAGTTTGAAGATTAGGTCGGTGTTCTTTTTTTTTCGGCTGGGAATATTTTTCACTTCAAGTGATTGTTTGTCACGCGGCCGGCCGGCGCGCCTGGTCTGTCGATGGTGGTAGGACAGTGGTGCCAAATACTATGGCTCATCTTGTATTTTTTTTACGTCATAAGTCCAATGTTTTGACGCAGAGGCGTATGCAGGAATTTGCCTATCTCTCTCTCCCTCTCTCTTTATCTCTCTATCTCTCTCTCTCTCTCTCTTTCTCTCTCTCTCTCTCTCTCTCTCTCTCTCTCTCTCTCTCTCTCTCTCTCTCTCTCTCTCTCTTTCTTCGCCATTCAAGCAAATATGTTAAAAAAGGACAGAAATAGGGGCTGGAACCGCAAGCTTGCCTCTCTAGGTACTCCATCTTTCTTTAACCCATCTGTTTGATTGAGAAGAGAGAGAGAGAGAGAGAGAGAGAGAGAGAGAGAGAGGGGGGGAGAGAGAGAGAGAGAGAGAGAGAGAGAGAGAGAGAGCGAGAGAGAGATGCATTCCTGCGGATACGCCTCCAGTTCTTATCAATGAGTTTGTCTTTCCTCTCTTTGCCCGTTTGGACGTAATGCATCAGAAAAGGACAGAGACAAGGGATGAAGTCATGTGATAGTCCTTCATCTATCCTTGTCTAACACATCTGTTTCAATGGAAAAATTCCTGGATCCGCCTCTGGAGATCTGGCAACACTGTCGTTGGCGCTGCCTCGTCGCGTCGTCGTCGTCTTCGCTCTGGATGCTGAGACGGTGTGATGTGAGACATCCCTTATCCTCACGCTGATCCTGATCCTGATCCTCCATACTCCCCCTCCCCCTCTCCCCTCCACCCCCACCTCATCGTTGTTGTGTCCTGTCTGTCCGAGAGCATCTCCGTCATCTCATGTGTGCGGGTAACGGCGTTGTCGGATTTATGTCCCTGTGTTTTACAGTGGCGGTTCCAAGACTCTGTATTCTTGGAAAGTTGGCAACGCTGGCATAGACCCCCTGATTCTAGATCTTTGTTACCCACTCTTTAATGTTGCATCCCCTATCACTGGCGCTTCCATCACCCTCCCCAACTTTCCCCTCCATCCCTTGTCGCCTGTACAGGTTGCAGTGCCCGGGGGGGGGGGATGCAACACGCAGTGAGGTTACCCTGGTTTTTTAATTGCCTTCCCGTTTCACTCAAGTTGAACGAAAGAGTCGAGAGTCTCAAAATCATCCCCCTAATAATTTACGAGGCTAAACACCGGGTATTCAGAGAAATGAAGATGTGCGATGGTTGCTGTTTGTTTGCGTTGCGTCATGGGTTTCGCGGGAAGGGGGGGAGGGGGAGCGTTCAGTGTCTTTATTTCTCATGTCTGTCTCCGATGACCGATATGCTGGTGGCCGAAATTAAGGCGCTTTGGTGTACGTTACTCTCTTCCGGCCTCCCTCTTGACGGTATAATCTTTGCCCATCTCTCTCCTCAATGTTTCTTTACCGTCGGAGCATCTCTATTCTTCTCGTGACTGCCCCTGATCTATCCTTTTCTAACACACGCATTCTAAAGGGAGAAGAGAGAGAAGAATAGAATTCTGGAATCGACTATGGCCATCGGCGGATCCAACAATCTGGCAACTACGCATTCTTCTGATTTGAATTTATGATAAACATACGATTCTTGCAAGGGCTATAGCTCCGTGACTAATCGATTGTTTCTCATGCAATCAAATGGGAAAAAATACACTGTTGCCAGATTGCTGATGCCAATGACCATTACTAAAATGCGTCGGTCAATCGGTTACAGAGACAATATTTAATAGAGACCACGCCCTATCTAATATCCTCGCCTATGTATGCGCGCGGTGGCAACTTTTTTTTTCGGGTTGTCAACAGAACACCTCAAACATGGTCTATACGTTGACTGATGAGGAAAGTTGTTGAGATTTTTGCTTAGTGAAACCGAATAACCAAAATTGCATTAGGCAACGTATGGACCATGTTGGATGGTGGTCCCTTATGCTCCCTGCTGGAATTCCTGTTGAGTTCCGAAAAATAAGTCAGCCGCCGCGAGCACGGCTAGTGCGCGAGGTCTCTTTTATACATTGTCTTGTCTCTAATCGGCCATTCGCTTATGTGTTATGGTCCATGCTACAGTGCTCTAGGTTTGTAGTATGTGTAGGGATCTCCTTAGCTTTGGTCAGTGCAAATGGTCACTCCGTTTGATTGGATCTCCTCCTCCTCCTTCTCTGCGCTGGAGAGGCTTTGGAGTATTCATGTTTGTGTGTGTGTGTGTGTGTGTGTGTGTGTGTGTGTGTGTGTGTGTGTGTGTGTGTGTACGCCGTGTGGGGGGGAGGGGAGTTGGGAGAGCATCAGCACGAATAATTGGGATCGAACAAGCTTGGCGTGTTGTTGAGTGGCTTGTTCGTCTTGTCGCCGAGTGAAAACAAATAGTGGGACCAGCGTTTTTATGTGCTCGCGAGATAAGATTAGTGACTAGTGAGGAGTAAGGACTGAAAAGTGGAGAGTGTTGGAAGTAGAGTGTTGGAGTGTGCGGAGAGTGAGGGAGGGTGGGGGGAGGGACCCATGCGAGAAGCTCCATAAATTTCGATGTTGGAATGTCGAACGATTTCCAGCGAGACGCGACGCTTGAACCCATTACACACACACTCCGCCGCGCCGCGAAACCGCGACTCTGTTTTCCTTCGGCACGATGCGACGCGACGATGCCAAATCTAATAGCAAGTAATTTAGAGACATGCAGAATAGGGGCTCTTGCTTTCTGCCATAAGCAACTCTTTAGCACAGAATACTCTAATCAGAACGGAAACTCTAATTCATTTTGAAACATTCTTTACTTCGGGCCGCCATGTTCGAAAGTGAGTATCTTCGGCAATCTTCGGCAGATCTTCGGCAACTGGCCGAGTTGTGATTGGTTGTATAGCCTGAAAAAGCATGTCCGCCATCTTGAGAAGTGAGTAGGCACAGTTGCCAGTTTGTGCCAGTAAATTCCAAATCTTGTTTCCATTGGCTCTTATGGGAGTTTCCCTTCTGATTGTATTATTCTGTGTCTTTAGTTTAATTTGACGTGGAGAGCAGCAAAAATTATGAAAATCGCATTTGCAAAGTCTAAAATTCAGTAATAAACTCAGAATACACATGTTGCAGCAAGATCTTAATGGCGGAGCAACGGAAGGTTATGTAGATTAGAAAGGTACGCTCATCTGACTTCGCGCCACAATTCGGTTCACAATCACTGCAGTCATGAAGCGAATTTTATTTACAGTCTCGGCTGAAGATTCGAGGTTCGAAACTTTTTGGGGGACATCAAACGCCAAAGTCTACGAAACCACTTCTAGCCAATCATGAGCGTTGTTTATTGTTGTCTCTCACCATTGAGTCACTCTTTCCGCCCCCACCTCGCGGAGCGGGTACAAATTCCGAGGTTCGGGTACAGCATCGATGCCATCCATCGGTAGTTCGGGTGAGCAAATGAAATGCAGAACCGTTGGTTCGAAAAGTACCAAAAAAATCGCAAATCAATTCTTGTAACGAAGAGCGAGATTTCATTTTTGGTATACCGTCAGCCTTATTTTTGGAGTTATTGACGAGATATTTTGCAGTGACGTTCTTCAGATTATTATTAAGTCAGATTATTATTGACACTCCTTTTTAATTATTAATTACTTTCGGCCTGTAATTTGACATTAATCGAACGTTAGCGTTCTGGTGGCAGAAATCATCGGCACTTAACGCCGAAGATTCACCCTAAGTGGTTCGCATACGCGGCCCCTACTATCACAGGGCTTCTTTTCATTACCATTCTCTTCTCTGTTCTCTCACGCGATCTCTTACATCCACACCACACTCATCAGGTGCACCACCTCTTCCTATCATTCACCATCCATCGATACTCAGGTTCACATATACAGCACCCATTGTAATCTCTCCATTTTCATCTTTTTATTCGGGAGTTTATAACCTTCAAACTTTTCTTTTGTATACCTCTGTCTCTCCCCCCCCCTTATTTCTTAGTCCCGCCTGCCCTCGTATCAGGTGTTACTCTGCCATGGTTGAAGTAGATAGAGAGATGGGTTCGAAACGCCGGGAGTGGGGGGGGGGGGGGGGTCTGAATGTCAAAAGCCTTGGATGTCCGGGGCAAAAAAATTGAAATCGGAGAAAGCATAGCTCCAAGCGAAAAGAGGGTTTGGAAGTTGTGTTTCTTGGTGTTGGTGTGTGACCGTGTTTGGGTGTATGTGTGTGGAAGGGCGGTAGGGGGGGGGGGGTGTCTGAGGGGGTCAACCCAGCGCAGCGGCCGCACAACTGCCAGATCGGGCAGACATGCAATATTGAGATGGCCGGTTCTCGAGTTTAAATCGGTGTGGAATTTGAAGACTTTTACTGCACCATGTGGCAACCCTGTGGCAACCACGATGACACCGGTGAGCGGTGAACCGGTCGTCGTCGGTAGTCGTGTCGCACATTGGAACTGTCCGGATAATATTCCGGACATGGAAAAAGTTTTTTCTTTTTTTTTTTTTAAGAAAAAGCATTTTAGTTTCGATATTTTCTTGCAAAAACATAACCATTATACACGCATTTTAAGCTCATAAATGAGTAATGTTACACATATTTAACTCATCTTGCTGTTTACTGTTTATAACAACAAAGTTTAGCAATAGAGAGGCTGATGGTTGTAAGTCCTGTCTTTAAGTGAGGCAGCATTGGTCGAAAATGATACCGAATTCATCTAAAAATCGAAAAAAAAAATAAAGAAAAAAAAATAATGTTGATTGCTATCTATGAAATTTTAATTTTTGTTTACTTAAATTCCTTTCCATTTCTTTAACGAATGATTATATAAATGTTGTTTTTTTGGACGTCGTAGTGCTCTAGGTGCTTTTCCTTTCTCGATTGATAGGCCACACTTTATGGTTTCACAAATGTCTATTTCTGACCCGAAATGGGGCTCCCGTTTGGACCAAAAATGGGACACCCTAAAATGAAGTAATTGCACGAGTTATGGGCTAAAGTGAGCGCACAAATGTCCCAAAGTTTCATTCCTTTATATCTCCTTTTCTTCGGACGTATGAATTTCGTCCGAAACGCCCATAAGGTTGCCGCACTGTGCGTCGTATCGGCTGGGCAAGTTGCAGAGATGGAATGGATCCTAAGATGGTCGCTGCAAGAGGAACGAACGGTAGACAACGGAATGAGCCACTCTCTAAAGAGTCTTGAGTTGAGAGTCCCCGCGAAGAGACTTCTGCGGCTTTTTCGAGTAAACGCGGTCGTCATAGGAAGTTGAAAGGAAGTGGGGGAGTGGGTTTAAACGTGGGGGGGGGGGGGATGCATGACGACAACACTGGCTTGAGGAGCCGTTAGGAACTGAAAAGTAGAGCTGCCGACAACAGTGGTGGCTCGCGCAATTCAGCAACAATGTTTTTTTCTCCATTTGAATCTCTGTGCAACAATCGATTGTCGGCGAAGCGCTGCTACTCCATCGAATCGATTGTTTTGCTTGAAATCAAATGGACGCAATACACTGTTGCCAAAAAAAACCGCCACTGGCGGACAACCTGCAAAGTCCTCCCTTGTTTAGATTCGATTCATCGACATGAACCTCTTGAATGCAAAAACAAACGCACTAATTGTGACACTCTCTTCTTAGTATTATAAAATTTGAAATCCCATTCATTTTCGGAAGTCGACCGAGGTAATTTATGTGTTTTGAGTTTCAGTGTTCTCCTTCAAAATTTCAAGGCTTTACTCATTAATTTTTATTCCCACATAATTCTAGAAAGATAACAAGTGAATTTACAATTACAGTTATATCGGAAGATGTCCCATGTTTTGTCTTTGTCTTACTCACGGTCTCTTATGGGCGTATCAACGCCATGATCCTCAATCATCCTAACCTCTCTTCGCTTCGTATCGAAGCTTGTTCGCGATGTAATACGTGGTGTAATGGTGCCGATGAGCCCCTACCCTAGAACGTTGTGCCCCTAAGAAACTGCGAGTGAGACAAGGACAAAACATAGAACTTTCTTCGATATAACTTTGATCGTAAATTAATGCGTGGTGTTTCGAAAATGTCGTTGTAACGTGGTTACATTTTAAGATACGTGGAATTCAATGGTGCAACAAAATCTGAGAGAACTTGTTGTTTACTTGCACGAATTTGAGTTTGTAATTTTGGATCCTGTTTCTTACGGGAAAACCCACGAGAGCGAGTGAGATGGAGCATTTGTTTGGATCCAATTTTTTTTCGTGACGTCACACTAAACTTCTATTACTATACTTAGTTAGTGATTTTTACTCTTTAACGACATAGATATCCATTATCCGCCCCCAGTGAACACAAAACAAGGGTCCTTAGACACAAACATGGGTTTTTTTTCTTATAATTGGACCTCTACTCGCGCTCTTAGTAGATTATCAAACGTAAATTAACCTGCCGAGTTCGAATTTGGCCTTAGTTTTGATCGAAATATTATAGATTTTCCACAATCTAAACTTTATCGCGAAAAATGTTTAAAAGTAGAATATGCATTAAATCGGGACGAATTAAGTAGAAAATGATATCATTTTTGAAATCAGCGTCCCAAATTCTATGGATTGGCACAATTTTAATGTAATTACCAAGAAAATCCATTGAAATACATTATAATTTAGTTGTAAAGAACACTGATGTTTGGTGCTTTTCGCGGTCAGCTATGTTGTTAAAGAGGCCTACTTATAGTTAGTTGAGTAAAATACGAGACAAGCAAACATAACCTATGACTCACAAGGGGAGGTCACGATGTGTCCGGCTCCGATTTTCATGAAATTTGCATGAAAATGTAGCTTAGGTACGTCTTATTGAGGATCAAGAATCGTTATCGGCAAATGGGCACATGGAAAGTAAAAAAAAAAATTTCAAAATTTCGTCAAAATCTGCGAAATTCAAAGTGTGCGGCTAATGTATTGAAATTTCCGGGCTTAGTCGTATAGCAGTTCTGTGGCCGACTGGTACGGCGCTCGACTCGGAACACACGGGTCGTGCGTTCGATACTAGGGTCGACCGCTTCATTTTTGCACTTCAATATCTAATTTTAATTGGTGAATATCATGTTGTTGTTGTTTTGTTTTTGTTTTTTTGTTATCTTTGTTTTTTTTTCGTATGTCAGGAAGAAAATTAGACAAAAAAGAAATTTTGGAAATGATTGAATAACGTATTTCGGATGAAAAGCTAGAGTAATTTTTTAATGACAAGATTATAATTTTCTCGGCATTGTACCCAAGTTTCAACCGCTAAAAGTGTAGGTAGGTAATCTGATGATAGTGCAACTGACTCACAACTAGCTCCGCTCTCTTCTGAAACGTATTGTCATTGCACGACGCATGATCAAATCGCATTTATAATCTTATCATTAAAAAATTACTTAAGCTTTTCATCCGAAATACGTTATTCAATCATTTCCAAAATTTCTTTTTCGTCAAATTTTTTTCCCGACATACGAAAAAAAAAAAAAAACAAAGATAACAAAAAAACAAAAACAAAACAACAACAACATGATATTCACCAATTAAAATTAGATATTGAAGTGCAAAAATGAAGCGGTCGACCCTAGTATCGAACGCACGACCCGTGTGTTCCGAGTCGAGCGCCGTACCAGTCGGCCACAGAACTGCTATACGACTAAGCCCGGAAATTTCAATACATTAGCCGCACACTTTGAATTTCGCAGATTTTGACGAAACTTTGAAATTTTTTTTTTACTTTCCATGTGCCCATTTGCCGATAACGATTCTTGATCCTCAATAAGACGTACCTAAGCTACATTTTCATGCAAATTTCATGAAAATCGGAGCCGGACACATCGTGACCTCCCCTTGTCAGAGTGAGTACCTTGTTTACATTTGTACCTGATTTTGATGTCATCGCGGTATACGAATGCCCCCTCCTCTCTACTCTTGCATCATGCAGTGACGTTTATTAGGGGATCCCGATGCCCCGTCGAAGTCTGCCTTCAGTCTCGACTCTCGATGTCTCGATACTCGAAACGAGCCACGGCGAAGACGGAGCTCTGAGCGGAGAAGCAAAAGCAAGGCGGCTTCTTGAACAGAACAGGTGATCCGCAGCCCATACTCTTGTTTACCGTGGGAGTTTTTTATTTTCTCCTCCTCGGCTTGCCTGTCCTGCTGCCTCCTCCCTCCTCCCCCTCCCCCTATCCCTCCTTCTCTTCGCATCTCGAGACTCACATCTGCCCCATCCTTAGCTCTACCCCCCCCCCTTATCTATTTAACCCCCCTCCCATCCCGCCAATCTTTGCTAAGCCCTCGCCCACTCACTCCCCTCTCTTCTCTCAATCCAAAAGGCTATCCAGTGTACCGAGAGCCTTCCACCGCGTCTTACAATGGACTCAACAGATTCATTCATTTATTTATTTGTATTTCATCATTATTATTATTATTATTATTATTATTATTATTATTATTATTTTTTTTTTTTTTTTTTTATTTTTTTTTTTTTTTTTATTATTATTATTACTATTTTTTCTTTTTTTAATGGAAACTACTGGATCAGATCTCCTTCTGCAGTGATTGACGTATCATCGATCACTTGATTTATCTAACCCTACCTACATAACCCTCTAATTCCAGCAGCGAAGCGTGCTCTCTGGCAGCGTTGCATCTGGCTCATTTGAAGCCATGGAAAAGGTCGAATGGAGCTACTGCAAAATTTTGCTACAGGCTTGTTAATAGTTGATTTTGGGGTAAAACCCAGTGAAAATGAAAATAACGGTCGGCACACTAAAAAATAACGAAATCCACACCCGAACTCATGAAATGCTTTCAAACGCCAGACTGTAATGGCGGCCGTTGCCTCCTTAACCTTATGGCAATGGGGTTCTTTCAATCTCTTGCTACAGGTGATTGAAGAGTTGATTCTTGCATAAAACCGTGTAAACATGACGATGAGTACGCTAAAAATTCACGAAATTCATTCTCAGAATCGGGCTTAGTGGCGGAGAGACGCAGGTATCATGGGAGATTCCCATCTAAATTGAGATATATCTCTGTTTCCGTAGAGAAAGTGACAAATCAGACAGGAATCTACCATGATACCTGCGTTGAACCGCCATTACAATCTTGCCGTTCAAGCAGTTATGTGAGTTTATTACTGCATTTTAGACTTTCTTAGTGTGATTTTCGTGATTTTCGTTGGTATATCCATCGGATTGAACCATTCATTTACTCACAGCAAAAGTTTGCAAGAGCCCCATTGTATGCTTCTTGTGTGGTGTCGCGAGAACAGTGGCGGCGCGTGCAATCTGGCAACAACGTATTCTCTCCATTTAAACCTGTGTAAAACAAACGATCTTCAGGAGGTGCAATTGCACCCCCAAGATATCGATACTTTTGCATGGGTTTAAATGGAAAATTAGCATAGTTGCCAATTTGCACGAGCCGCAACTGCGCGAGAACACCTCGTGAGGATGAAGCTGATTGAGATAGAGAAACCTAATGTAATCGGCGGCAACGGTAGGCATTACGATCTCGCGTTTGAAAGCATTCTCTGAGTTATAATATCATACAGCAGACAACATTGCGCAGTTCTCAAAGTTGCCAAGTTGTATAACTTTACGCTCTCGGCTGCGCTCATACTATAGCGCTGAAGCTAGAGAGCCTTCAATTCATTGTGTATGCAAAATCAGCACCGCGGTGTAGGAATATTTAACTACTCGGTTATTTTGTGCGAGCGAACGTGGATTCGTCTTCGTAGCCTGGCAGTGGGTTAACTAGAATCTCTTGATGGAAATATTATATTGGGAGTACCGACACGACGCTTTATACATTTGAAAAGAGTCGACCGCCTGAAAGAATTCGAGGGTTAAGTTCGACAGAGGACCAGCGCAGCGGTCACTCATCGACTCTTACTCTTTTGTGTGGGGCCTTCATTGACTCCTGCTTGCCTCCATAATAACCAAAAACCAACGACCAATCACAACTCGTTGAGCTTGTGTCCAGTGGCGTACGCAGGATTTTTCTTGGGAGGGGCTCGCACTGATGAGCGTTTGACTGAAAATTGTCCCCCCCCCCTTCTCCTCCACCCCAAAAATCGGAGGTCCGGGGGTAGAGTCCCTATATGTAGAGAGTTAAGACAAGAGGGTAGTCAACTTCTGATTGGTCGATGAATTATAGGCTCTACGGACGCCGCCATTGGATGCGATTTTGCACTTTTGTTTTGTTTACCAACGGTCTTTTACAGATAAAAGAGTTAATTTGCGACGAATCTGTTAATTTTAATCATAATGCACCACAAGAATGTCCATAAATCTCAAAAGAATCATTAAAAAGCGTGAATACATGTCGATCAACAAAAGCAGGGAAAGATTACATCGTTTCAAACTTAGCGGAACTGTAATCTTTGCTGTGGAGCAAAACACAACAACGGCCTCAGAATGTAAACAAATGTGCAAAATCGCATCCAATGGCGGCGCCCATGATTTCTCTTGTCTTAACTCTCTACATATAGGGACTCTAGTCCGGGGGGAGGGCTTTAGCGCCCTTAGCCCCCCTTGCGTACGCCACTGCTTGTGTTGGTACTCCCTATGTATGCAATATTTCCATCAAGGGACACGCGTCACTCAAGGCGTTGAAAGTGGATCCTTCCATATTGACTCTTGTGAACTGTATTAAGTGAAGACAGTATGGCGAGGCGTTCAAACTGGCAGCGTGGCAAGAGGGTCTTTACAGCGAACCCATTTGTTCGATCTTTTTAATGGGTTGTAATGAGCAAAACGCAACGTTGCCAAATAAAACGTTTTGCGTCCGAGAATTTTATTCATTTGTACTTAAAGGTAGGCATGGGCCGGTTGACAAAATATTTGACCCAGTTTCTACCGTCGTAAGTTGCGCCGCGCCGTGCGTTCCTTTGCTCCATTATCAAGGATTGGTTCGAACATCAGTTGATCATGGAACACCGATATTAAGTCATCCAAAGCTAAACAATTGTTTTCTGCGTTCAACGGTGGTATATTAGTCTAAAGATGTATATTTTGTACATTTAGACACGTGAGAAAAATTGACGTTTTAGTTGTTGGGTAAACACTCCAGGATTTAACCTTTTGCATGAGTTTTATCTCATGCTACGCTGCGCCACTAGTGCGGTCAGCAGTAAGCGTGGTATGTGTAATAAAAAAAAGTATGCATTTTGTTCATTTAGACCCGTGAAAAAGATCGAACTTTATGTTGGACGATGCACACTCTCGAGTTCGACCTTTTGCACGAGTTTAAATGGACCCAACACAACGTTGCAAGCCCGTTTTCACGCTATGCGGCGGTCCACTGTGCTCAGTCGCAGTCACTCGTTGCCCGGAGACTCGGCGAGATATACATCATGAGATCAAGAGTATGGACCTGGAGTGCTAGACGTTTAACATTTATTCAGTCAACGCAGGGTACCACGCGACTCGTGAGTACCAGTACCAGTACACTTGGTACTCTTTGTTAACTTGGTACTTGCGCAGTGTTTACGTTGCACGGCCTACCACGGCTCTCGAGCGACAGCGAGGCTCAGCGCGACCTGCGCGACGCGACGGGACGCAGTGTGTATGCAGCCGCAGTTTTGCTCTAGAGGCCGCCAGCCGTAGAGGCGTAGAACTCTCTGCCTCGCAAGTCGCAACATATAATAGTGAGCTTGGCTTGAGCCCACTCTTCTTGACCTCCCCCCCCCTTTTTTTCCCCGCAACCCTCTCCGCCCCCAATCCGTCGATACTTCTATTCGTCCATGCTGCGGCTGCTCTCAGCACTCAGCACTCCACAAGCACCAAGGAGTCGCGGTTGCCACATCCAAGGATGTGAGTAAGTAAGAAGTAAAACATAGTGGCGAGGCGTGAAATTTGGCAACCATGTATTTTCCCCCATTTAAATTCACCAGATAGGTCGAACGCTTCAGTCATCGGCGATGACTAGGCAACTCGACCAATCTAATGAGTTTAAGTGGGAAAAAAGAACGTTGCCAAATCGCACGCCTCGCCACTGCACTGGTAAGTAAGTTAATAAGTAAGTACGACGATAATGTATTTGGCGACGCTGATCTCTGTTCATTAAAATGGCCTTGCTATGATGTAATTTCATTATTTCACATATTTTCCGAAAAATTCAAAATTATGGAAAAAGTGTGAGTTTTAATTATTGAGTAAAAACAAAGACCTAGTTTGAAATGAGCGGGTCAAACTACATGGCTACGATTGCAAAGAGGAGAGAAAGAGGTATCTTACAGTGAGAAAATGTGGTTTTACTACCTTGACGGCCGGATTAATGTCATCAAGGCGTAAATATCCAAATAGAGACCCAGCACCAAACTAGCGACACAGAATACTTTAATCAGAACGGAAACTCTAATTCATTTTGAAACATTCTTTACTTCGGGCCGCCATGTTCGAAAGTGAGTGTCTTCGGCAATCTTCGGCAGATCTTCGGCAACTGGCCGAGTTGCGATTGGTTGTATAGCCTGAAAAAGCATGTCCGCCATCTTGAGAAGTGAGTAGGCACAGTTGCCAGTTTGTGCCAGTAAATTCCAAATCTTGTTTCCATTGGCTCTTATGGGAGTTTCCCTTCTGATTGTATTATTCTGTGCTAGCGACACGTGTCCAATGTGCCAGCTCAATTTTGGTCGGGACTCATCGAAACAACAACCAACAGTCACCTATACTGTTGAGTGCTGGACATAAGTTAGGTTTTCTTCATACGGCTTAAATTGCACAGAACGAGGATGAGAATCGTCTTACCTCTGACTGAAGGTGTACTGTGCAGTTTGGCAACGTTGCATTTGTTCGTCTAAACTTACTTTTATCCATTGGCGGCAGTGCATGGCGTCGCGTGCAGTCTGACAACGCTGCTTTTCGTCCATTTAAATCCGTGTAAAATGTCGATTTAGGAAGGGCATTGTGCTCTTGCAACAATTCGACCATTTTCATGTGTCTTTATGGAATAAATACAAGAGTACAACGCTGCCAGATTGTACACGACACACCCCCACTCAGGCGCTGGATCAGGGCTGCCGTTTTGCGTATAATCAATGCTATTTTTCTATTCACCGATGATTCCACCGGTTGAGAAAAGATTACACAGTTCAGTTCAGTTCATGACTGTAATGCACGAAAATACTCTGACCTGTAATCTTCCCTTAATCGGTGGAAACTCCGTTGATTAATCAAAATATCCGCAAGTTTTTTAAAGTCATCGACGACTCCACCGGTTGAGAAAAGATCACAGATGCGAGTATTTTAGTTTATTACAGTCATACACTGAACTGAACTGTGTAATCTTTTCTCAACCGGTGGAATCATCGGTGAATAGAAAAATAGCATTGATTATACGCAAAACGGCAGCCCTGCGCTGGATAAATATGACAACTCGGTCCTTTACTTGGAGGAGCCTGGAGCCCGCGAAACGAACCCATCCACTCCACGCAGTTCCCGATTCCAAGTCCGCATCAAGGACATTGTTTACTGTTTATTTTCTCATCTCTCAGTTTTCCTTTTTTTTTTCCTTCTCCATATTCCCGTGCGAAACTATCCTATGCTCCGCGTTACGGCCGTAGAACGCCCATTTTCTCCCTCGATGTAAGCACACGACCCCCCCCCCCCCCCCCCCCCCCCCCAACTCAACCGCCCCTTGCCTCTCTGGGTACGAGTGCCTACACTCTAGTAAATTCAGTAAATCAAAAAAATCTTGACGGTCAATCTGTGTTTTTTCGTCGGTGCGACCGTACGTGATGCGACCGCGAAGGACCATTCACGCACGCAACTCAGTCCGTTTGTACCGCCCCCCCCCCCCCCCCCAAGACAGTCCTTGGCTTCGCGGTCATTGCCGCAGCGGAGCGTCTTCTTCAGGGAAGACTAGAAATTATCGTGTTTCTCATATCAAGAGTCTCTGCAGCTCGTTAAAGTTGAGGCGGGAATCCACGGAAATCCCAATTTAAACGCTACGCGAATTTCAAAGAACGAACACACCTGCCTTTTTATGGCGATGTCTTCTGGATACCGTCTCAATTGAGCCATTGGGTGCAAATGACACAGCCAAAGATGGGTTTAGCGATCCAGCAAT
This sequence comes from Trialeurodes vaporariorum, assembly GCA_011764245.1. Taxonomy (NCBI): domain Eukaryota; kingdom Metazoa; phylum Arthropoda; class Insecta; order Hemiptera; family Aleyrodidae; genus Trialeurodes; species Trialeurodes vaporariorum. The sequence goes on along the minus strand of VMOF01000111.1, from coordinate 15,973,326 downwards.
CTGACAATAGTGAATTTTTCGCATTTGAATGTATGAGAAACAGGCATGGTGCCTTTTGTTTTACGGACCCTTTGTACGGAAATGTCCTCAATTTCTTCGGGCAGACGTGTCATAATTAATAGATCAAAAGAATGATTAAGGTATAGACATAGACTGAACAGTGGCGTAGCGTGCAAGTGGACAACGTTGTATTTGGTCCATTTAAATCCATGTAAAAGATCGAATTCGAGAGTGTTCGCCGAACACCCAATATTTTTAATGCGTTTAAATGGACAAAATACAACGTTGCCATTTTGCACGCTACGCCGCGCCACTGACTGTGAGATTGAATGGAGTAAGTCGCGGTATTTACTGTGCCAGAGCCGTAGGTAGCCGAGAATTTTTCTCTCTCTCTCTCTCTCTCTCTCTCTCTCTCTCTCTCTCTCTCTCTCTCTCTCTCTTCTTTTTCTCTCTCTCTCTCTCTCTCTCTCTCTCTCTCTCTCTCTCTCTCTCTCTCTCTCTCTCTCTCTCTCTCTCTCTGCTCATTCTTACTCGCGTGTTAGAACAGGACAGAAACAGTGGCTGAAGTCACGTGATAATCCCTCTCTCTCTCCATCCTTTTCCAACTCATGCTGTCTCACGGTCAAAGAGAGAAAGAGAAAGAAAAACGGGCCAGGGCTGTATTGTATCAAGTGCAGTGCCAGCAATCAACATCTCGGAATGTTACCTATGAAGAATCGGATCCACCCTGGACCGGACCGGAGGAATCCGTCAGCTTCAGGAATCTCCGTGGTCAGCCGACCGACCGGAGAGGAAGGAAGTTGGTTGGGTATGAAACAAAAAAAATATAACAAATAAGTTCACGTAACTAAGTTAACCAATACTGGGAAAATGCGTCCGTTGAAAATAAAAGCCGTTGATATTCTCACGGGAAAAGATAAGCCATGTTCAATCTGCAAGCTTCGCATGACTTTTAGACTACGACATATAAAAAAAAAAAAAAAAGATTGCGAGGCTTGGAATTTTTCGAACTTTTATCTTTTCTTCTTAATTTATGTTTGTTTGTTTTTTGTTTTTATTATTATGGAAGCAGGCCGCGGGAAAGAATTTCGTTCGATGTTGATCTCTTGTATTGTGCCACACAAAATTTCGTATCGAGCATGGATATCGTGAGTCGATAAATGAAACGGTACAACATTTATTATACCAAAAGGATATCGGTATCCGTTCTTACCTTGTTAATGATTTGGTTTTGGGTTCTCGCATTCTCGGCTTATCGCTAAAGAATCCGGTGCGACTCGACGCTTACTCAGCGATGTATCCAAGCATATTTTCTTACGGGTGTCTTGTTTTCTTTGTCGTAGTAACCACAATCGTAGTATCATGTTTCGACAGGTTCACTAAGCTCAAAATGAGCACTTGCACGGTGAATACAGAGACGCGTTTCGTGGACCCACAACTGTTTTTGTCGCGTTACCAACCGGACATGGGCGGATTCATGAATTTTCTTTTCTCTCCGTCCTTTCATTTGAATACGTGCGTTAGAAAATAACGGAGATAGGGGCTAAAGTCACGTGATGGCCACCTCTGCTGTCCTTTTCTAACACATGTGTTCAAATGGGAAAGAGAGAGAGACAGACGAATTCCTGGCTGCGGCTCTGACGGGAGAACCCCTTTCCCTTATCACTGAAAGTTCAGTTTCTTTCCCCGGCAGTGAGTGTTATTGTTAGACTTTTTCATTGGATCCTATGGCGGCGTCCGTAGAGCCTAGAGTCCCTTTTTGTAAAGAGTTAAGACTAGTGAAACCATGGACAACGCCATTGGATGCAATTTTGCACATTTGTTTACATTCTGAAGGACGTTGTTGTGTTTAGGTCCACTGGAAAGATTACAGTGGCGCAGAGTTTCTAACTGTGTAATCTTTCCTTGCTTTTATTAATCGACATCTATTTACGCTTTTAAAGGTTCTTTTGAGAATTATAGACATTTCTGAGGTGCGTCATGATTAAATTTAACAACTTTGTCCACAATTAACTCTTTTATCCGTAAAATACCGTTGAACCCGTTCGTTTGTAAACAAGAGTATGTAGACAAATGTGTAGATCGCATCCAATGGCGGCGTCCTTAGAGCCTTAAACTCGTCAACCAATCAGAGGTTGACTGCCCTCTTGTCTTAACTGTCTACGCGTAGACACTTTAGTAGAGCCTAAAACCCGTTGACCAATCAGAGGTTGACTACACTATTTTCTTAACTCTCTACATATAGGGACTCTAGTAGAGCCAAAAACCCGTTGACCAATCAGAGGTTGACTACACTCTTTTCTTATAGCTTTCTGCATACAGAGACTCAACACTGCGCTAGGCCCAGGTCGGCCTAGTTGCTATTTACAATGCTAAGATATTTTCTCTTGTTAGTATGATTTACATCTGCAAAGCGCCTAATTTGAAATCTCGAATATGTCTCTAAGGTATGTTTTAACCGTATCTCTTCCTGGCACCGCGTTCCGGATGAAAAGCAGTCATTCGTCAAGGAATTGATGTTGCGGCGAGGGGTGGAGGGGGGCGGAAAGCGGACAAATTCAACTTTTCCATTGACTGGGCTTACTAGAGGTATTCCATTCATGAAAAATACTCTGAGAGGCCGTCCGGTTATTAGCCTCGAAATATGTGTGTGTGTCTTGTACTGTATTTTGTGCCTTGTGCCCGTGCTCTCTCTCTCTCTCTCTCTCTCTCTCTCTCTCTCTCTCTCTCTCTCTCTCTCTCTCTGCTCTCTCCCCGTGCCTTGTCTTAATTTACTTTTCTTTCTCTCATCGACTCCCGCACCTCCCTCCCCCTCCCCCTCCTCTATTCTCATCATCCACCGGTACTCCTCCATTGTCTCTATCCTGTTTACTCATTTACGTTTATTTGTTTTTTTTTTTTTGTTTGGTTTCAGGTGAGTCTGAGATTTCGTCAACGGATGGATTTTTGCCCTCTCGCTCAACGCAACCGTACAAGGATCGAGGAATCCGTCTTTCTCTCTCTCCTTTCGTTTGAACGCGTGCGTTAGAAAAGGACGGAGACAGGGTCTAAAAGTCACGTGGTCCCATCTTCTATCTTCTTCTATCACATGTGTTCAAATAGCCGGAGAGAGAGGAAGATAAAGCTCTATATCCGCCCATGAGCGCAGCGGCTTATTCTGTCCTCCTTTTGAGAGAGCTCCGTCAACGGGCAATAGACTGTATGTAAGATGTTATACACCTCCCTTTTCAAGTTGATTGTATCTCTTGTGTTTGAAGTCGGTTTCCTTCGCACTATCTTCCTGGTAAGCGAATTTTCGCTAACAAGGGGAATGCAAACATAGGACCCCTCAAACAGTTACAAGACTTGAGTGAAAACGTATTGCCGTCATAGCCCGTAGAGACGTAGAGTCCAATTGGCTCTTGAAGCATCAGGTGTGAGCTCTCCTTAAAATCAGCGTGTAAATGGAATGGTGATTTTTAATAAAGAACACACCTAATGGTGTATGGGCAAATATTGGAGTCAACGGTATGAAAAAAGATCCCATGAAACGTCACTTCTGTTTTTGATCAAAAATCTCCAGTCCATTTATACGTCTACTGATTTTAAGGAAAGGGGGTAATACGGCATTTTTGCTTTCTCACTCTAATAAAGTTAGAAAAACTGAGAAAGTATTGGATTTTCAAGGTATTTTTTTTCGATGCTTGGTCTCTAACGACTAAATCAACCATGATTTATACAAAGTAATAAAAAAAACGAAGTAAATGAAACTAAATTCATAGTAACTAATCTTGTGTAAAAATTAAATTGATTTATATGAAAGTTGCCAGAGGCCTTTCAATCCAGAGTATCATCATCAGTGGCTTAAGAAGCAAAAAATTAACAAAAATAAAAGAAATAAAAAAACAATATAAACTAATAAAAACAGCATGCTGCAGTATGATAACGAAACAAAAGCATAAGAAAAAAACAGAAGCAAAATTAACAACAACAATGAGAATGACAGCAAAAAGAAGTTTGCAATTACTTAAATCTATTTTGTTCTGCAATGAATTTAGCTCCATGTATTTAGTTGTTTTTTTTTAATACTATACATCTTGTTCTTTGCAATGTTTCAATACAAAGTAATGGTCATTTATCATGTCTAATACTATCCGAAAGAATATCATACCATCAAAGTTCAATATTTATCAACCCTTTCAAATTTACAGGGTTTTATGCAAAAAAAAAAAAAAAACAAAAAAATCTGTGACGTCTTGTCATCATGTCAGTCCGTATAATCACATAATTTTTGAGCCATTGATCCATATGCATCCAGATTTTGCACTATGATTGTTGCTCTCTTAAGATGAAAATAGTGTGAGAAAGTAATTGTAGGGTACAATGTTCATTCCTTACAGTTTATTTATAAATGGACCCTGAAAACCACCAATAATTGCTTTCAAAATTGTGCTGATCTCATGTACGCCCGTTGACGCTCCCTGTCCGCAACTATACATGCATCTGATTATTCGATTGGTTAGGCTACTCCATGAGAAACCCCAGGTCTAAGTCCTGGAACACTGTCTAATTTTTTGCACGTCATTATGTACTCTCTGGAGTCGAATTTTCGAATTCTGTTCAAAATGCGACAGCGAAATTACAGAAGGACAGCGAAACTTTGAATTCAATTTTGGAGGATTTCAGGAGCTCACTAACCCTTTCATGCACGCATTTTGGGATTTGACTTTTTTTAAAGATTTTTTCGACCATTCAAAAGAGGATGGTTTTCTAAGAATTTCGATGGGTCACACTGTTTTATGCAAAATATCCATATAAATTCCATTGAGTCCCATGTTACATAAAATGGTACACATGTGTAATACTTCCCGTGAAAGGTTAATTAACACAAAGTACCTACTGTAATACTCTTCATTTCATTGAGATCCTATGAACTATGAAGCAAGCCCATGTTCGGCGAAAAATCCCGATAAGTTGAATTTTTTTTATTGGTTCTTGACATCTATTGAGAGCACATATCTCGTCGGAGTAACGAGTTCCCGTGTATCTAGATAGGGATTTCGTGCTCTCATGGACCATTATATCCAGATCTCAGAGCGAATATTTGCCTTTCGAGAGTTTTTTAGGGCTCATAATAACGACAGTTGGTGGATTAAAGTTGCCGATTATAAGTCCGACGAGGACTTCCTAAGCCCCCCGGATACCGAAGGCTCGGTAAACCTTTGCGAACTCTTGATGACGGAAACAATCCAATTATCAAGAGCTTGCGAATTGCGATTGTCGGGCGGTGAGACGCACCAAAAGTATTTTACGCATTAACTCTCTTTTTAATCTAATGCCGCGTCGGCGATTGTGATTTTAATTCATCTGAAATGTTGGGCATTCAAACATTCCCATGTCCAATACAACAACAGACTTCTTCCAGCATGCTTGTATTTGAGTTGTATTCCCTTCTTTGGACGCTGTCATCAGTTGACAGTGATGCAAGATTTGGAAAAAAAAAGATCCGCACATTGAATACATTTCAGTGGCGGCCTCGTACTGTTTGCCAACCGTACTTTTTGCCATTTGAACCTATACACAAGTATCGATTTGTTGGTGATTCAATGAATCCTATTAAGATCGATAATTTTACTCAGGATTAAATGGTAAGAATCCCTTGGCTGCCACATTGCACAAACCGCCACCGAATATTGCATTGAATCATGTTGGAAATGTTTATCTTACATGTCAAAGCTCGATACTTTCGCGTAGGTTTCACCTTTTCATACCTGGGACCAATAAATGTTTGGTACAGACGGTCCTGCACCCAGATGATTGGTGTACCCACGGCCATTTAAAAGCACTCGTTAACTCTCACCATCCAACGTCTTTAGGAGACCGTCTGTACCGAACATTTATTGGTCCCTGGTGTACATTTCAATTCACATCTGAATAACATAGAATCTTATGGAGAACATGAAAACATGATATGCATATCGTTTTTTATGAAAAAATTGTGCCAAGATCCGCTATGATGGCCAAAAATCCGTCCCTTAAAGATATATATTTTCACATTTGAAAGGGTTAAGTAGCGAACAGCATGGTTGCCAAATTGTACGAGTCGCCATTGTTTAAAACCATGGCACTTTTGCAGCAGTGGCGAAGAGAAGAATCTGGCAACGCTGCATTTGGGTCATTGGAACCCGCGAAAAATATCGAACTATCTAGGAGGAATAAAATTCGATATTTTTCATAGGTTCAAATGGGCAAAATGCCACGTTGCCAGGTAGCACGCTTCGCCACTGTTTGCAGTCTATTCATTATCATCAACGTCATCGTCATTATCACAAGTAGCTCAAAATCTTGAAGAAGTTGACTTTCTCGTTCTTGCTCAAATCACACGTATTCACGTTTGGCAACGCTGCAATTGCAGCTTGACTCAGCTCCGGTCCGCAAGTATTTTCGCAGCGTGTAGAAAAATTACTGAGAGAGAGGGAGAGAAAAAAAAAAATCGCCTCCTTTTTTGGAAACGTCCAGTTGTCTCTGCGTACTCCTTTAGACCTTTCTAACTGAAGTTTTCGAATCTCCCCCCCTTCAACCCTCCCCATCCCCTCCCCCCACCATTCTCAGTAGTCCATCTCCGCTTGTTGTACGGTTGTATGTCGTTGCCGTGCGCAAAGTCGTAGCCAGGGATATGTCTTTCTCTCTCTAGGCCCATTTGAGTTCACGTGTTATAAGAAGACAGATATAGGGGCTGAAGTCACGTGACAGCCTCTCGCTCCATCCTTTTCTAACTCGAGCGTTCAAAGGGGCGTAGAGAGAGAGAGAAGGACAATTTCTTGGATCATCCGCAAGTGCCGTGCGTGTAGCCATGTTAGTCAGTGTGTGCTGTTTTTATCGTCGAACTCTCAGCGCTTGTGAAGTCGCCGACTTGAAGATAAGCCGATCGCTGACGAATGATTGGAACGAAGGAACGTGGACGAAGGATCGGATTGGAACGAATAGAAGGAACCTGGCATTGTTGCCGGATCGATGAAATATTCCTTCAATTACTTTGACGTCATTGGACACAGTGTTGCCAGATTGGGGTGAAAAAGCCGTACGTTTTACATTGATTTAAATGGGGACGGTACGGCTTTTTACCCTCGATCTGGCAACACTGATTGAACATCAAATATTTTCATCCAAGCCAATTCCATCAGTAGAGCTCTTGCAAGGTTTTGCTGTCGGCAAAATAGACCATCAAATTATCAATCATGTGGAAAAATGGAGCATGCAAAGAACGGTCCTCAGGGGGGTGATCACGGAGGATCGTTATCGTTATCGTTATCGAGTAGAACAGTGTTGAAGAAGAAGAAATAAGACGATAGCCTACTACAGCGCGAGTAACTGCACTCGAAAACGATAACGATCCTCCGTAATCACCCCCCTGATAGAGGTTAGAGTCCTCAGAGGGCTCTCCTTAGAGAGCAGAGACAAATAGTGACCCAGCACAACGTATGATCTCCTTGTTAGAAAAGTGCAAAGCAAGTTAGTGCGCACAGTGTTGTTCGGGAGTCACCGGCTGCAACGATAAACATTCGTCTACTGTTGAGTGGTAAGCTCAACGAAAGGCTGTGATTGGTCCAATGTCCCGAAAACCAGAGACAAATAGAGACGGAGCACTAACTGGCTGCAGCAGAGGCACACTGAATTCTCGCGGATTCAACAAAACGACAGTCAACACCCTTCTGACGTCGCATGGTGTTGAACCCTTCTCTATAGTTCCCAGCCTATGGGGATAGCCTATGGGGCTCTATGCCTAAGGGGGGCCTTGTGCGTCCACCGAATGTCACCGTTCAACACCATGCGACATCAAAAGATGTTGACTGTTGTTTTACATGTTATTTTGCTGAGTCCCCGAAAATTGATTGTGCCTCAAATCTTCCCTATGTATTTTAGCGTAGTGCTCCGTCTCTATTTGTCTCTGCCAAAAACGGAAACAGGTTTTGCATGGGCGAATGTAAACGACGCGAGGCGCTCATCAGTCACCAGTAGGCGACTGTTGCTGTTATTTCGATGAGTTCCGACCAAAATTGAGCTGGAAAAATGGACACCTGTCGCAAGCTTTATGCTGGGTCTCTATCTGTCTCTTTTAGAGAGTTAGACAAGACAAGAGAGTCAGTCAACCTCTGATTGGTCATAAGTCGTGGGCTCTACAGGCGCCGCCATTGGATGCGTTTTTGCACATTTGTTTACATTACATACATGTGTTTACAACTGAAGAGGTCCCACGTAGAAGTCACATTCGCGAAAAGGTAGCATTAATTGTTAGGTTTAACAGCCTAAATTTCCGTTCGAAAATGCGCTTATGGGGACAAATAAGTAGAATCAGAGCTTGTTTGGAGCCAGAGGTCGTCAGACGGCAATTGATACGACATATCGCTCTACCAATACAGTCTATTCTGTGCCACAAGTTACAAGTCTTCTACCGAAGAAAAGGATGATAAAGTACAGCATAGGAAGTTCTGAGTCGGACAAGATGCGAAGCGATGAAAGAGCCTTGGAATCGAGAACTGAAGCACTGGTTTACGGGCCACAGACACCCCCCTCCCCCTCCCATCCCTTACCAAGTTACCAACCCATGAGTCCTGGTGGAGTGGTGGTGGGGAGATGGGCTGTGGCTGAGGACCAGGTTCCTCCCCGCCTTGTTAACGCGGCGGGCCTACTCCCCCCCGGCTCTCCTTGCCCCACCGCAGGTCTCCCCATTCTCCCTCGTGACCCGCAGGACTACTGTGTAAGGAATTCCTTTGACCGAAGAAGCGTAACTCCCGCGACTGCACCTCCTCCCTCCCCCCCTCTCTCTCCCTCTCTCTCTCGCTCTCTCTCTCTCTCACACACTTACACACACACACACGCACACACATACACACACTCTCCAAGACGAAATCGAACCCAGACCAAGCAAGCAAACCACTATAAACACCAGATCAGAAGCCCGGGATGGGCCGGGTTTGCCGTCGAGATAAACTTTTTACCTGGATTTTTCGTCAACCGGTTCGGGTTTGATTTTTTTTTAAACCCGGTGCGTTTCTTAATTTTAATCGTTATTCCCTCTCCCTCTCCAGCCACCTGTGATTCCCGCGGGCTCTTTAAATCCGCCAACCTAGTTTTTCTCCGGATTGTTTTCTACCGGAGCAACGCACGTTGGGGGCGAAACACGGTTACTTCCGAACCGAATGCGAACCCCGAAACGCGGAACCAGGAAATCGGTCCGGTTGCGGATGCTTGAACGAGGTTTGCGATTAACTCATAGAAATAACGTTCGATTGTGGGAATAGCGTATGTAGATGGTTAAGGCGAGGCTATCCAGAAATTTGGCAGCCATGAATTAATCCCATTTGAACGCATGAGAAACAATCGATATTTGAGGCGAGGCTATTCCATGACCGGATTCAGCAAATGTAGATGGTTACGGCGAGGCTATCCAGAAATTTGGCAGCCATGAATTAATCCCATTTGAACGCATGAGAAACAATCGATATTTGAGGCGAGGCTATTCCATGACCGGATTCAGCAATTTAGCAACCATGAAATTATCCCATTTGAACGCATGAGAAACAATCGATTCGTGAGTGAGGGTCCGTGGTCCTTTTACTAATCGATTGTTTCTCATGCGTTCAAATGGGAATCAGTCACATTTTAGCAAGATTTGCGATCGACGCATAGAAATAACGTTTGAACGTGGGAATAGCGTATTAGATCGTTACGGCGCGGCGAGGCTATTCCATGGGCGGATACAGAAACTTGGCAACCATGAATTCATCCCATTCGAACGCATGAGAAACAATCGATTCTTGAGACGAGGGTATTCAATGGGCTGATCCAGCAATTTAGGAACGATGAATTTATCTCTTTCGAACGCATGAGAAACAGTCGATTCGTGAGGTTCCATACTCCTTTTACCAATCGATTGTTCCTCATGCATTCAAATGGGAAGGAGGCACAGTTGCCTGATTGCTGGATCCAGGGCCGGACTGGGAAAATTTGGCCCGGGGTGCTGATACTTCAATAATTGGCCCGGGCACCCGAGTGGGCGTTTTGGGGGGGGGGGGGAGGTTTCTCCCCCGAAATTTTTTTTCGACATTTCCACGTCTCAAAACGAAATTTAATGTATTTCACAATAGAAGTAACTGCTTATTCTACCGTTTCTTAAACGCAGCCAGTTTCATTGGAATATCGTTGTTATCATTAATGTCGTCTGTATTTATCAACGTAGCAGTTTCGTCGGAACATCGTTGTTATAAAAAATGTCGTTTGTGCCTATAAACGCAGCCAGTTTCATTATTGGAATATCGTTGTTATCAAAAATGTCGTCTGTACCTAATGACGCAGCCAGTTTCATCGGAATATCGATAAGTCCGGCCCTGGCTGGATCCACCTTTGGGCTATACTCTGAGATGAGTTTTCGTTTTTATTGAAGAATGATATCCGCCCAACCTTTTAACCAACTTTAATGTTGGATAAATCTGCATCAAAATTTTAAGCACTGAAAAGGATTCAGAAATCTTTAAGCCTGTAATTAACGCGGTTTTCTCCTGGGTGCAGTGTTGCCAGATTGGAGGGAAAAGCCGTGCGTTTTACTTTGATTTAAATGGGGACGATACGGCTTTTTCCCTCGATCTGGCAACACTGCCTGTGTGCGACCTTTGTTTCCTGCGTTCAGTTCTAATCTAATTACCTGCCGATCAGCCCCAGCCCCACTCCTTATAAGTGCCCTCCTCCCGCAAGGGTTTTGTTTGATTCCAGTTCGGTCAAATTTTAGATTCCCAGGTCTTTCTTCTTTTCAACCAACTTGGAATAGTAAATTCTGTACACTTCCCGCGTTTTCCATCTTTGTTCCTTTTTTTTCCGAGCGACGGAAATAAGATTTTTATTCCACGCAGTAAAATACTTGTTTCCTATACGCGGTGGTGAAAACATTCTTATATCCGCAAGTTTTTTTTTTTTTTTTTTTTTTTTTTATTTATTTTTTTTTTTATTTATTAAGTCAGCGGAGACTCCGCCAGTTGAGGAAAGATTACAGATCATGCATTTCAGTCATCAGCTGAACTGAACTGTGTAATCTTTTCTCAACCAGTGGAATCATCAGTGAATTGAAAAATGCCCTTAAATTTCCACTAACGGCAGCTTTGTATGTACTATCAAACGCAAAAGTTTAGGCAGTTTCAAGAATTCGAGATAAGTGGCGAATCCTTGTGTAATCAAAGCAACCTTCTGCGCTCGACCTGCATACATGTCTAAACCTTAGCGTTCGGTAGTGAGTACTATGACTTTCAAAAGAAAGCACCCTGATTGAAGTTCGGTAGTAAGTACTATCACTTTTAAAAGAAAGTACCCTGATTGAAATTCTTATTGTTAAATTGTTCCGTTATCTTCAATAGAATTTCCGATTTTTCATGATGTACTTTCAGGAGCCATTCTGTTTCGTTCTTAAACACTTGAAAGCCGCTAAATTCAGAGGTTATCGAGTTTCAAAATGGTAATAATTCCAATCCGGGTTAGGGATCGGGGATTAGTTAGAAAAGGATATTCGAAGGGACGATCACGTGACTTCAGCCTCTATCTCCGTCCTTTTTTAACACGTGTGCTCAAATGAAAGGAGAGAGAAAGACAAATTCGTTTATCCTCCTGTGCGCACGACGCAGACGGCAGTGCTGGTTAAGTAAATCCCGTTAAACGTAGAAAAATAATCATCCAGTAGCTTTAGTATAATACCTAATCGGCCAGGTTTCCGTGCAGATTTTCAGTTACTTTTCAAACGCATGGGAGTTGCAGGTTACAGGCAGCTTATATACATTGGCTATTATGTTGCATCAAGAATGATGTGCGTGTATACTGTTTAGCTACCTGTATATAGGGTATAGTGTGTTATACGCTGGCTCCGGATAATTACCGTGCGCGTAGAACGGTAGCGGTTAAAAATATGTATAAGCAAGCTCTCGAGTTTTCATTCAAACAAGAGGAGGAGTTCCATGAGGAGCAAGTTGATCCGAAACGGTGTTGTCAGATTTGAGCTTAAAATCCGCACTAGGCAGATCCAGGATATTGTTCTTCTCTTTTTTCCCCATCAGAACGTATGTGTTAGTAAAGGAAAAAAGGACAAGGGGGGGGGGGAATACATTGGTAGCTCTGACAAAACCTTTGGTAGAAAAATGACCCAGCAAAAAAAAGTGTCCTTCTCTCTCTTTTTCCATCTGAACGCATGCGTTAGTAAAGGAAAGCAGAGCACATAAAAAACAGAATCAAAAACATTGGTAGCACTGACAAGACCTTTGGTAGAAGAATGACCCAGCGAAAGACTTTAGTTGAGCCAACCAAATCTTCGGTTCACTCAGCAAAATCTCTTTAATTAGGCGTACAAAAACCTTTATTATTAGCTCTACAGAAGTATTTTGCTGGTTCTTTTTCTACCAAAAGTTTTATCAGCGCTACCATGCAACGTGGTTTTTTTCTGTTTTTTTTTTTTTTTTTTTTGTAATGGGGCGAAAATCACGTGACTGAAAAAATAATTTCTGAATTCTTGTAATATTACCAGAAGCACAGCGATATGTGAACCACAGGAAGTCTAGTACTATTTGTTCAGAAAATTCTGGTGTTAATACCAAAATATGGTTTTAGAACGAAAATGTCCTTAAAATATTCAAGAACTATGGTGCAAACACTTAGAATGGTGCTCTTGCAAACTTTTGATGTTAGCAAATGAATGGTTCAATCTGATGTGAAAACCAGTAAAATCACGAAAATCGCACTAAGAAAATTTAAAATTCAGTAATAAACGCACATAACTGCTATAATGGCAAGATCGTAATGGTAATTCAACGCAGGTAGGTATCATGGGAGATTTTTTTCTATTTTGTCATTTTCTCTAAGCAAACATGGAGATAAGTCTCAATGTAGATAGGAATCTCCCTTGATACTTGAGTCTCTCCATCATTAAACCCGATTCTGAGAGTGAATTTCGTCATTTTTTAGTGTACACCTACTCATTGTTATTTTTACAGGTTTTTATGGACGAATCAACTCTTCAATTCCCTGTAGCAAAAGTTTGCAAGAGCCCCATTCTGGTGGGCAATTGTATAGGCTGTCCCAAGAATGATTGGACTCGACAATTGTAGGTTTGAATGAAAACATCAGCTTCCATCCTGAGATATGGCAACCTGATTGGTTAGGAGCAGTACTAAGCTGATATTTTCATGAAAACCATAGAAGTGTCAAATCTAATCTTTTCTGGGACAAGCTATACCATCCTTTACATTGGTTCACATATCGTCATGCCTCTGGTAATCTTTTTTTTTCAGTGATATATCGAAAGGGTTATATCAGTTATATGTTCGCGAATCTTCTCGGCTGAATGCAAATACCACAAAATGAATGCGTTTAGTAAATTATTCATTCCGATGAAGAATTTTGATTTTTTTTTTATCGGCAACTATCGGCAACACCGTAAGGGTTCCATCTTTGGCGCACTTGCCAGCGCAAACATCTTTCGCGAGTAACGAATCTTCTCACAAGACGAGAATAAACAATCAGTGCTCTAAAATTTGTCGTTGTCCTCTTGTCTATTTTTTTTTTTTTGTCCGTCCTCAAATCATTCATCCACACCTTCTTCTTATCCTTTAATGATAGGTTTCGGAGGTAAGCGCAACGAAGGAAGTAAATCCTTTGGTCTCTATGTCTTACTTCTTCAGAGAAGGATCCTGAAATGTGTCTCTCTCTCCTCTCATTTGAATACGTGTGTTAGAAAAGGACAAAGATAAGGGCGGAATTCACTTGATGGTCCCTCCAATCTATCTCCTTCCAACTCGTGTGATCTTATGAGCGGAGGGAGTGAGAGAAGGCGAGGACAAAGCGGTCGAGGGACGATAAAACATGAGGTGAGCTCTTCCGAAAGACGCCTAGTTTTAGGATGATGCTGATTTCTATAGGAAGAGCACACCTCATATTTTTGTTGGCATTCGTTCTGGGTTCTATCGCTTCAATTAAAGTTTGGGGTAGTTCATTGAATTATCAGAGGGCGGTACCTGAATGTGGGGCAGTTCATGAAATGATATGCGTGTTCGAACTTCAGAACTTTTAGACCGTTATTTTTTTGTTTGTCTCAAGGGATTCCTTGCCGATTGTGAGGTCGTATTATCATCTAATCCTCAAACGTCGCTTAAACGAAGTGTCAATTTTAGGGAGCTTGATAACATCAATCCTGTGAGAATTTGCTGAGTTGTGGGGCTTTCATTTCGAAGCTCGAAATTTGTCCGTTTTGCGAGTTGGTGTGTTGCATACTTCTGCCAAAGCGCTGTGGAGGGTTGAATCTGGCGTTAAATGACGTGATAATGACATTAAGAGCATCAAACAGTCTCAAAATTTACTCATAAACCCACCAAAAGCGTTTGAAAGAAAAACTAAGATGGCGGTCGAACCAATATGGCGAATCAACCCTATTACCATGCATCACGAGCAGCAAAAATGGCCGACGACGGCATTAGGAAATGTTAGTATACTTGCCCGGCGTTTCCTTTTCAGAATTCGGGTGAATCGACTCAAAACGTAAATTATTCGCCGTAGTAATCATGAAAAATTACGAGATAGTAAAATTTCCCGGGAAAAAACACGCAGAATGACACAAAATGTAGGTATTTTGAGGAAGTGGGACGTTTGTTTATATTCTAACCAAGAAGACAAATTGCCGTCGTCGGCTATTTTTTGGTGCTCGTGGTGCTTGCATGCAGGGTTGATTCTCCTGTTCGACCGCCATCTTATATGCTTTCCTGAAAACGCCTTTTGTTAGTTTATGAGTGGATTTTGAGACAATTTGATGCCCCAGACACACGTGATTTTTACGCGATTTTACACCAACCGCCAAATTTAAATATGAAAAAAAAGTTCATTTCGGCGCTCAAAAATTGTCTATTTCATGAAATAGAGATGAATAAAAACTGAGATGAAATAATAAAAACGGAAAATTTCCGGATCCAATTTTAGCGTTCTTCCAGTTGATTTGGAACGGATCAAAATTTATTCCACGCTGTTCGGCAACAGTGGCGGCTCATGCTATTTGGCAACAATGTCTTCGTTCCATTTGAATCTATGTTTAACAATCGATTGTTGGTGAAGCGCTGCTTCAATTTCGAATCGATTTTTTTACATAAAATCAAATGGAGGGATGCCATTGTTGCCAAATTGCACGAGCCGCCCCTGGCGGCAACGCTGCTTTCTCACGTCCACTTCTCCAGTTCCGAAGAAAAAGATACGTGCTTGGAAACTTTGAACTCTCGACAAGAATACTAGAGCTTCATTTTCAAGAAGAAGAATTGGACAGAGTGCTTTTTTGTTCCGATGAAATTCATTTGGAAATGCATTAAAATGATGACTCTTAATAATCTTAATGCCTTCAAATCGATATGCATTACTCATCACTTTTGCTTTGCTATTAGATTTCGTTCCGATTAAAGCTTTCGTTCTTGCTAGCTGACAGAAGATTTTTCGTGCTCATAAAAGCGAACGCAAGCAAACGCGTTCTCAATTCTCTGTTCGTTCAACTTTACCGATGGCACAGCATATTGCACTGTGTAACTGTAGTCACTAGAGTAGTCACACATAGCAGATTATCTTTTCTCTTCCCACAGAGAATAAATTTAGGAATACTACCTACCCTTATGGTCAGTGGCGGATCCACCCTGTGCCAGTTACTAGATAATCATCTGGGGAATGTCTCTGCAAAATATCTCGTCAATAACTTCAAAAATAAGACGGAAAGTATCAAAAAATGGAACGCAAATAGATTCTTGTATCGAAATGCGATATTTCATTTGTTGGTACTTTCAGCCTTATTTTTGAAGTCATCGAGGAGATATTTTGCAGAGACGTTCTTCAGATGATTATCTAGTCACTGACACCCCGTTTTCTTAAATGTAAAGTACTTTCAGTCTGTAAGAAATTAATCGAACGGTAGCGCTCTGGTGGCAGGAATCGGAATTAAACGCTGAAGAATCACCTTATAACCGAGAATGGGCAAACAAAATGGAAAGTTGATTTGCAAGTGCGTACATTGGGTCGGTCGGACAAAATTATAGGTTTCACAGAAAAATAAAAAAAAAAAAAACAATACACTATTGTGTCGGTATTGTCGTTTACTTCGGCTCGAGCCGCTTGCGTTCGGTATTGTTCCGGTTTCGCTGTTTTGCTTCGTTCAACTTAGAGGGGTCAAACGGCAGCAGTCTCGAGTCGGCGCACAGTGGAGCGAGTCAATGGGAAGGGTCGGACATGGAAAATATGACTAAAAATAAAAATTTGAATGCGTTTTTCCAGCCAAAAAAACATACTATTAGGAGTAATTACTGTAGGGAATTTTAATATAAAATCAATGAAGCCACTTTCAAACTACTACTTTTCTTAAAAAAAAGGTACACGCATATTAAGTTGCCACGCCGTGTCCGGCCTCTCCAGTGGCGAGGCGTGAAATTTGGCAACAATGTAGTTTCTCCATTTAAATTCACCAAAAAGGTCGAACGCTTCAGTCGTCGGCGATGACCAGGCATTTCGACCTTTCTTAGGTGTTTAAATCAGAGCTGCCGATTTGCGTAGATTTAATGACATTTTGAAATTCACCAAAGATTCCACCGGTTGAGAAAAGATTACAGAGTTTAGTTCAGTGTATGATTGTAATGCACGAAAATACTAGCGTCTTTTATGTTTTCTCAACCGGTATTTAAATTAATTGACGGCGTTTCCACAGATTGAGAAAATATGACAGATCAGAGTATTTTCGTGCATTAAAGTCATACACTGAATTGAACCATGTAATCTTTTCTCAACCGGTGGAAACATCAGTGAATATGAAAGTGTCATTAAATCTACGCCAAGCGGCAGCTCTGGTTTAAATGGGGAAGAAGGAATGTTGCCAAATCGCACGCCTCTCCCATTGACTCGCTCCACTGTGCGGCGGTGGAAACTTTAAGAATCTGTTAAAAAGAACCTCAGGTTAATAGATGGTCGAGATGGCTGGACGGCTGGTGAGTGGTGCCGTGGCGAGCAGGTTTGAATGGTGGATGGTGAATATGGTGGTATTGGTTATATCAAGCGTCGATGCCCGATGCGAAGCTCCCTCCGCGGCGAAACAATGGGTTTGTTTGTTTGTTTGCTTGCTTGCTTGTGCTGATATATTATCGCGCGACAAAGATAAAGAATCCCGCGATATTCCATCCACGCGATCCCAGAACCATTGGTGGATACGGGGGGGGGGGGAGGGCCACAAAAGGGGGAAATGGGGAAAAGGTGTCTCTGGGGGGGGCGAAAATCCCAAGTTCGCCCCCCCCTCCTGGTGTCTCGTCTCGTCCTAAAGAGCAGAATCAGCCCCCTGGGCCGCTGCGCTGCGCGGTTAAATTAACACCTTGAATGGGTCTGTTGCAAACTTTTGCTACAACGATTAAGAGTGTTTAATATAATGTAAAATCACCCGAAAAGTCCATTGGTGGCATCAGAAAGTCATAAAATGCAATAATAAACTCACAAGTTGCGTTTAATGAAATCCAAGATGGCGGAGAAATATTGAGCAATTTGTATACATGCACCACAAACATCCAAGGATAGCCAACTTTGGAAACCTCACTGGAGGTAGAGGTTATGTGTTTGTTTACGTTGTGATTGGTTGTGATCGATATTGTGAGGTTGGCTATCCTTGGATGTTCGTGGTGCATGCATACAAATTGCCCAATATTTCTCCGCCATCTTGGATTTTATTAAACGCCTCTTGTGAGTTTATTATTGCGTGTAATGACTTTCTAATGCCACCAATGGACTTTTCGGGTGGTTTTACATTATATGAAACACTCTTAATCGTTGTAGCAAAAGTTTGCAACAGACCCATTACCAAGAAAAAAGAAAAAAACAACCCTTCTTAAATTAACTCCTGTGACGGTTAATTTTACAGTTTAGATCTGTTGATCCAACGTACTAACCTGCTACACACTTTTTTAATACCTTAGGCTGTAAAATCAACAGATGTATTATATAGATTATTATTTTTTTTTTTTTTTCTTTCTGTGTAGAGAGATGGCTATTTTCTTGTCGAGCTACTGGCCACTGGGCCAGGGGGTCGGTCGCGCAGTACAATCTTTCACAGTACAATATTCTATCCCGGTGAACATGAGAACTCGCAAGTACGCAGACAAATTGTCCATTCCTCGCCCCCCCCCCCCCCATTGCCACATACTACAATCACTTCCTCTGATGACTTTCACTTTGATTTAAGAAAACAAATTTCAGGGGATCGGATCTATTGCTGTCTGTGTCTCTGTTCACTGTGGCAACTCCTCTGTTGGTGTGACTCCGACTCCGGTATCATTCTGTTTATGGTACCGTCAGCATACCCGGAGTCGGTAGGTCGGCTGGTCGGGGCCCAGTGCAGCCAGTATCGTATTTCAAAATTCTACTGGAGGCGAATGTACGCTGCTCGGTCTTGCCAGGTTGGACGAAAAAGATACAAATTCCCCATCTGATCCAATGCAAAGTGCAGGGGCTTTTTTTTTGTTGCCCAATATGGCAGCATTACCAATGCAACGGGGATTATTCCTCCGATTCACAACGACTGTTATGTTATGGCTACAACTTTCAGAGTCGTATCCTGGGATTGGTATTCCTCACTCTTTGCCTTTTCGCAGAAATGAGTTAAGAAAGTCTGGTAGATTCTTTCTAGATTCCCCAGAAGCGTTTTTTTTTTATTTTGTTTTTTGTTTTTTTTTGAAATTTCAACTTTTAAGTAGTTATGGAGAAAAAGCGGTTATTATTAAAATCAGAAATGGGTGAAAATGGGGGTCTAACCCCCAGAATTCTAAAGGGGAATCGGAGGTCTCCTCAAGTAGAGTCCCTATGTACTATGAGAGTTGCGCCATTGCTGAATCCATTTCTGATTGGCTCTCAGATTTAGGCTGTCAAGAAAGCTCCAAGAGGCAAATGCAAATGGCGGAGGGTTTACTTTTCGCGCACTAGCTTTCATTACTCATTTGAAGTAACAGTGACCGCAGTAATTATTGTTAATTTTTCCTCTCCATGCTTGAATGTTATTTTGGAGAACATTATTTCTTTCAATAACGACCGTTATTGTCGAGAATCTGAGCCTAACGCAGCGAAATAGTGGCAACAGCGCGGAGGTAAATGGCCATCCGCCATTTGCAATTTGCCTCTTGGGGGCTCCATTGATCCGCTTCTTCTTCTTCATTTTGAGAGTCTTGTCGCAACTCTCATAGTATATAGGGACTCTATCCTCAAGAACTCTAAAGGTGGGTCTGGAGGTCTCCCTCAGAATTATAAAGGGGAATCTGGTTGTCCCCCCAGCATTATAAAGGGGGTGTGGGGTTTCCTCTTTCCTCGTCATTAGAATGCGTGCGTTAGAAAAGGACAAATCCGGAGCAGTCACGTGATTTTCGCTCCCCTCTTCTTTCCTTCTCTAACACATGCGTTCTAATGAGAAAAGAGAGAGAAGGACACTTTCTTGGATCCGCCAGTGTTCGTCTGATTCACGTGCAACTCTGCTAGTTGACACTCGACAATGCGGAGCGTTTTGCGTTACGTCACTTAGGCTTCTCGTCAGATCTTGGAGCCTGATCTTGACTAAGAAGAATAGGGATAGGCCTCGAATTGAAGCTCGGGTCAGGGATCAAGGTCAAGGCGATGCGATGTCAGATGTATACCCAAGAAAAAAGAAATAAACTTTGAAAAAACTATAGACAGAGACTTTGTTGTAGATTTTTTTTTTCGCATCTTTTCCCGCCTACTTTTATCTCAAGATCAGTTTTGTATTATACTATGTCGTGCCATTTCCTCACTGTTCCTCTTTCCAGCTTGCTGCATCGGTTCTTGGTGATGTGTAACGGTTTGCGTGGAGTTCGCGTAAAGTCCATTGTTTGACATTTTTTTTTTTTTTTTTTAGAAACAGATTGTGGTAAGGAAAAAAAGAAAAATAGACCAAAATGGAGACCAAACTTGAAATTCAGTGAACCTATAAAATAATACTTAATAGCCACCATATCGCGCCATAAGCATTCTATAAGCTTCGAATACTAACCTCCCAATCTCAAACAGAGCAGCCGGGTATGAGTATAGAGACGGTGTTGTCAAAGATGGAACAATGGGTCCGTTGGACGCTTTTGCTACAGCGATATAGAGGGTCGATTCTAGTGTAAAATCGCGTAAAAATCACATTGGAAGCATCAAACAGTCATAAAATCCATTCATAAACCGCAAAAGACGTTTTAAGGAAAGCGTAAGATGGCGGGCGAAGGGGCAAATCAACCCTGCATGCATGCACCGCGAACACCAAAAGATGGCCGATGGCAGCAATTTATAATGTTAGTTAGAATGTAAACAAACGTCTTACTTCCTTGAAGTAGTTACATTTTCTGTAATTCTGCGTGTTTTTATCCGGTAAATTTGACTTTCTCGTTATTGTTTGTGATTACCAGGGTGTTAAATTACTTTCTTTCTCGATTTGCCGGAATCTTGATACGAAAACGTCGGGCAAGTACCTACTTTGTCGAATGCCTTCGTCGGCCATCTTTGCTGCTCGTGGTGGATGCATGCAAGACTGGCTCACCCCTTCGCCCGCCATATTAGGCTTTCCTTGAAACGCCTTTTGCGGGTTTACGAGTGGATTTTATGACTGTTTGATGCTTCCGATGTGATTTTTACGCGATTTTACTCTTTAATCGACCCTCCATCCATATCGCTGTAGCAAAAGTGTGCAACAGACCCATTTTAGTCATTTTTCTTTAGATACCCCCCAGGCCCAGGTTTTGTAAGAGGAAATCGCATTCCTAATAGTGCCCCCTACCTAACAACCCCCCCCCCCTCGTTTTAAGTTGAAGATCATGTAAGGGCATTGTCCTTAACTGATTGGGACTAATTTACTCGATTTTTTTTTTTTTTTGGTAAAATATTTTTTCTTTTTTTCCCGACGATTGGCGCGATATTAATCTATTAGACTGGGAAATTAACTTTGGGCATTGCAAGAGGAAAAAAACATAAGTGCAGTACAAAAACTTTCCCTTACTAATTGCTGATCGAACAGAGTTGTTGCAAGATCGCTCCGCCACTTCATTTCACTGATTTAGTGAGCATTTAAAAAGTTTAAAACTCATTCCTCGCAGAGAAACTTTAACTTAAAGTTTCGGGTGGCCACCCTTGCGCATGTGTACAGTTACACCAACCTCGGATTCGCATCCCCACACGAACATCCACCTTCTTGCTTGTAAATCACTGTAATTTACGTGGTTCGCGACTGAAATGAACATTGCGTCGCTATCGTATAATTTATTTATCTAGTCGTGTTTGTGTTGTGTGAGCTTGTGAAAGCTGTTAATTCTCTGATTCGCGATTGTCAACAAGTAAGATGGCGGTTGTTTGTTTGGGGTACGAATCTGAGGTTGGTGCATGCATGCAAGGGTGGCCACCCGAAACTTCAAGTCAATTTTTCCCTCTGAAGAGTGAGTTTCAGACTTTTTTAATGGTCCCGTCGTTATTTTAGCAGCATTTTACACTTGAATTGATTGTCCATTTGCCATTTTGCAGAAGCTCAACTATTGTGGGGGCACTATAATTGACCGGAACAGATCTAGTTATACAGGAACGAATAAACTCGGCGTGGTATTGAAAGGATTAACGTGGCAACACTGTGTAGCTTAAGTGATTTAATTTTGCGTCATTATCTTTCTACCGCACGCAGATAGAATTGTAAGTATAACATAAATTCAACTGCCATAACTCGGATCCCAGCAGTCGGCATAAAAGTGCCAGAGCCTCGTGCATGAATATTAATGAGTGGTTTTGGATTTCTGGATGAAAATAAGTAAAAAAAAGAAAAGGAAAAGGACAAAAAATTGCAACCCAACAGCGTGCAAGATGTGATCATTGCTTGGATATGAAAATCTTCTTAACGAGGAAACCCTCGTTTTGATGAAATTTCGGTGATAAATTGAGGCTCTGAAAATGTGGGATGTGCTCTTCCGATGGATTACTTGTGTGATCCGAAGGCTGCGATTTCCTCGGAAGAACATACCTGAGTTTTAAATGGGCCTCCTCCCACCCTCCACGTAAACCTCCTCAACTGCTGCGGATCCTGATGGAACTCGTTTTCGACCGCGTCCAATTGTCCAATGTCCGTCCTTCTCTTGACTCACGATGGGTCGAAATATCTAATATTTCGGACAAAATCAAGATGAAAAACGATTAAATGGCAAGTTTGGTGAAAAACGAGTCTAGTTTCCAATGAAGTTCTTGCAAGTTTTCGCTACATGCATATGGACTATGCAATTCTAGTGTAAAATGCTGTGAAAGTAACGATGATACCATTAAAAAAGTTTAAAACCCACTCCTCGCAAGGAAAACTTAACTTGAAGTTTCGGGTGGCCACCCTTGCATGTATGCACCAACCTCGAATTTGCCCCCTAAACAAACAGCCGCCATCTTGCTTGTTGACAATCACGAATCTGAGAATAAACTTTCACATGATGTTCACACAACACAAGCACGACTAGATTACTAAGTTATAGCAACGCAATGTTCTTTTCAGTCAGTCGTTCTCCTTTCGGAAGGTTCTTAGCGGCGATGCACCAATATGCGTGAATTACGGCGATTGTCATCAAGCAAGATGGCGGCTGTTTGTATGGGGTCCGAATCCGAGGTTGGTGCATATACAATATACATGCAAGGGTGATCACCCGAAACTTCAAGTTAAGTTTTGCCTGCGAGGAGTGAGTTTTAGATTTTTTTTTAATGGTCTCATCGTTACTTTCGCACCATTTTACATTCGAATTGATGGTCCATTTGCCTGTAGCAAAACCTTGCAAGAGCTCAACTGCACAGCTCAAATTGAGTCAGGTGTAAGGGTTTTTGCAAAGAAGAACTATGAAAAAAAAATATCTATGAAATAATATCTTAAAAGAAAATTTTTAAGAAAAACGAAATTTTTTCTTATCCAAAGGAATCTTTGTTTCTGCCCACTTTGCGACTTTGTCCGCGTCCATCTTAAAACCCCTCTTATTGTTCATCTGATAGCGGGCAATGTATATCACGGTTGACAATGGTTGTGACAACCATTAAAAAAGCATGATCATTGCCCACTACTTTTACGAAGCAGCCCGTTCGCAATCAAAAACACACACTGAAAGATCCGACCCTCTATACTCATTAAAGCTAAAATATGGAGGACTGAAAAATCCAACTTATAATTGCCTCGCTCGGAAAAAGAAAGAACGAACCAAGCATCCGTTCAGATCTTTCAAAAAAGGGCCTAACTCTTCGTGGCATAAATTACTCCCACATTTTTCCGCTTTTGAAGGCGAGCGAAATGTGCAAATTCCTTTGGGTTTTTTTTTTTTTAAATTATTTACGAGATTACTTTTGTGAGGGAATAATTTAAGTAAACATGATGAATGAATAGTCCATACAGTTTTCCAAGAATTTTCATCGTCTTATAATTTTTAGAAATCTTCGGTTCAATGTCAGTCTAATGAACTTTACTTGTTCTTACCAGTGACGGCTCTTGCAATTTGACAACAATGTTTTCCATCCATTTGATTCAATGTAAAACAATCGATTCGATAGTGAAGCAGCGCTTCACCAGCAATCGATTGTTCTACATAGATTTTAATGGAGGGAAAACATTGTTGCGAAATTGCACGAGGCGTCACCCACTGGTATTTCACAGTTGAAGACAGTCAGACGTCTCCTCGGAGGTATGCAACCCGCGATACGTATCTTAAGTGATTTAACCCTTTAAATACCACGCCCGCGTATATTTGTTTCTGTGATAGGTCAAATGGTAGCTTCTATGGAGGTTTAAACATTCCAAAATCTTCGTTTTTTATCTGCTACCGTTCAAAAGTTAGATGGGGGGGGAGACCTTTTGAACACCCTGTATATGTAACAATCGATTGCAGGTGAAGCACCACGTCACTATCGGATCGATTATTTCACGTCGGATCAAATGGAACAAAAATATGTTTGCCAAATTGCATGAGCCGCCAATGCACCTCAGTGGCGGCTCGTGAAATTTGGCAACAGCGCCCTCTTCTCATTTAACCTATGTAAAAGAATCGATTATCCCGGAGGCTGTCAGCCTCCTCAAGAATCGATTCTTTTGCCTAAGTTTAAATGGAAAAATTGCATGGTTGCCAAATTGCATGAGCCGCCAATGAACCTACTACATACCAAGAAAAATAAAAATAAATACTCTTTTACCGGCTGGTTTGAAACGCCACGCAGAGCCCTGCTGCGTAAAACTGGAGAGATTAATAATGAAATAAATTTATAAAAATCCTGATGTATATAAAAAGTTACTTTCAAGTAAGTGCGTCGTATGTATAGAGTATGATCGAGGAAGTTGAGAAAAGAGAGCGGTTATTTAGGCAGCAGAGGACAGCCGCCGCACACTGGATTCGAAACATCGATTTTTTCTGGACAGAAAAAAATGTTATGTTTTGGTTTTATAAACATTTCAGCGTTGATATTTTGCTGCAATTTTTTTCCCCCTCTTTTACTCATTTCTAGCAGTAAAATGAACCATTTCACTCGTTTCCCAGTTATCTTGCCCTTATTTTCCATAATCTTAATCTTAATTATTTTTTTTTTTTTTTTTTTTTTTTTTTTTTTTTTTTATAAAACTATGTCCGGAAAATGGGTCTATTGCGTACTTTTGCTACAGCAATATAGAGCCGTGATTCCTACGTAAAATTCGTCGAAAATAACGATGCAAAAATTAAAAACGTTCAAAAACCTCTCATTAATTCATGAAATCACTTCAAGTTCATACAGCCCGCTCTAGACGCTATCTATCGGAAAACGCCGTAAGTTCCAGAGCATCGTCGGTCGTGGACGTCGTGTAGCGGTCGTTTTGTTGCTGATCGGTTTTCAAAATCTGGACGCGACGATCACACCGCTTCAAGGCAATTTAGGCAATAGGTTAAACCAGAGACAATATATAATAGAGACCACGCACTATCTATCTTGCCCATGTTTGCGCGCGGTGGCAACTTTTTTTTTCGGGGTCTCAACAGAACACCGCAAACATGGTCCATACGTTGACTGATGAGAAACGTCGTTGAGATTTTTGCCTAGTGGAACAGAAGCACCGAAATTGCATCAGTCAACGTATGGACCGTGTTGGATGGTGCGCCTGCATGCTCCCTGTGTTAATTCCTGTTGAGCCCCGAAAAAAAAGTCAGCCACCGCGCGCACGGCTAGTGCGTGGTCTCTATTATATATTGTCTCTGGGTTAAACGAGGTAGTTTCGTCTGTGTTGTTGTATGTCGGTGATAATTATTAATAGTGTCTATTGTAGCGCGGACTGTTTGAAATGGAAGTGATTTACTGAGTTAACGAGTGGATTTTGAAAGATTTTAATACGCTCGCATCGTTATTTTCGTAGACATTGACATTAGGATTTTTGGGTCATATTGCTGCAGCAAAAATTAGAAATAATATGTCATATTGCTGCAGCAAAAGTACGCAATAGGCCTATTCCTCGTTTCGATCCTCTGTGCGCCGCGACATTCAATGCGCATGC
The DNA here is from genome assembly GCA_011764245.1 of Trialeurodes vaporariorum. NCBI lineage: Eukaryota > Metazoa > Arthropoda > Insecta > Hemiptera > Aleyrodidae > Trialeurodes > Trialeurodes vaporariorum. The sequence goes on along the minus strand of VMOF01000111.1, from coordinate 15,947,771 downwards.
GCGGCAACTCGCTGCTGGCCCCGGCCGGCATGGAAGCCTTACACAGGTCGCGGGTCTCCAGTTCCATTCGCGTGCGCTGTATATCTCAAAAAAGGTTGTTTTCAGTCGAAGTCGCGCAGCTTTCACGTCTAGAATTGGCATGGTCCAAGTCGCGAATGTCGGGCTGTCGAGCGCTGCCGCGCGACACACTGGGTGGAAATGTCGGATTTTCCGTACTTGATTTGAAATGACTTTACGAAGATTATGACCCAAGGTTATAGATTAAAGAGGTACGCTCATCTGACTTCGCGCCACAAATTCAATGGCGCGCAGTTCAAAATCACTGCAGGCAAGATGGCCGACAAAAGCAGACAACATTGGGTTGTTTTTTGCTTTCTTTCAGAGGGCAGCCTAATGTTTTCTGCAAAGAGTATACGTTTTCTGCAAAGAGTATACGTTTTCTGCAAAGAGTATACGTTTTCTGCTTTTGTCGGCCATTTTGCCTGATGTGATTTTAAACTGCGCGCCACTGAATTTGTGGCGCAAACTCAGATGAGCATACCTCTGTAATCTATAACCTTGTGTATGACCAAAGCTTCGACCGATACGAGGTGAGGCACGACGCCGCACCATATAATCGATTATTATACATAGTTTTAAATGGAGAGACTCCATTGTTGTCAAATCGCACGAGCAGCCACTGGTTAATTCTTCTAGTGGAGCTACTTTAGACCGGACTAATTATAGGCTTTCGTACACGCTTAAAGTAAGATCGTCGAACTGGCATCCGTGAGCTGAAATCCACCGCAAACTGTAGAATTGCCAACTTAACATTTCTAAAATTCAAACATAACCTTGACCAAAACACCTCCTAAACGGGTTTATTGGTTTTGTTGACAGTAGATTGGTGAACGGATGACACGCCATCCATCGCGTCAAATAACTCTGCAGTCAGTGGCGTAGCGTGCAAGTAGGCAATGTTGCAGTTCGTCCATTTAAACCCATGAAAAAGATCGAAGTATTGGGTGTTCGATGAGCACCTTTGCATTGGATTTTTTACATGGGTTTAAATGTACAAAATACAACGTTGCCAAATTGCACGCTACGCCACTGTCAGCAGTTTGACGGGCCGTCAATTTGCACAGTTGTTTGATGAACGGAACATCAACCAAACATGCAACGGTTGGCTCACCTGCCGTTTTGTGGTGGATCTCGGCTCATCGATGCCTATTTAACGATCCTACATTGAGCGTGTATGAAGAGCTTATGCGTAGTATGATATTCTTATACCGTTTTAGAGTTGGAGAGTAAAATCCTCTCCATGGGAAAATTTAACATAATAATTTGTTATCTTCGCAGTTGTATCGGGCCGTAGCGTAGCATCGCCAAGGTGTGGGAACCAACCATGAATTCTCATGAGGAAGAAATGCCAGTGTCAAATTGACTGCCATAAGCCCTGTTCTCGGAGCCCTGTTCTCGGAGCCCCCAGATAGCGCACGTGCCAAATTGCAAATGAGCAGATCTCCGTTCTTCCTAGTCTAGATATTGTATCGATCCAAATCTGAGTGAGGTGAGGGTGTGAAATACTGTCGAAGAACCAGGCACACAACTTATGTTTGAGAAAACTTTGAACAGTGGCGGCTCGCGCATTTTGGGAACAAAGTTTTCCCTCCATTTGATTTAATGCAATATAATCGATTCGATAGTGAAGCAACGCTTCACCTGCAATCGATTGTTTTACATGTATTCAAATGGAGGGAAAACATTGTTGCCAAAATGCACGAGCCGCCACTGACTTTGGGATCTCACAGAACTATTGATGCTGATCCAAAGTCTCAAAGGGCGCAAAGTCAATTTTCCAACAGTTTTCGAGATATTGGGGGTAAATGTCCCGGAATTTGACTAATATGAGATCAAGTATTTTCGTAAAGTTGGAATGACATTCCCACATGTTTTATGAATAACTTTCGCCCTAAAAAGGATAATTGATCGCGGTTTTCGCCATTATGATGACCATTTGGAGTGTTAGCACACACCCCCCTCCCCTCCCCCAATTCATAATACTTTCGTTCCTCGACTATGAGTTAGTGGCGTAGCGTGCAACTTGGCAACGTTGCAGTTTGTCCATTTAAACCCATGAAAAAGATCGAACAACTGGGTGTTCGGTGAACATCTTCGCATTCGACCTTTCACATGGATTCACATGGACACAATTCAACGATGCCAAATTGCACGCGCCACGCCACTGCTTTGAGTCCCGGTTACGGTCCTGCATGTAGCGTTGGAATTACTTCTTCTTTCGCTATAAAAACTCAGATCTATCCATAAAACATTCCTCCCCCCCCCCATTTTTTTTTTTTTTTGCATAATTTTAAGATTACTTATTCAACACTTCGTGTGCCTTGCGAAAAGTTAACTCTGTGGACAGATTATATGGCCGTTCCAATAGCCTTTAGCAATAACCTTAGCCAGGAGTTTGTTTCTCTCTCTCTCTCTCTCTCTCTCTCTCTCTCTCTCTCTCTCTCTCTCTCTCTCTCTCTCTCTCTCTCTCTCTCTCTCTCTCTCTTGGTCCATTTGAACGCATGCGTTAGAAAAGGATGGAGATAGTGGCTGTCACTTGACTTCAGCCCCTGTTTCTGTCCTTTTCCAACACCTGCGTTTAAATGGACGATTAAGAGAGAGAGAGAAAGACTTATTTCTGGCTACGGGTATGCGCCTTTAGCCCCGTTCGGTTTGCATATGTGTCCGCGCTACCTGCAGAGTTATCTATCAAGGTCACCGATAAAAGATTGATGGATAAAAATGGTTCTGATGGATCAGCCCCGCTGGTTATTCTTATGGAGTCTGGCAAGTTTGTCGGAGTTGCAGACTTTGCGCAGTCGAAGTCGAAGCGCGATTCGGCGCACAACGCAATAAGTCCAACGGCAAATCCAGGAATCTTGCAGCTGTGTTTTATTCCCACTTGAATTTATATATGAGAAACAATCGATTATTAAAAGGGCCTTGCCCCTCAAGAATCGATAGTTTCTCATACGTTCAAATGGAAATAATGCATGGTTGCCAAATTACTGGGTCTGCCGTTGAACAAGTCGCAAGGCTTTTTCAGATTGCGAGACCTTTATGGACGATCAAATTCAGAGCTGCTATTTTCAGATCAGCTGTTACTATAGAAGGTATAGATGGGCTTTTTTCACACAACTTTACAAACACAACAATCCGGTGTTTTTGAAGTTGCCTGGCTCTTTTAGGCGTCTGCTTGCAAGGTCCAAACGATGGAATATTTGACCCAAATCTAACTGGTTTCGCAGGAAATTGAATGTACTTTCCCGTGAAAAAAAAAAAAAAACAAAAAACAAACAAACAAACAAACAAACAAACAAAACAAACAAAACAAACAAAAAACAAAACAGAAATTACCAGAAGTATGACAATATGTGAACCTATGTAAGGGATAGTACAGTTACCAGAATTTTAGGGTTTGTACCATAGTTGTTGGAAATGTTTAGGGAATTCTAGTTCTGTGACCATATTCTGGTATTAACACCTGAAATGACCATATTCTAGTATTAACATCAGAATTTTGTGGTCAAAGTACAAGACTTTCTGTCGTTCATAAAGCGTTGTGCCTCTGGTAATATGACTAGGATCTGGTATTTTGACTATAACTTTTTTCAGTGATAGAATATATTCATTGTCTTGCACTTATTTTCATTTGTCTTAGCTCAAAAGGCAAACACGTGAGGATATGGCCCTTACAGCAGAGCTGTTGACTAGGCTAGGTATTGGTTAAATACATACAAAAATGGCTGTTTTTTTTCGATTAAAAAAGAAAGTCGGCTCAAAGAATGGTTTTAACAATTTTAAGGGAATGTGTTCCTCAAAGACATCAGAACGGCCCTTCATCGTCAGAAATGAGGTCCATGACTTTAGAGTTCGAGTGCCTTTAAAACCCACCATGGGAAAATAACCGAGTTTAAGTTTGACCGTATTATTCTGTAACTATTTCTCCGGTTATCAATGGTCTTGAAATGTTGTATTTCATTCATATTTAGACAAAGCTTGCAAGAACCTCGCTACTAACTTGTGTGCGATGGTTTCACTTACACGCACTACTTTAGCAGGCGGCCGGCGGACGCACCGCGACGCTTGACGCCAGACGCTCTCTATCCATCGCTTGCATCTTGCATCGGCGCACAGTGGAGTGAGTCAAAGCGAGGAGTCGGACATGGAATATATTTCTAAAAATGCAAATTTGAGTGTTTTTACGGTCTCAAAATAAACCATACGGGGAGATTCTTGTAGTAAATTTTACTATAAAACCAATGACACCACTTTCAAACTTTTACTTTGTATAGTAACAAAGATATGCACTCTAAAGTCGCTGCGCCATGCCTAGCTTTTCTCATTGACTCGACTCACTGTGCGACGCGCGTCAAGTTTAGTTCGATCTAAGATCGGAGCTTACCTCATTGCCGGCCGCGCGCGCCGTTCCCGTTGAGAAATAGCTGTTTGAAGCTAGCAGCTAACCAAACTAAATACTCACAATAGCAGCGCTTGAATGCAGAGTATCGTAGTTGACAGATGGTGCATTAAAAAAACCCCTTCACCTCACATTAAATCCAACTGTAGAGTTGCCAATCAATGGGCGTTTTGTAAACTTTTGCTCCTGAAATATGGAGCATGAATGGGTCTGCTGCGTACTTTTGCTTCAGCAATATAGAACCTTCCGTATATAGCTTGCAATTCGACAACATTGTTCTGTGTCCCTTTAAACCCATGCAAAAGGTCGAATGCAAAGGTGTTCACCGAACACCCAATAGTTCGATATTTTTCATGACTTTAAATTGACGAATTGCAACGTTGCCCAATGGGTCTGTTGCAAACTTTTGCTACAGCGCTATAGAGTGTGCAATCTAATGTAAAATCGCCTGAAAAGTCCAATGATGGCATCAGAAAGCAATGAAATGCAACAATAAACTCACAAAATGCGTTTAATGAAATCCAAGATGGCGGCAAAATATCGAGTAATCTGTATGCATGCACCACGAACATCCAAGGATAGCCAACCTCACAATATCCATCACACCCAATCACAACGTAAATAAACACATAACCTCTACCTGCAGTGAGGTTGTCAAAGTTGGCAATCCTTGGATGATCACGGTGCATACATTCAGATTCCTCGATATTTTGCCGCCATCTTGGATTTTGATAAACGCCTCTTGTGAGTTTAATATTGTATTTATTGACGTTATGATGCCACCAATGGACTTTTCAGGCGATTTTACATTGGAGTAAATACTTTTTATCGCTGTAGCAAAAGTTTGCAACAGACCCATTGCACGCTACGCCGCTGATACTTACGTAAAATTCGCAGGGCTGGATTAGCAATAAAGGCTGACCAGGGAGCAAGATTTTCAGGGGCGCACAGTTTTGAGGTACCCTTATTATTGAAGCGAGAAAACCTAGCATTACATGGAAAAGGCCTCACAAATGGTGGAGAAGCAAAAAAATAGGGGGGGGGGAAGTATTTTCTTTTCTTTTTCAGCCGCTCATTTTTGAACCCACGAACCGCCGAGGGGCGCTAGGTAGGGTAAGTAATCCGGCTCTGGAAATTCGATGAAAATAATGATGCGCACATTAAAAACATTCAAAGACCATTAACTCAGGAAATCACTTCAATTTCAAAAAGCCCGCGCTACACTGGACATCATTTCTTGGACATCCGTGACGGATGGACGGACAGACAGACGGACATTTTTTGGGATATGTTTTTTGCAGAGCTGCCGTTTTGCATATAATTAATGGCATTTTTCCATTCACCGATGATTTCACCGGTTGAGAAAAGATTACACATTTCATCAGTTCAGTGTATATGACTGTTATGCATGAAAATACTCGAATCTGTAATCGTTTCTCGACCGATGGAGTCGTCGATGACTTTGAAAAACTTGCGGATTTTTTAATAATTTAACGGCGATTGAACCGATTGAGAAAAGATTACAGATCAGAGTGTTTTCTTACAGTACTGTCATACACTGAACTGAACTGTGTAATCTTTTCTCAACCGGTGGAATCATCGGTGCATTGAAAAATGCCTTTAAATACACGCAGAACGGAAGCTCTGGTCTTTTGGGTTACTCGGGACATCAAACGCCAAAAAATGGAGCTAACTCAATTATTTTCAAATTTTTCATGATTACAATAGTTTCTCTGTCCAAGGGGAGTGAGAAAGTAAAAGTAATTTAAACCTAAATAACTGTTTTAAAAAATAAATTTAAAAATCTCACCACTCCAGCTCACAAGCGCACCTGCACACACCTAGCTGGCTGGCATCAAACATATTATATACAAGTGAATGAAACATAGGAGGGGGGAAAAGGTCCGAGAGAATGCGCTGCGTGCACTGTACAGCGCGTACTCATGGACGGCAAAGCGGTGGCGCGGCAACGCGCAGTGGACAAGATAAATAATTAATTAGATGATGGATAGCATTTAATAAGGCTGAGCGAGTAAAGACAGCGGTAGCGACTCCAGCGACCGACTTGTTACTCGGCAGCACTCTTGCCAGATTTTACAGGAAAAAACTTTCCAAGGTCCACTTTTTACAAAGTTGCCCAACGAGCTATAACGCGATACACAGAAGAAAAAAATGTTTTAGATTTTAAAAAAAAAATATATTTTTGAATTATTTGACAAGGAAACATATTTTAAAAGTGAAACTAAGTTTTGCTAAATTAAAAAATGAAGTTGTGTGAAGAAAACCCTTCCAGTGACGTAGCGTGCAATTTGGCAACGTTGCAGTTCGTCCATTGAAAGTCATGAAAAATATCGAACTATAGGGTGTTCGGTGAACACCTTTAAATCCGACCTTTTACATGGGTTCACATGGACACAATGCAACGTTGCCAAAGTGCAGCCACTGAGCCGAACAGTTGTAACAGTTTGTTGGTCTTGGTTCCCACTTTATACCAACTTGACTAAGGGTTGTGACAACTTTAGATTTTATCGTAAAATTACCTATACAAGAATTACCCTTCATAGTTTGTTTTATGACCGTAAAAACATTTAAATTTGCATTTTTAATCATATCTATATTTCATGTCCGAATCCTCCCATTGGTTCGTTCCACTGTACGCCATAGCAAAAGCATGTACTAAAGCGCTCCCCCTATCCTTTCTCGTGTAATCGAGAGGGTAATCCAGTGTTGTTTTTCCACTCTTTAACTTTGAAACTTGCGCCTGCTTCGATCGCATCAACGCGCTCAGACGCAGATTGTACCGAGGTGTTTGGGAGGGGGGGGGACTATAGCGAAGCCTTTCAGTGCACCAGTATCTGAAGTAAAGAGGGAGGGAGTCACGAATTCCTTTGGAGAGGCTTAAACGAGGTAAATGGATCAAAAATTACTGCAAAAAATAGCAGCCACCAGTGGCGAAGCGTGAAATTTGGCAACAATGTATTGCCTTCATTTAAATTCACCAAAATAATCGATTGTTTCAGTCATCGGCGATGACCAGGCATTTCGACCTTTCTAATGTGTTTAAATGGGGAAAAAGGAAAGTTGCCAAATTGCACGCCTCGCCACTAGTAGCCACAGAACCATGCTGAAACGTATGCAGCATAGCCGTAGCCAGGTATTTGCCTTTCTCTCTCTTTGCCCATTTGAACACATGTGTTAGACAAGAAGGAAGAGAGAGAGGGGGGGGCTGGTCACGTGACTTCTGCCTCTGTTACCACGTCCTTTCCACGGAACATATGCATTTAAGTAAGTAAAGAGAGAGAGAGTCGAAAAAAAAGTGGCCAAAAATCAGTGAAAAAAAGTAAACAAAAATCATGGTTTTTGATCTTTTGAGCTTAACTTAAAACTTTTCAGTGACAAGTTTTGGTTTAAATTACTTATCAAAAAGAGTTCTCTGTCATTAAAATTGGTCTCAAAAGTTTATAAATGATAAATTTTTGCGGAATTTATTTTCTGATTTTTGATGGCCAATTTTTGACGATCTCACACCATAGTGCGGCTGTGCCTGTGCCATACAGGGACCTAATTTTGTTTGGCACGGACGCCGGACGGTTCTCCACGCCATTCTTAAGACGAGTTTCCTCGCTGTTGATTGGTTGAGACACAACTTGAGCTCGACTTTACGGTGATCGGATCAGAATGACCGTCTGTGCCAAACAAAATGAGACCCCATCAGGCATTGGCATACACCCTATCTGCCGCTACCATATAGAAAAATGAAGACATTACACTATACGCTTAAATACATTTGGCAGATTTGACAGTCGCGCTGTTGTTTGGCGAATGGACGCTGTTTTGTATATGTTACAGGACAAACCCGATTTTAGGCCAAACTAGTTTGTCCTAGGCCGAACTAGTTTGGCCTGAGCGGAACAGGCAAAACTAGTTTTGCCTAGGAAAAACTAGTTCGGCCTAAAATTCTCTAGGCCAAGCCGGTTGGGCCTAGGACAAACTAGTTTGGCCTAAAATTCACCAGGTCAAACCTGTTCGGCCTAGGCCAAACTAGTTTGGCCTAAAATTCTCCAGGCCAAACTGATAATGTGGAGGCCGAACTAGTTCGGCCTGAAAATGTTCAGGCCAAACTGATTATGTGCAGGACAAACTAGTTTGGCCGGGAGTGACGACGCAGGACAAACTAGTTGGGCCTAAGAAAAAGTAGTTTCGTATAATGTTCGCATTTTCTTATGACAAAAAAGGAAAAAGTAATATTAAAAAACTCATCGTCGGGATTGGAATCGAACCCAGAACCTCCGTTCCTCTGGGCAAGAGCCGTGACCATTACTCCACGGGAGTTCTGATAAGTGCACCCAAGATATCTGCGGGAACTTATTACTTTTTTGCATTATTAAGGAGCATCTCTATCTCATTATGAGTCTATACCTGCCGAGTGATCTGTTTACATTTCGTCAGTTTCAATTATTGGATTAATGGGAGTGTTAGTGCAGTTCTGCAATCGAGTTAAAAGCAGTTTAAAGGAGGATTTTAGGCAGCATTTTTAACATAAGTTTTTAAGTCATTATTTTTTACGTCCTAAGTTACCACAGTTTTAGAGAATTTTCGGATTGCAGATATTTTTTGTCTAAGAAGCTAATGCAGTTAGCATGCCCTATACTGGCTGAGATGAAGAATTATCAAGTGTTAATTATAGTATGATTATCAATTTGTTTTTAGCTTTTTTTTAACTAGAATTAATAATTTATCTAAAATAAAGTTTCTCCTCCGTAATTAGTTCAACCATTCGCCTTATTTATTCATCTGCCGCAGCAAAATATAATCCAATTGGTCTAGCCTAACGTTTTTTAGGCCAAACTAGTTTGTCCTAGGCCCAACCAGTTCGGCCTAAAAATGTTCAGGCCAAACTGATTATGTGCAGGCCAAACTAGTTTGGCCTAAAAATGTTCAGGCCAAACTGATTATGTGCAGGACAAACTAGTTTGGCCTAAAATTCTCTAGGCCAAACCTGTTGGGCCTAGGACAAACTAGTTTGGCCTAAAATTCACCAGGCCAAACCTGTTCGGCCTAGGCCAAACTAGTTTGGCCTAAAATTCTCCAGGCCAAACTAAATCTCCTTAAAAAAACAGTTCGGCCTAGGCCAAACTAGTTTGGCCTATAATCGGGTTTGTCCTGTAACATATATGTATTTAATACGTCACTGTCGTTATTTTCGCAGGTTTTCATGTAAAAACCGATACTTATTTTATATTTAAGCTAGCTATTGTTT